>JAVLSZ010000003.1:97550000-98150000 GCA_032313775.1 Urocyon cinereoargenteus
AACCCTAACCCTAATCCTGACCCTATCCCTAACCCTAACCTGTACCCTAAGCCTAGCCCATACACAAACTCTAACCCTAAACCTAACCCTTCACCTAACCGGAACCCTAAACCTAACCCTAACCCTTGACCTAACTCGTACCCAACCCTATCCCGTACAATAACGCTTACCCTAACTCGTACCCAAACACTAACAGTAACCCTAAACCATACTCTAGCGCTAACCCTAACCCTAACACTAAACCTAACACTAACCCTAACCCGTACTCTAACCCTAACCCTAACCCTAACCCAAACACTAACCGTACTCTAACCCTAACCCTAACCCTCACCCTAACCCTAACCCGTTCTGTAACCCTAACCCGTAACATAACCCTAACCCTAACCCGTACCCAATCCCTAACCCTAACTCGTACACTAACCCTAACCCTGACACTAACCCTAAACCATACCTGTAACCTAAACCTAACCCGTACCCTAAACCTAACCCTAACCCGTACCCGTACCCTAAACCTAACCCTAACTCTAACTCGTACCCTAACACTAACCCTAACACTGACCCTAAACCTAACACTAACCCGTACCCTAATCCTGACCCATACCCTAACCCTAACCCTAACCCGCACCCGAAATCTAAAAGTAACCCTAACCCAAACCATAACCCTAACCCGTACCCTAACCCTAACACATTCCCTAACACTAACCCTAACCTTAACCGTAACCCCAACCCGTCCCCTAACCCTAAAACTAACCCGTACCCTAACCCCAACCCTAACCCTAACCCGTACCATAACCCTATCCCTAACCCTAACCCGCACCCTAAACCTAACCCTAACCCTAAACTTAACCTGTACACTAACCCTATCCCGTACCCTAAACCTAAACCTAACAAATAACCTAACCCTAACCCTAACCCTAACCCTATCCGTACACTAACCCTAACCCTAACCCTAACACTAACCCTAAACCGTACTCTAACCCTATCCCTAAACCTAAACCTAACCCTAACCCGTACACTAACCCTAGCCCGTACCATAACACTAACCCTTACCCTAACCCTAAACCTAACCCGTACCCTAACCCTAACCCGTAACATAAACCTAACCCTAACCCTAAACTTAAACCGTACGCTAACCCTATCCCGTACCCTAAACCTAACCCTAAACAGTACCCTAACCCTAACCCTAACCCTAACCGTACACTAACCCTAACCCTAACCCTAAACCTAACACTAAACCTAATCCGTACTCTACCCCTAACCCTAACCGTAAACCTAACCCTAACCCGAAATCTAACCCTAACCCGTACCCTAACACTAACCCTAACCCGTACTCTAAACCTAAAAATAACCCTAACTCTAACCTTAACCCGTACTATAACCCTAACCCTAAACCTAACCCTAACCCGTACTCTAACCTTATCCCGTAGCCTAACCCTAACTCTAACCCTAACCCCTAACCCTAACCCTCACCCTAAAGCTTAACCTAACCCGTATCCAAACGGTAAACCTAACACGTACCCTAACACTAACCCAAACCCGTACTCTAAACCTAACGCTAACCCTAACCCTAACCCTAAACCGCAACCTAAACTTAACCCTAACGCTAACCATAACCATAACCCTTAACCGTACCCTAACCCTAAACCACACCCTAAACCTATCCCTAACTTTAACTGTAACCCTAACCCGTACCATAACCCTAAAACTAACCCGTACCCTAACCCCAACCCTAAAACTAACCCATACACTAACACTAACCCTACCCCTAACCCTGAGCCTAAACCTAACACTAAACCGTACACTAACCCTAAACCTAACCCTAACCCGCACCACAAAACTAACCCTAACCCGTACTCTAACCCTAACCCGTAAACTAAACCTAACCCTAACCCTAAACTTAACCCGTATGCTAACCCTATCCCGTACACTAAACCTAACCCTAACTCGTAACCTAACCCTAAACCTAACCCTAAGCCTAACTCGTACATTAACCCTAACCCTAACACTAACACTACCCCATACTCTAACCCTAAACCTAACACTAACCCTAACCCTAACACGTACCCTAACCCTAACCCTAACCCTTTCCCTAACTCTAACACTAACCCGAACAAGTACTCTAACCTTAACCCTAACCCTAACCCTAACCGTACTCTAACCCTAACCCTAACCCTCGCCTTAACCCTAAACGGTATTGTAACCCTAACCCGTAACATAACCCTAACCCTAACTCGTACCATTTCCCTAACCCTAACTCGTACTCTAACCATAAACCTGACCCTAACCCTAACACTAACCCGTAACCTAAACCTAAAACGTACCCTAACGCTAACCCGTACACGTGCCCGTACCCTAAACCTAACCTTAACCCTAACTCGTACCGTAACCCTACCCCTAACCCTGACCCTAACCCTAAGCCTAACATGTACCCTAAACCTAACCCATACTCTAACCCTAACCCTAAACCTAACACTAACCCTAACCCGTACCCTAAACCAAACCCTTACCCTTGACCTAACCCGTACCCAACCCTATCCCGTACTCTTACCCTAAACTTAACCCGAAACCAAACCCAAACAGTAACCACAACCCATACCCTAGGGCTAACCCAAACCCTAACTCTAAGCCTGACACGCACCCTAAACCTAAACCTAACCCTAACCCTAACCATAACCCTAACCCGTACCCTAACCCTAACCCATAACCTAACATGAACCCTAACCTTAACCGTAACCCTAACCCTTACCCTAACCCTAAAACTAACCCGTACCCTAATCCCAACCCTAACCCTAACACATTCCCTAACAGTAACCCTAACCCTAACCCGAACCAAACCTATCCCTAACACGTACTCTAACCCTAACCAGTAACCTAAACCTAACCCTAACCCAAAACTTAACGCGTAAACTAACCCTATCCCGTACCCTAAACCTAAACCTAACCCGTACCCTAACCCTAACCCTATCTGTACACTAACCCTAACACTAACCCTAACCAGTACTATAACCCTAAACCTAACCCTAAACCTAACCCTAACCCGTACCCTAACCCTAACCCGTACCCTAACACTAACCCTTACCCTAACCCTAAACATAACCCGTACCCTAACCCTAACCCTATCTGTACACTAACCCTAACACTAACCCTAACCAGTACTCTAACCCTAAACCTAACCTTAAACCTAACCCTAACCCGTACTCTAACCCTAACCCGTACCCTAACACTAACCCTTACCCTAACCCTAAACCTAACCCGTACCCTAACCCTAAACGTAACCCTAACCCATATCCAAACCCTAACCCTAACACGTACCCTAACCCTAAACCTAACCCTAACCCGTACACTAACTCTAACCCGAACCCTAACCCTAACCCTAACGCATACCCTAACCCTACCCGTAGCCTAATCCTAACTCTAAACATAACCTCTAACTCTACGCCTAACCCTAACCCTTACCCTAACCCGTACCCAAATGTAAACCTAACCCGTACCCTAAAACTAACCCAAACCCATACTCTAACCCTAACCCTAACCCGCACCCTAAACTTAACTCTAAACCTAACCCAAACCATAACCCTTAACCGTAACCTAAACCTAACTCATAACCTAACCCTAACCATAACCTTAAACATAACCCTAACCTGTACCCTAACCCTAAAACTAACCCGTAACCTAACCCCAACCCTAACCCTAACCCGTACCCTAACACTAACCCTAACCCTAACCCTTACCCTAACCCGTACCCAAATGGTAAACCTAACCCGTACCCTAACACTAACCCAAACCCGTACACTAAACCTAACCCTAACCCTAACCCGCACCCTAAATTTGAACCTAACTGTAACCCAAACAATAACCCTTAACCGTAAACTAACCATAACCCATACCCTAACCATAACCCTAACATTAACCGTAACCCTAACCCATACCCTAACTCCCACCGTTACCCTAACCCGTACCCTAACACTAACCCTAACCCTATCCCTGACCCTAAATCTAACCCTAACCCTTACACTAATCCTAACCCTAACCCTAACTCGCACCCTAAACCTAACCCTAACCCGTACCCTAACCCTAACCCATAACCTAAACCTAACCCTAACCCTAAACTTAACCCGTAGGATAACCCTATCCCGTACCCTAAACCTAACACTAACCAGTATCCTAACCCTAAACCTAACCCTAAGCCTAAACCGTACATTAACCCAAACCCTAACTCTAACACTAACCCTACACCGTACACTAAGCCTAAGCCTAAACCTAACCCGTACCCTAACACTAACCTTAACCCTAAGCCTAAAACTAACCCTACCCCGTACTCTAACCCTAACCCTAACCCTAACCCAAACACTAACCCTAACCCTAACACTAACCCTAACACGTAATCTAACCCTAATCCTAACCCTAACCGTACTCTAACAGTAACCCTAAGGCTCACCCTAACCCTAACCCGTACTGTAACCCTAACCCGTACCATAACCCTAAGCCTAACGTGTACCCTAACCCTAATCCTAACTCGTACCCTAACCCTAACCCTAACCCTGACCATAACCCTAACCCTAACCCGTACCCTAAACCTAACCCTAACCCTAACTCGTACCCTAACCCTAACCCTAACCCTGACCCTAACCTTAACCCTAACCCGTACCCTAAGCCTAACCCATACCCTAACCCTAACCCTAAACTAACCCTAACCCTAACCCATAACCTAAACCTAAACCTAACCCTTGACCAAACCGTACCCAAACCTATCCTGTACCCTAACCCTAACCCTAACCCTAACTCGTACCCAAAACCTATCCCTAACTCTAACCCTGACTGTAAACCTAACCCTAACCCATACCATAACCCTAACCCGCAACTAAACCTAACCCTAACCCTAACCCTAACCCATAACCTAAACCTAACCCTAACCCTAAACTTAACCCGTACACTAACCCTATCCTGTAACCTAAACCTAACCCTAACACGTACCCTAACCCTAACCCTAACCATATCCGTACACTAAACCTAACCCTAACCCTAACACTAACCTTAACCCGTACTCTAACCCTAACCCTAACCCTAAACCTAACCCTAACCCGTACTCTAACACTATCCCATACCCTAACACTAACCCTTACCAACCCTAACCCTAAAACTGACCCTAACCCGTACTCTAAACCTATCCCACACCCTAACACTAACCCTTACCTTAACCCTAAACATAACCCGTACCCTAACTCTAAACGTAACCCTAACCCATACCCAAACCCTAGCCCTAACACGAACCCTAACCCTAACCCTCACCCTAACCCTAACAAGTGCTGTATCCCTAACCCATACAATAACCCTAACACTAAACCGTACCCTAAACCTAACCCTAAATCTTATCCTAACCCTAAACATAACCCTAAGCGTAACCCGTACATTAACCCTAACACTAACACTAACACTAACCCTACCCCGTACTATAAACCTAACCCTAAACCTAACCCTACCCTAACACTAATCTTAACCCGTACTATAACCCTAACCCTAACCGTACTCTAAATCTAACCCTAACCCTCACACTAACACTAACCTGTACTGTAAACCTAACCCGTACCATAACCCTAACCCTAACCCGTACCCTAACCCTAACCAGATCTCGTACACTAACCCTAAACCTGACACTAACCCTAACCGTACTCTAATCCTAGCCCTAATCCTCACCCTAACACTAACCCG
Source organism: Urocyon cinereoargenteus (assembly GCA_032313775.1). Taxonomy (NCBI): domain Eukaryota; kingdom Metazoa; phylum Chordata; class Mammalia; order Carnivora; family Canidae; genus Urocyon; species Urocyon cinereoargenteus. The sequence continues at coordinate 97,555,710 of JAVLSZ010000003.1, forward strand.
TAGTGTAACCCTAACACGTACCATAACCCTAACCCTAACCCGTACCCTAAACCTAACCCGTACCCTAACCCTAACCCTAAACCTAACCCGTACCCTAAACCTAACCCTAACACTAAATCGTACCCTAACCCTAACCCTAACACTGACCCTAACCCTAAACCTAACCCTTACCCTAAACCTAACCCGTACCCTAACCCTAACTCTAATCCTAACCCGTACTATAACCCTAACCCTAAACCTAACCCTAACCCTAATACTAACCCGTACTCTCACCCTATCCCTTAGCCTAACCCTAACTCTAACCCTAACCCCTAACCCTAACCCTTACCCTAACCTGGACCCAACGGTAAACCTAACCCGTACCCTAACACTAACCCAAACCCGTACTCTAACGCTAACCCCAACCCTATCCCTAACCCATACCCTAACAATAATTCTAACCCTAACTCTGACCCTAAAAATAACCCTAACCAGTACACTAACCCAAACCTAACCCTAACCGGTACCCTAAACCTAACCCTAATCCGTACCCTAACCCTAACCCGTAACCTAAACCTAAACCTAACCCTAAACTTAACCTGTACCCTAACCCTATCCCGTACCCTAATCCTAACCCTAACCCGTAACTTAACCCTAAACCTAACCCTAAGCCTAACCCGTACATTAAACCTAAACCTAACCCTAACCCTAACCCTAAACCGTACACTAACCCTAACACTAACCCTAACCCTAACCCGTACTCTAATCCTAACCCTAATCCTAACCCTAACCTTAACACTAATCTAACCCGTACTCTGACCCTAACCCTAACCCTCATCCTAACCCTAACCTGTACTGTAACCCTAACAGGTAACATAACCCTAACCCTAACCCATACCCTACACTAACCCTAACCTTAACCGTAACCCTAACCAGTACCCTAACACTAAAACTAACCCATACCCTAACCCCAACCCTAACCCTAACCCTTAACATAACCCTATTTCTAACCCTAACCCTAACACTAAACCTAAACCTAACCCATACCCTGACCCTAACCCACACCTAAACCTAATCCTAACCCGTAACCTAACCCTAACCCTTAACCTAAACCTAACCCTAACCCTAAACTTAACCCGTACACTGACCCTGTCCCTTTCCCAAAACCTAACACTAACCTGTACCCCAACCCTAACCCTAACCCACACCCTAACACTAACCCTAACCCTAACCATGCCCCTCAACCTAACCCTAACCCGTACACTAACCCTAACCCTAACCCTAAACCGCACCCTAAACCTAACCCTAACCAGTACCCTAAAGCTAACTCGTAACCTAACCTTACACCTAACCCTAAGCCTAACACGTACATTAACCCTAACCCTAACCCTAACACTAACCCTACCCCGTACTCTAACACTAACCCTAACCCTAAACCTAACCGTACTCTAACCTTAACCCTAAGCATCAACCTAACCCTAACCCATACTGTATCCCTAACACAACATAACCCTAACCCTAACCCGTACCCTAACCCTAACCCTAACTCATACCCTAACCCTAAACCTGACCCTAAACCTAACCCGTACCCTAACCTAAACCTTATCCTAAACCTAACCCAAACCCTAACCCGTACCCTAAACCTAACACTAACTCTAACACATACCCTAACCCTAACCCTAACCCTGACCCTAACCCTAACCCTTACCCGTACCCTAAACCTAACACTAACACATACCCTAACCCTAACCCTAACCCTGACCCTAACCCTAACCCTAACCCGTACCCTAAACCTAACCCATACCCTAACCCTAAATCTAACCCGAACCCTAACCCGTACCCTAAACCTAACCCTAACCCTTAAGCTAACCCGTACCCAACCCTATCTCGTACCTTAAACCTAACCCTAACATGTACCCAAACCCTAAGAGTAACCCTAACCCATAGACTAGAGCTAACCCTAACCCTAACCCTAAGCCTAACCCGCACCCTTAACCTAAACGTAACCCTAACACTAACCATAACCCTTACCCATACCCTAACCGTAACCCATAGCCTAACACTAACCCTAATTTTAACTGTAACACTAACCCGTACCCTAACCCTAACCCTAACTCGTACCCTAACCCTAACACTAACCCTAAACCGTACCTTAAAACAAACCCGTACCCTAACCCTAACTCTAACCCTAACCAGTACCCTGAACCTAACCCTAACCCTAACTCGTACACTAACCCTAACCCTGACCCTAACCCGCACCCTAAACCTAAAACTAACCCTAACCCTAACCATAACACTTACCCGTACCCTATCCCTAACCCATACCCTAACCCTAAACCTAACCTTAACCGTAACCCTGACCCGTACCCTAACTCTAAAACTAACCCATACCCTAACCCCAACCCTAACCCTAACCCGTACCATAACCCTATCTCTAACGCAAACCCTGACCCTAAACCTAACCCTAATCTGTACCCTAACCCTAACCCTAACCCTAAAACTAACCATCACCTAAACCTAACCCTATCCGGGACCTTAAACCTATCCCTAACCCGAACCCTAAACCTAACCCGAACCCGAACCCGATCCGTACACTAACCCTAACCCTAACCCTAACCCTAACACTAACCCTAACCCCTACTCTAACCCTAAACTTAACCCTAAACCTAACCCTAACCCGTACTCTAACCCTAACCCGTACCCTAACACTAACCCTAACTCTCACACTAACCCTAACCCGTATCTAACCCTAAACCTAACCCTAACTCTACCCTAACCCGTACTATAACCCTAACCCTAACCCTAACCTTAACCCAAACCCGTACTCTAACCCTATCCCGTAGCCTAACCATGACTCTAACCCTATCTCCTAACCCTAACCCTAACCCTAACCCTTACCCTAACCCTTACCCAAACGGTAAGCCTAACCATTCCCTAAAACTAACCCAAACCCGTACTCTAACCATAACCCTAACTCTAACCATAACCCTTAACCGTACGTTAACCCTAACCCACACCCTAACATAACCCTAAATTTAACCGTAACCCTAACACGTACTCTAACCCTAAAACTAACCCGTAGCCTAACCCTGACCCTAAACCTAACCCTAACCCGTACACTAACCCTAACCCGTAACCTAAACCTAACCCTAACCCTAAACTTAACCCGTACGCTAAACCTATTCCGTACCCTAAACATAACCCTAACCCGTAACCTAACCCTAAACCTAACCCTAAGCCTAACCCGTACTTTAACCCTCACCCTAACCCTAACACTAACCCTACCCCGTACTCTAACCCTAACCTAAACCTAACCCTAAACCTAACCCATACCCTAACCCTACCCTTTCCCTAACCCTAACACTAACACTAACCTTACTCCGTACTCTAACCCTAACCCTAACACGAACCCTAACCCTATTCGTACTCTAACCCTAACCCTAAAACTCACCCTAACCCTAACCCGTACTGTAACCCTAACCCGAAACATAACCCTAACGTAACCTGTACCCTAAACCTAACCCTAACTAGTACCCTACCCTAACCCTGACACTAACACTAACCCATACCCTAAACCTAACCGTACCCTAACCCTAACCCTAACCCTAACCCGTACCTTAAACCTAACCCGTACCATAACCCTAACCCTAACCCTAATCCGTACCCTAAACCTAAACCTAACTCGTACCCTAACCCTAACCCTGACCCAAACCCGCACCCTAAACCTAAAACTAACCCTAACCCTAAAGATAACACTTACCCGTACCCTAACCCTAACCCTTCCCCTAAACCTAACCCTAACCCTGACCATAACCCTAAACCTAAACCGTACCCTAACCCTAACACTAATCCTTCCCCTAAACCTAACCCTAACCCTGACCATAACCCTAATCCTAAACGGTTCCCTAAACCTAAACCGTACCTTAAACCTAACCCTAAACCTAACCCGTACCCTAACCTAAACATAACGCTAACCCGTACCCAAAGCCTAAACCGAACACGTACCCTATCCCTAACCCTAACCCGCACACTAAACCTAACCCTAACCCTAGACCTGATACGTAGACTAACTCTATCCCGTACCCTAACCTTAACCCTAACCCGTAACGTAACCCTAACACTAACCCTAAACCTAAATCTAACCCTAATCTAATCCTAACCCGTACACTAACCCTAACCCGAACCCTAACTCGAAACCTAACACGTACCCTAACCCTACCTGTAGCCTAACCCTAACTCTAATCCTAACCCTAACCCTAACCCTAACCCTTACCCTAACCCGTACCCAAACAGTAAACCTAACCTGTAAACTAACACTAACCCAAACCCGTACTCTAACCCTAACCCGCACCCTAAACTTATCCCTAACCCTATCCCAAACCATAACCCTTAACCGTAACCTAACCCTAACCCATACCTTAATCCTAACCCTAACCTTAACCGTAACCCTGACCCGTACACTAACCCTAAAACTAACCCGTACCCTAATCCCAACCCTAACCCTAACCCGTACCCTAACACTAACACTAACCCTAACCCTGACCCTAAACCTAACGTTAACCCTTACACTAACCATAACCCTAACCCTAACCCGCACAATAACCCTAACCCGTAACCTAAACCTAACCCTAAACCTAAACTTAACCAGACGCTAACCCTATCCCGTACACTAAACCTAACCCTACCCGTATCCTAACCCTAAACCTAACCCTAAGCCTAACCCGTACATTAAACCTAAACCTAAACCTAACACTAACCCTACACCGTACTCTAACCCTTACCATAACCCTAAACCTAACCCTAAACCGTATCCTAACCCTAACCCTAACCCTTACCCTAATCTAACACTAACACTAAACCGTACTCTAAACCTAAACCTAACCCTAACCCTAACCCTAACACTAACCCTAACCCGTACTCTAACCCTAACCCTAACACTCACCCTAACCCTAACCCGTACTGTAACCCTAACCTGTAACCAAAACCTAACCCTAAACCTAATTTTAACCCGTACACTAACACAAGCCCGTACCCTAAACCTAACCCTAACCCGTACCCTAACCCTAACCCTAACTCTAACCTGTACCCAAACCCTAATCTTTTCCCTAACCCTAACACTAACCCTAACCCGTATTCTAACCCTAACCCTAACTCTAACCGTACTCTAACCCTAACCCTAACCCTCAACCTAACCCTAACCCGTACTGTAACCCTAACCCGTATCATAACCCTAACCCTAACCCGTACCCTAACCTTAACCTTAACTCGTACACTAACCATAACCCTGACCCTAACACTAACCATAAACCGTACCCTAAATGTAACCCTAACCCTAACTTGTTCCCTAACCCTAACCCTAACCCTTACCCTAACCCTAACCTTAACCCGTACCCTAAACCTAACCCTAACCCGTTCCCAAACCCTAACAGTAAACTTAACCCATACCCTAGCGCTAACCCTTACCCTAACCCTAAAACTAAACCGCACCCTAACCCTAAACGTAACCCTAACCCGTACCCAAACCCTAACCCTAACACGTACGCTAACCCTAACCCTAACCCTAACCTTAACCCATACCCTAACCCTAACCCTAACCTTAACCGTAACGCTAACCCATACCCTAACCCTAAATCTAACCCGTACCCTAACCCCACCGACCCTAACCCGTACCCTAACACTAACCCTAATCCTAAAGCTGACCCTAAACCTAATCCTAACCCTTACACTAATCCTAACCCTAACCCTAACACGCACCCTAAACCTACCCTAACCCGTACCCTAACCCTAACCCTAACCCGAACCCTAACTCGTACCCTAACCCTAACCCTGACGATAACCCTAACCCTAACCCGTACCCTAAACCTAACCCACACTTTAACCCTAGCCCTAACCCTAACCCTAAACCGTACCCTAAACCTAACCCTAACCCTTGACCTCAACCATACCCAACCCTATCCCGTACCCTAACCCTAACCCTAACCCATACCCAAACCCTAACAGTTACCCTAACCCATACCCTAGCGCTAACCCTAACCCTAACGCTAAGCCTAACGCTCACCCTAAACCTAAACCTAACCCTAACCCTAACCATAAACCTTACCCGTAACGTAACCCTACCCATACCCTAACACTAACACTAACCTTAACCGTAACCCTAACCCGTAACCTAACCCTAAAACTAACACATACCCTAACCCCAACCCTAACCCTAACCCGTACCATAACCTTTTCCCTAACCCTAACCCTGACCCTAAACCTAACCCTAACCCGAACCCTAACCCTAATCCGCACCTAATCCTAACCCTAACCTGTACCCTAACTCTAACCCATAACCTAATCCTAACCCTAAACCTAAACTTAACCCGTACACTAACCCTATACCTTACCCTAAACCTAACCCTAACACGTACCCTAACCCTAACCCTAACCCTATCCATACACTAAACCTAACCCTAACCCTAACACTAACCCTAACCCGTACTCTAATCCTAACCCTAACACTAAAGCTAACACTAACCCGAACTCTAACCCTATCCCATACCCTAACCTAACCCTTACAAACCCTAACCCTAAACCTAACCCTAACCCGTATTCTAAACCTATCCCGTACCCTACCACTAACCCTTACCCTAACCCTAAACCTAACCCGTACCCTAACCCTAAATGTAACCCTAACACGTACCCAAACCCTAACCCTAACACGTACCCTAACCCTAACCCTAACCCTAACTTCCACAATAGCCCTAACGGGTACTGTAACCCTAACCCGTACCATAACTCTAACCCTAAACCGTACCCTAAACCTAACCCTAATTCGTACCCTAACCCTAAACCTAACCCTGACCCTAACCCTAACCTTAACTCGTACCCTAAACCTAACCCTAACCCGTACACTAACCCTAACCCTAACCCTAAACCTGACCCTAACCCTAACCCTAACCCGTACCTTAAGACGAACCCATACCCTAACCCTAACCCTAAAACTAACCATACCCCGTACTCTAACCCTAACCCTAACCCTAACCCTAACCCTTACCCGTACACTAACCCTAACCCTAACCCTAACACTAACCCTAACCCGTACTCTAGCCCTAACCCTAACTTTAACCGTACTCTAACCCTAACCCTAACCCTCAACCTAACCCTAACCCGTAATGTAACCCTAACCCGTACCATAATGTTAACCCTAACCCGTACCCTAACCCTAACCCTAATTCGTACCCTAACCCTCACCCTAACCCTCACCCTAACCATAACGCTAACCCGTACCCAAACCTAAACCGTACCTTAACCCTAAACCTAACCCTAACCCGTACCCTAAACCCAACCCTAACCCGTACCCTAACCCTAACCCTAATCCTAACCCTGACCCTAAACCTAACCCTAACCGATACCCTAAGCCTAACCCATACCCTAACCCTAACCCTAAACTTAACCCTAACCCTAACCCGTACCCTAAACCTAACCAAACCCTTGACCTAACCCGTACCCAACCCTATCCCGTACCCTAACCCTAACCCGTATCCTAACCTTAAAACTAACCCATACCCTAACCCCAACCATAACCCTAACCTGTACCATAACCCTATCCCTAACACTAACCCTGACCCTAAACCTAACAATAACCCTAACTGAATTCTAACCTGCACTTAAACCTAACCCGTACCCGAACCCTAACCCTAACCAATAACCTAAACTTAACCCTAACCCTGCACTTAACCCGTACACTAAACCTATCCGGTACCCTAAACCTAACCCTAACTCGTACCCTAACCCTAACCCTAACCTAACCCTATCCATACACTAAACCTAACCCTAACCCTAACACTAACCCTAACCCGTATTCTAACCCTAACCCTAAACCTTAACCTAACCCTAACCCGTACTCTAACCATATCCTGTAGCCTAACACTAACCCTTACCCTAACCCTAAATCTAACCCGTACCCTAACCCTAAACGTAAACCTAACACGTACCCAAACACTAACCCTAACACGTACCCTAACCCTAACACTAACCCTAACCCTCACCCTAACCCTAACCCGTACTGTAACCCTAACCCTGACCCTAACCCTAACCCTAACCCGTACCCTAAACCTAACCCGTACCCTAAACCTAAACCTAACGCTAACCCGTAACCTAAACCTAACCCTAACCCGTACCCTAACCGTAACCCTAACCCTAAACCTGACCCTAACCCTAACCCTAACCCGTACCCTAAGCCTAACCCATACCCTAACCCTAACCCTAACCCTAACACTAACCCTACCAAGTACTCTAACCTTAACCCTAAACCTAACCCGTACCCTAAACCTAAACCGTACCCGCACCCTAAACCTAACCCTAACCCGTACCCTAAACCTAACCCTAACCCGTACCCTAAACCTAACCCTAACCCGTACCATAACCCTAAACCTACCCTAACACTGACCCTAACCCTAACCTTAACCCGTACCCTAAGCCTAACCCATACCCTAACCCTAACCCTAATCCTAACCCTAACCCTAAACCGTACCCAAACCCTAACAGTACCCCTAGCCCATAGCCTAGCGCTAACCCTAAACCATACCCTAACCCTAAACGTAACCATTACCCTGACCAATACCCTAACCCTAAAATTAACCTGTACCATAACCCCATCCCTAACCCTAAACCGTACCCTAACCCGAACCCTAACCCTAACCCTAACCCACACCTAAACCTAACCCTAACCCGTAACCTAAACCTAACCCTAAACAACTCATACGCTAACCCTATCCCGTAGCCTAAACCTAATCTTAACCCGTAACCTAACTCTAAACCTATTCCTAATCCTAACCCGTACATTAACCCTAACCCTAACCCTAACACTAAAACTTCCCCGTACTCTAACCCTAACCCTAACTCTAACCCTCACCCATACCCTAACCCTAATCCTAAGCCTAACCCTAACCCTAACCCTAACACTAACCCTACCCCGTACTCTAACCCTAACCCAAACCCTAACCCTAACCCGTACCCTACCCCTAACCCGTACCCTAACACTAACCCTAACACTAACCATAACCTGGACTCTAACCCTAACTCTAACCCTAACCATATCCGTACTCTAACCCTATCACTAACCCTAACCCTAACCCTACCCGTACAGTAACCCTAACCCGCACCCTAATATTAACACTAACCCTAACTCTAAACATAAGCCTAACCCTGACCCTAACCCGTACCCTAACCCTAAATCGTACCCTAACCCTAACCCTAAACCTAACTCGTACCCTAACCTAAACGTAACGCTATCCAATACCCAACCCCTAACCCTAACACATACCCTAACTCTAACCCTTACCCGCACACTAAACGTAACCCTAATCCTGGACCTAACACGTACACTAAACCTATCCCGTACTCTAACCTTAACCCTAACCCTTACCATAACCCTAACACTAACACTAACCCTAACCCTAAACCAATCTCTAACCCAAACGCGTACCCTAACCCTACCCGAACACTAACCGTAACCCTAACCCGTACCGTAAACCTACCCGTAGCCTAACCCTAACTCTAACCCTAACCCCTAACCCTAACCTTAACCCTAACCCTTACCCTAACGCGTACCCAAACGGTAAACCTAACCCGTACCCTAACACTAACCCAAACCTGTACTCTAACCCTAACCCTAACCCTAACCCGCACCCTAAACTTAACCCTAACCCTAACCCACCCATAAGACTTAACCGTAACATAACCATAACCCGTACCCTAACCCTAAACCTAACCATTTCCCTAAACCTAACACTAACCCTAACCCGTACTCTAACCCTAAGCATAACCCTAATCCTAATCGTAATCTAACCCTAACCCTATCCTAACCCTAACCCGTACCCATACCCTAACCCTAAACCTAACCCTTTCCCTAAACCTAACACTAACCCTAACCGGTACTCTAACCCTAACCTTAAACCTAACCCTAACCCGTACCCTAACCCTAACCCTAACTCGTACCCTAACCCTAAACCTGACCCTAACCATAACCCGTACCCATACCCTAACCCTAAACCTAACCCTTTCCCTAAACCTAACACTAACCCTAACCGGTACTCTAACCCTAACCTTAAACCTAACCCTAACCCATACCCTAACACTAACCCAAACCCGTACTCTAACCCTAACCCTAACCCTAACCCGTATCCTAAACCTAACCCTAACCCTAACCTGTAACCTAAACCTATCCCTAACCCTAACTCATATCCTAACCCTAACTCTAACCCTGACTCTGAACCTAACACCAACCCGTACCCTAAACCTAATCCATAGCCTAACCCTAACCCTAAGCCTAACCCTAACACTAACCCGTACCCTAAACCTAAACCTAACCCTTGATCTAACCTGTACCCAACCCTATCTCGTACTCTAAACCTAAACCTAACCCGTACTCAAACCCTAACAGTAAACCTAACCCATACCCTAGCACAAAAACCTAACCCTAACCCTAAGCCTTACCCGCATCCTAAACCTAAACCTAACCCTAACCCTAACCATAACCCTTACCCGTGCCCTAACCCTAACCCATACCCTAAAACTAACCCTAACCTTAACCGTAACTCTAACCCGTACCCTACCCTAAACCATAACCTAAACCTAACCCTAACCCTAAACATAACCCGTACACTAGCCCTATCCCGTACCCTAAACCTAAATCTAACCCGTACCCTAACCCTAACCCTAACCCTAACCCTATCCGTACACTAACCCTAACCCTAACACTAACTCTAACCCTAACCCGTACTCTAACCCTAACCCTAACCCTAAACCTAACGCTAACCCGTACTCTAACCCTAAACCGTACCCTAACAAAAACCATTACCTTAACCGTAAACCTAACACGTACCCTAACCCTAAACGTAACCCTCACCCGTACCCAAACCTTAACCCTAACACGTACCCTAACCCTAATCCTAACCCTAACCCGCACACTAAACCTAACCCTAACCCTAGACCTAAAACGTACACTAACACTATCCCGTACCATACACTTAACACTAACCCGTACCGTAACCCTCAACCTAAGCCTAACCCTAACCCTAACCCTAATCCTAACCCTAACCTGTACACTAACCCTAACCTGAACCCTAACCCTAACCCTAACCCGTACCCTAACCCTACCCGTAGCCTAACCCTAACCCTACCCCTAACCCCTAAACCTAAACCTAACCCTTACCCTAACCCGTACCCAAATGGTAAATCTAACCCATACCCTAACAGTAACCCGAACCCGTACTCTAACCCTAACCCTAACCCGCACCCTAAACCTAACCCTAACCCATACCCTAACCCTAACCCGTAACCTAAACCTAACCCTAACCCTAAACTTAACCCGTACACTAACCCTATATCATGCCCTGAACCTAAACCTAACCCGTACACTAACCCTAACCCTAACACTAACTCTAACCCTAACCCGTACTCTAACCCTAACCCTAACCCTAAACCTAACGCTAACCTGTTCTCTAACCCTAAACCGTACGCTAACAAAAACAATTACCTTAACCCTAAACCTAACACGTACCCTAATCCTAAACGTAACCCTCACCCGTACCCAAACCTTAACCCTAACACGCACCCTAACCCTAATCCTAACCCTAACCCGCACTCTAAACCTAACCCTAACCCTAGACCTAAAACGTACACTAACACTATCCCGTACCATACACTTAACACTAACCCGTACCGTAACCCTAAACCTAAGCCTAACCCTAACCCTAACCCTAATCCTAACCCTAACCTGTACACTAACCCTAAGCTGAACCCTAACCCTAACCTTAACCCGTACCCTAACCCTACCCATAGCCTAACCCTAACCCTACCCCTAACCCCTAAACCTAAACCTAACCCTTACCCTAACCCATACCCAAATGGTAAATCTAACCCATACCCTAACAGTAACCCGAACCCGTACTCTAACCCTAACCCTAACCCTTACCCGCACCCTAAACCTAACCCTAACCCATACCCTAACCCTAACCCGTAACCTAAACCTAACCCTAACACTAACACTAACCGTAACCCGTACTCTAACCCTAAACCTAAACCTAACTCTAACCCTAACCCGTACTATAACGCTAACCCTAACCCTAACCCATACCCTAACCCTAACCCGTAACCTAAACCTAACCCTAACACTAACCGTAACCCGTACTCTAACCCTAAACCTAAACCTAACTCTAACCCTAACCCGTACTATAACGCTAACCCTAACCCTAACCCTAACTAACCCTAACCCTAAACCTAACCTAACACTAACCCTAACCCGTACTCTAACCCTAACCCTAATCCTAACAATACTCTAACCCTAAACCTCAACCTAACCTTAACCCGCACTGTAACCCTAACCCGTACCATAACCCTAACCCTAACCCGTATCCTAACCCTAACCCTAACTTGGACCCTAACTCTAACCCTAAGCCTGACCCTAACCCTAACCGTAACCCGTACCCGAACCTAACCCTAACTCTTGACCTAACCCTTACCAACCCTATCCCGAAACCTATCCCTAACTCTAAACCGTACCCAAACCCTAACAGTAACCCTAACACATAACCTAGCACTAACCCTAACTCTAACCCTAACCCGCACCCTAAAACTAAACCTAACCCTAACCATAACCATAACCCTTACCCGTACCCTAACCCTAACCCATACCCTAACCCTAACCATAACCTTAACCGTAACCCTGACCCGTAGCCTATCCCTAAAACTAACCTGTACCCTAACCCCAAACCTAACACTAACCCGTACCATAACCCTATCCCTTACCTTAATCCTGACCCTAAACGTAACCTTAAACCAAATCCTAACCCTAACCCTAAACCTAACTCGAACCCACACATAAACCTAACCCTAACCCGTTCCCTAAACCTAACCCATCACGTAAACCTAACCCTAACCTTAAACTTAACCCGTACACTAACCCTATCCCGTATCCTAAACCTAAATCTATCCCGTACCCTAACCCTAACCCTAACCCTAACCGTACACTAACCCTAACCCTAACACTAACACTAACACTAACCCTAACCCGTACTCTAACCCTAACCGTAACCCTAAACCTAACCCTAACCCGTACACTAACCCTAACCCGTACTCTAACACTAACCCTAACACTAACACTAACCGTAACCCGTACTCTAACCCTAAACCTAAACCTAACTCTAACCCTAACCCGTACTATAACGCTAACCCTAACCCTAACCCTAAACATAACCCTAACCCGTACAGTAACCCTAACCGGTACCCTAACCCTAACCCTAAATCTAACCCTGACCTAAACCTAACCCGTAACCTAACCCTAAACCGAACCCTAACCCTAAACCTAAACCTAACCCGTACCCTAACCTTAACGTAACGCTAACCCGTAGCCAAACCCTAACCCTAACACGTACCCTAAACCTAACCCTAACCCGCACACTAAACCTAACCCTAACCCTAGACCTAACAAGTACACTAATCCTATCCCATACCCCAACCTTAACCCTAACACGTATCGTAACCCTAACACTAACCCTAACCCTAAACCTAACCTTAAACCGTACACTAAACCTAACCCAAACCCTAACCCTAACCCAAACCTGTACCCTAACCCTACCCGTAGACTAACCCTATCTATAACCCTAAACCCTAACCCTAAACCTAACCCTTCCCTAACCCGTATCCAAACGGTAAAACTAACCCGTACCCTAACACTAACCCAAACCCGTACTCAAACCCTAAACCTAACCCTAAACCTAACCCTAACCCGCACCCTAAACTTAACCCGAACCCTAACCGAAACCATAACCCTTAACCGTAACCTACCCAAACCCATACCCTAACCCTAACCCTAATTTTAACCATAACCATAACCTGTACCCTAACCCTAAAACTAACCCGTACCCTAACCCCAAACCTAACACTAACACGTACCCTAACCCCAACCCTAACCCTAAACCGTACCCTAACTCTAACCCTAACCCTGACACTAAACCTAACCTTAACCCTTACACTAATCCTAACCCTAACCCTAACCAGCACCCTAAACCTAACCCTAACCCGTACCCTAACCCTAACCCGTAAACTTAACCTAACCCTAACCCTAAACGTAACCCTTACGCTAACCCTATTCCGTACCCTGAACCTAACCCTAACCTGTATTCTAACCCTAAACCTAAACCTAAGTCTAACCTGTACATCAAGCCTAACCCTAACCCTAACACTAACCCTACCCCGTACTCTAAACCTAACCCTAACCCTAACCCTAACCCTAACCCGTACACTAACCCTAAAACTAAACCTAACCTAACCCTAACCCTAACCCATACTCTAACCCTAACCCTAACCCTAACCCTAACCATACTCTAACCCTAACCCTAACCCTCACCCTAACCCTAACCCGTACTGTAACCCTAACCCGTACCATAACACTAACCCTAACCGGTACCCTAACCCTAACCCTAACTTGTACCCTAACCCTAACCCTAACCCTGACCCTAACACTAACCGTAACCCGTTCCCTAAACCTAACCCGCACTCTAACCCTAATCCTAACCCTAACCCATACCCTAAAACAAACCCTAACCCTAACTCGTACCCTACCCCTAACTCTTACCCTACCCTAACCTTGACCCTAACCCGTACCCTAAGCCTAACACATACGCTAACACTAACCCTAAACCTAACCCTAACCCTAACCCATACCCTAAACCTAACCCTAGCCCTTGACCTAACCCGTACCAAACCCTAACAGTAACCCTAACCCATAAACTAGCACTAACCCTAACCCAAACGCTAACCCGCACCCTAAACCTAAACCTAACCCTAACACGAACCATAACACTTACCCGTATTCTAACCATAACCCATATCTTAACCCTAACCCTAACTTTAACCGTAACCCTGACCCGTACCCTAACCCTAAAACTAACCTGTACCCTAACCCCAAACCTAACCCTAACCCGTACCATAACCCTATCCCTAAGCCTAACCCTGACCCTAAACCTAACCTTAACCCAAACCCTAACCCTAACCCTAAACCTAACCCGCAACTAAACCTAACCCTAACCTGTTCCCTAACCCTAACCCGTAACCTAAACCTAACCCTAACCCTAAACTTAACCCGTATGCTAATCCTATCCCGTATCCTAAACCTAACCCTAACCCGTACCCTAACCCTAACCCTATCTGTACACTAACCCTAACCCTAACACCAACACTAAACCTAACCCGTACTCTAACCCTAACCCTAACACTAAACCTAACCCTAACACTAACCCTAACCCGTACTCTAACCCTAAACCTAACCCTAAATCTAACCCTAACCCGTACTATAATGCTAAACCTAACCGTAACCATAACCATAACCCTAACCCGTACAGTAACCCTAATCCGTATCCTAACCCTAGCGCTAACCCTGACCTAACCCTAACCCCAACCCGTAACCTAACCCTAAACCGTACCCTAAACCTAACCCTAAACCTAACCCGTACCCTAACCCTAAACATAACGCTAACCCGTACCCAAACCATAACCCTAACACATACCCTAACCCTAACCCTAACCCGCACACTAAACCTAAACCTAACCCTAGACCTAACACGTACACTAACCCTATCCCATACCCCAACCTTAACCCTAACCTGTATCGTAACCCTAACACAAACCTTATCCCAAACCCTAAAACTAAACCGTACACTAAACCTAACCCGATACCTAACCCTAACCCTAACCCGTACCCTTACCCTACCATAGCCTAATCCTAACTCTAACCCTAATCCCTAACCCTAACCCTAACCCTTATCGTAACCCATACCCAAACGGTAAACCTAACCCGTACCCTAACACTAACCCAAACCCATGTTCTAACCCTAACCCTAAACCTAAACCTAACCCTAACCCGCACCCTAAACTTAACCCGAACCCTAACACAAACCAAAACTCTTAACCGTAATCTAACACTAACACATACCCTAACCCTTACCCTAAACTTAACTGTAACCCTAACCCGTACCCTAACCCTAAAACTAACCCATACCCTAACCCCAACGCTAACCCTAACCCATACCCTAACACTAACCCTAACCCTAACCCTGACCCTAAACCTAACCCTAACCCTTACGCTAATCCTAAACCTAATGCTAACCTGCACCCTAAACCTAACCCTAACCCGTACCCTAACCCTAACCTGTAACCTAAACCTAACCCTAACCCTAAACTTAACCCGTACGCTAACACTATCCCATACCCTAAACCTAACCCTAACCCGTATCCTAACCCTAAACCTAACCCTAAGCCTAACCCGTACTTTAACCCTAACCCTAACCCTAACACTAAGCCTACACCGTACTCTAACCCTAACACTAACCCGTACCCTAACCTGTACCCTAACCCTAACCCAAACCCTAAACCCTACCCTTAACCTAAACCTAACCCTAACTCGTACCCTAAACCTAACCCTAACCCTGACGCTAACCCTAACCCTAAACCGTATGCTAAACCTAAACGTAACCCTTGACCTAACCCATACCAAACCCTATCCTGTAACCTAACCCTAACCCTAACCCGTACCAAAACCATAACCATAACCCTACCCATAGCCTAGCACTAACCCTAACCCTAACACTAAACCGCACCCTAAACCTAAAGCTAACCCTAACCCTAACCATAACCCTTACCCATACCCAAACACTAAACCATACCCTAACCCTAACCCTAACCTTAACAGTAAACATGACCCGTACCCCAACTCTAAAACTAACCCGTACCCTAACCCTAACCCTGACCCTAAACTAACCCTAACCCGTACCCGAAACCTAACCCATACCTAACCCTAAACCTAAACCTAACCCTAACCTTAACCATAACCCTGACCCGTACCATAACCCTAAACCTAACCTGTACCCTAACCCCAAACCTAACCCTAACCCATACCATAAACCTCTCCCTAACCCTAACCCTGACCCTAAACCTAACCCTAAAACAAAACCTAACCCTAACCCTAACCCTAACCCGCACCTAAACCTAACCCTAACCCATTCCCTAACCCTAACCCATAACCTAAACCTAACCCTAACCCTAAACTTAACCCGTACGATAATCCTATCCCGTATCCTAAACCTAACCCTAACCCGTACCCTAATCCTAACCCTAACCCTAACCCTATCCGTACACTAACCCAAAACCTAACCCTAACATTAACACTAACCCTAACCCGTATTCTAACCATAACCCTAACACTAAACCTAACCCTAACACTAACCCTAACCCATACTCTAACCCTAAACCTAAACCTAACTCTAACCCTAACCGGTACTATAACGCTAACCCTAACCATAACCATAAACCTAACCCGTACAGTAACCCTAAAGCGTACCGTAACCCTAAACCTAACCCTGGCGCTAACCCTAACCCTAAACCGTACCCTAAACCTAACCGTAACCCTTGACCTAACCCGTACCCAAGCCTATCCCGTAACCTAACCCTAACCCTAACCCGTACCAAAACCCTAACCGTGACCCTAACCCATAGCCTAGCGCTAACCTAGCCCTAACCCTAAACCACACCCTAAACCTAAACCTAACCCTAACCCTGACCAAAACCCTTACCCGTACCCTGACACTAACCCATACCCTAACCATAACCCTAACCTTAACCGTAACCCTGACACGTACCAACCCTAAAACTAACCCGTACCCTAACCCTAATCCTAACCCTAACCCTCACCTAAACCTAACCCAAACCCATACCTAACCCTAACCCGTAACCTAAACCTAACATAAACCTAATTTTAACCCGTACGCTAACCCTAGCCCGTACCCTAAACCTAACCCTAACCCGTATCCTAACCCTAACCCTAACCTTAACCCTAAATCTAACCCGTACCCTAACCCTAACCCTTTCCCTAACCCTAACACTAACCCTAACCCGAACTCTAACCCTAACCCTAACCCTAACCCTAACCGTACTCTAACCCTAACCCTTACCCGTACCCTAACCCTAACCCATACCCTACACTAACCCTAACCTTAACTGTAACCCTAACCCGTACCCTAAACCTAAAACTAACCCGTACCCTAACCCCAACCCTAACCCTAACCCGTACCATAACCCTATCCCTAACGCTAACCCTGTCCCTAAACCATACCCTAACCCTAAACCTAACCCTAAACCTAACCCTAACCAATACACTAACCCTAACCCGAACCCTAACCTTAACACTAATCGGTACCCTAACACTCACCCATACCCTAAACCTAACCCTAACCTTAATCGTTACCCTGACACGTAACCTAACCCTAAAACTAACCCGTACCCTAAACACAACCCTAACCCTAACCCGTACCATAACCCTATCCCTAACGCTAACCCTCATCCTAAACCTAACCCTAAACCGTACCCTAATCCTAACCCTAACCCTAACCCTAACACGTACACTAACCCTAACCCGAACCCTAACCCTAACCCGTACCCTAACCCTACCCGTAGCCTAACCCTAACCCTACCCCTAACCCCTAACCCTAAACCTAAACCTTACCGTAACCCATACCCAAATGGTAAACCTACACCATACCCTAACAGTAACCCAAACCCGTACTCTAACCCTAACCCTAACCCTAACCCTAACCCTCACCCTAAACTTAACCCTAACTCTAACCCAAACCATAACCCTTAACAGTAATCTAACCCTAATCCATACCCTAACCCTAAATCTAAACTTAACCATAACCCTAACCCGTACCCTAACCCTAAAATAACCCGTACCCTAACCCCAACCCTAACTCTAAACCGTACCCTAACACTAACCCTAACCCTAACCCTCACCCTAAACCTAACCCTTAACCTTACACTAACCCTAACCCTAACACTAACCCACACCCTAAACCTAACCCTAACCCATACCCTAACCATAACCCGTAACCTAAACCTAACCCTAACCCTAAACTTAACCTGTACGCTAACCCTATCCCGTACCCTAAACCTAACCCTAACCCTTATCCTAACCCTAAACCTAAACCTAAGCCAAACCCGTATATTAACCCTAACCCTAAACCTAACACTAACCGTACCCCGTTCTCTAAACCTAAACCTAACCCAAATCCTAACCCTAACCCTTAACCTAAGAATAACACTAACTGTAACCCGTACTCTAACCCTAACCCTAACCCTAACTTTATTCTAACCGTAACCCTAACCTTCACCCTAACACTAACCCGTACTGTAACCCTAGCCCGAAACATAACCCTAACCCTAACCCGTACCCTAACCCTAACCCTAACTCGTACCCTAAACCTAACCCTAACCCTAAACTTATCCCGTACACTAACCCTATCACGTACCCTAAACTTAACCCTAACCCGTAACCTAACCCTAACCCTAACCCTATCTGTACAGTAACACTAACACTAAACCTAACACTAACCCTAACATGCTCTCTAACCCTAACCCTAACCCTAAACCTACCCCTAACCCGTTCTGTAACCCTAACCTGTACCCTAACACTAACCCTTACCCTAATCCTAAACCTAACCCATACCCTAAGCCTAAATGTAACCCTTACCCGTACCCAAACCCACCCTAACACGTACCCTAACCCTAACCCTAACACTAACACTAACTCTAACCCTAAACCGCACACTAAACCTAAAACTAACCCTAGACCTAACACGTACACTAACCCTATCCCGTACCGGAATCTTAACCCTAACCCATACCGTAACCCTAACACTAACCATAACCCTAACCCTAACCCTAACCCTAAATCTAAACCTATGCCTAACCCGTACACTAACCCTAACCTGAACCCTAACCCATACCCTAACCCATACCCTAACCCTACCCATAGCTAACCCTAACTCTAACCCTAACCCCTAACCTTAATGCTAACCCTAACCCTTACACTAACCCGTCCCCAAAAGGTAAACCTAACCCGTACCCTAACAGTAACCCAAACCCGTACACTAACCCTAACCCTAAACCTAACCCGCACCCTAAACTTAACCCAAACCCTAACTGAAACCATAACCCTTAACCGTAACCTAACCCTAACCCATACCTAAAACATAAACCTAACCTTAACCATAACCCTAACCTATACCCTAACCTTAAAACTAACCCGAACCCTAACCCCAACCCTAACACTAACGCGTACCCTAACACTAACCCTAACCCTAACACTAACCCGTAACATAACCCTAACCCTTACACTAACCCTAACCCTAACGCTAAACCGTACCCTAAACCTAACCCTAACCCTAACCCTAAACACAACCCTAACCCTAACCCGTAACATAACCCTATCCCTAACGCTAACCCTGACCCTAAACCGTACCCTAAACCGTACCCTAATCCTAACCCTAACCCTAACCCTAACACGTACACTAACCCTAACCCGAACCCTAACCCTAACCCGTACCCTAACCCTACCCGTAGCCTAACCCTAACCCTACCCCTAACCCTAAACCTAAACCTTACCGTAACCCGTACCCAAATGGTAAACCTACACCATACCCTAACAGTAACCCAAACCCGTACTCTAACCCTAACCCTAACCCTAACCGTCACCCTAAACTTAACCCTAACCCTAACCCAAACCATAACCCTTAACCGTACCCTAACCCTAACCCATACCCTAACCTTAACCATAAACTTAACCGTATCCCTGACCCATACACTAACCCTAAAACTAACCTGTACCCTAACCCCAAACCTAACCCTAACCCGTACCATACCCCAACCCTAACCCATACCCTAACCCTAACCCGTAACCTAAACCTAACCCTAAACCTAAACTTAACCCGTACGCTAACCCTATCCCGTACCCTGAACCTAACCGTAACCCGTACACTAACCCAAACCCTAAACCTTACCTAAAACTAACCCTAACCCGTACTCTAACCCTAACCTTAACCCTAATCCTAACCATACTCTAACCCTAACCCTCACCCTAACCCTAACCCGTACTGTAACCCTAACCCGTACCATAACCCTATCCCTAACCCGTATCCTATACCTAAGCCTAACTTGTACCCTAACCCTAACCCTAAGCCTGACCCTAACCCTAACCATAACCCGTACCCTAAACCTAACTCGTACCCTAACCCTAATCCTAACCCTAACCCGTACCCTAAACCTAACCCCAACCCTAACTCGTACCCTAACCCTAACCCTAACCTTGACCTAACCTTAACCCTAACCCGTACTCTAAGCCTAACCCATACCCTAACACTAACCCTAAACCTAACCTTAACCCTAACCCGTACCCGAAACCTAACAATAACCCTTGACCTAACCCTTACCAACCCTATCCCGTAACCTATCCCTAACCCTAACTTGTACCCAAACCCTAACAGTAACCCTAAACCATAACCTAGCACTAACCCTAAACCTAACCCTAACCCGCACCCTAAAACTAACCTAACCCTAACCATAACCATACACTTACCCGTACCCTAACCCTAACCCATACCCTAACCCTAACCATAACCTTAACCGTATCCCTGACCCATACCCTAACCCTAAAACTAACCTGTACCCTACCCCAAACCTAACCCTAACCCGTACCATAACCCTATCCCTAACCCTAATCCTGACCCTAAACGTAACCCTATACCAAACCCTAACCCTAACCCTAACCCTAACTCTAACCCGCACCTAAACCTAACCCTAACCCGTTCACTAACCCTAACCCATCACCTAAACCTAAGCCTAACCCTAAACTTAACCCGTACACTAACCATATCCCATATCCTAAACCTAACCCTAACCCGTATACTAAACCTAACCCTAACCCCTATCCGTACACTAACCCTAACCCTAACCCTAACACTAACACTAACCCTAACCCGTACTCTAACCATAACCCTAACCCTAAACCTAACCCTAACCCGTACTCTAACCCTAACCCGTACTCTAACCCTAACCCTAACCTTAACACTAACCGTAACCCATACTCTAAACCTAATCCTAACCCTAACTCTAACCCTAACCCATACTATAATGCTACCCCTAACCCTAACCATAACCATAACCCTAACCCGTACAGTAACCCTAACGGATACTCTAACCCTAACCCTAAACCTAACCCTGACCTAACCCTTACCCGTACCCTAACCCTAAACCGTACCCTAACCCTAACCCTAAACCTAACCCGTACCCAACCCTAAACATAACGCTAACCCGTAACCAAACCCTAACCCTAACACGTACTCTAACCCTAACCCTAACCCGCACACTAAACCTAACCCTAACCCTAGACCTAACACATACACTAAACCTATCCCATACCCCAACCTTAACCCTAACCCGTATCGTAACCCTAACACTAACCCTAACCCTAAACCTCACCCTAACCCGTACAGTAACCCTAACCTGAACCCGAACCATAACCCTAACCCGTACCCTAACCCTACCCGTAGCCTAACCCTGTCTATAACCCTAAACCCAAACCCTAAACCTAACCCTTCCCTAACCCGTACCCAAACGGTAAACCTAACCCGTACCCTAACACTAACCCAAACCCGTACTCTACCGTAACCCTAACCCTAAACCTAACCCTTACCCGCACACTAAACTTAACCCGAACCCTAACCAAAACAATAACCCTTACCGGTAACCTAACCCAAACCCATACACTAACACTAACCCTAACCTTAAACATAACACTAACCTGTACCCTAACCCTAAATCTAACCCGTACCCTACCCCAAACCTAACACTAACGCGTACCCTAACCCCAACCCTAACCCTAAACCGTACCCTAACTCTAACCCTAACCCTAAACCTGACCCTAAACCTAACCCTAACCCTTACACTAATCCTAACCCTAACCCTAACCCACACCCTAAACCGAACCGTAACCCGTACCCTAGCCCTAACCCGTAACCTTAACCTAACCCTAACCCTAAACTTAATCCGTAGGCTAACCCTACCCCGTACCCTGAACCTAACCCTAACCCGTATTCTAACCCTAAACCTAAACCTAAGCCTAACCCGTACATTAACCCTAACCCTAAACCTAACACTAACCCTAACCCGCACTCTAAACCTAACCCTAAACCTAACCCTAACCCTAACCCTAACCCGTACACTAAACCTAACCCTAAACCTAACCTAACACTAACCCTAACCCGTACACTAACCCTATCCCTAACCCTAACCATACTCTAACCTGAACCCTAACCCTCACCCTAACCCTAACCTGTACTATAACTCTACCCGTACCATAACACTAACCCTAACCCGTACCCTAACCCTAAACCTAACATGTACCCTAACCCTAACCCTAACCCTACCCTAAACTTAACCCTAACCCGTACCCTAAGCCTAAACCATACCATAACACTAACCCTAAACCTAACCCTAACCATTACCCGTACCCTAAACCTAACTCTAGCCCGTGACCTAACCCGTACCAAACCCTAACAGTAACCCTAACCCATAACCTAGCACTAACCCTAACCAAAAGCCTAATCCGCACCCTAAACCTAAACCTAACCCTACCCCTAATCATAACCCTTACCCATACCCTAACCGTAACCCATATCCTAACCCTAACCCTAACCTTAACTGTAGCCCTGACCCGTCCCCTACCCCTAAACCTAACCTGTACCCTAACCCCAAACCTAACCCTAACCCGTACCATAACCCTATCCCTAACCCTAACCCTGACCCTAAACCTAACCCTAACACAAAACTAACCCTAACCCTAACCCGCACCTAAACCTAACCCTAAACCTTTCCCTAACCCTAACCCGTAACCTAAACCTAACCCTAACCCTAAACTTAACCCGTACGCTAATCCTATCCCGTATCCTAAACCTAACCCTCACCAGTACCCTAACCCTAACCCTAACCCTAACCCTATCCGTACACTAACCTTAACCCTAATCCTAACACCAACACTAACCCTAACCCGTACTCTAACCCTAACCCTAACCCTAAACCTAACCCTAACACTAACCCTAACCCGTACTCTAACTCTAAACCTAACCCTAACTCTAACCCTAACCCGTACTATAACGCTAACACTAACCCTAACCATAACCATAACCCTGACCCGTAAAGTACCCCTAAACCGTACCCTAACCCTAATGCTAAACCTGACCTAACCCTAACCCTAATCCGTACCCTAACCGTAAACCGTACCCTAACCCTAACCCTAACCTAACACGTACCCTAACCCTAAACGTAACTCTAACCCGTACCCAAACCCTAACCCTAACACATACCCTAAAACTAACCCTAACCCGGACACTAAACCTAAACCAAACCCTAGACCTAACACGTACACTAAACCTATCCCATACCCCAACCTTAACCCTAACCCGTATCGTAACCCTAACACTAACCCTAAACCTAAACCTAAATCTAAACCGTACACTAACCCTAACCCGATCCCTAACTCTAACCCTAACCCGTACCCTAACCCTACCCGTAGCCTAATCCTAACTCTAACCCTAACCCCTAAACCTAACCCTAACCCTTACCCTAACCCGTACCAAAAAGGTAAATCTAACCCGTGCCCTAACACTAACCCAAACCCGTGTTTTAACCCAAACCCTAAACCTAAACCTAACCCTAACCCACACCCTAAACTTAACCCGAACCCTAACCCAAACCAAAACCCTTAACCATAATCTAACCCTAACTCATATCCTAACCCTAACCCTAACCTTAACCCTAACCCTAACCTGTACCCTAACCCTAAAACTAACCCGTACCCTTACCCCAACCCTAACCCTAACCCACCCTAACAGTAACCCTAACCCTAACCCTGACCCTGATACTAACCCTAACCCTTACACTAATTCTAACCCTAACGCTAACCCTAACCCTAAACCTAAACCTAACCCTAACCCGCACCCTAAACTTAACCCGAACCCTAACCCAAACCAAAACCCTTAACCGTAATCTAACCCTAACTCACCCCTAATCCTAACCCTAACCTTAACCGTAACCCTAACCCGTACCCTAACCCTAAAATGAACCCGTACCCAAAGCCAAACCTAACCCTAACCCGTACCCTAACCCTAACCCTAACCCGTACCCGTACCCGTACCCTAAACTGTACCCTAAACCTAACCCGTACCCTATCCCTAACGATAACCCTAAACCTAACCCTAAACCTAAACCTAACCCTAACTCGTACCCTAACCCTAACCCTAACCCTGACGCAGACCCTAACCCTAAACCATACGCTAAACCTAACCGTAACCCTTGGCCTAACCCATACCCAACCCTATCCTGTAAGCTAACCCTAACCCTAACCCGTACCAAAACCCTAACCGTAACCCTAACCCATAGCCTAGCACGAACACTAACCCTAACCCTATACCGCACCCTCAACCTAAACTTAACCCTAACCCTAACCATAACCCTTACCCGTACCCTAACACTAACCCATAGCCTAACCCTAACCCTAACCTTAACAGTAACCCTGACCCATACCCCAACCTTAAATCTAACCCGTACCCTAACCCCAACCCTAACCCTAACTCGTACCCTAACACTAACCCTAACCCTGACCCTAAATCTAACCCTAACCCTTACACTAATCCTAACCCTAATGCTAACCCGCACCCTAAACCTAACCCTAACCCATACCCTAACCCTAACCCGTAACCTAAACCTATCCCTAACCCTAAACTTAAACCGTACACTAACCCTATCCCGTACCCTAAACCTAACCCTAACCCGTATTCTAACCCTTAATGCAACCTTAAGCCTAACCCGTAATTTAACCCTAACCCTAACCCTAACACTAAGCCTACCCCGTACTCTAACACTAACCCTAACCCGTACCCTAACCCGTACTCTAAACCTAACCCTAACCCGTACCCGTACCCTAAACTGTACCCTAAACCTAACCCGTACCCTAACCCTAACCCTAACCCTAACCCTACCGTACCCTAACCTAAACCTAACCCTAACTCGTACCCTAACCCTAACCCTAACCCTAAACTTAACCCGTACACTAACACTACCCTGTACCCTAAACCTAACCCTAACCCGTACCCTAACCCTAACCCTAACCCTAACCCTATCCGTACACTAACCCTAACACTAACACTAACACTAACCATAACCCGTACTCTAAACCTAACCCTAACCCTAAACCTAAACCTAACCCGTACCCTAACCCTAAAACTAACCCGTACCCTAACACTAACCCTAATCCTAACGCTGACCCTAAACCTAACCCTAATCCTTACACTAACCCTAACCCTAACCTGCACCCTAACCTAACCTTAACCCGTACCCTAACCCTAACCCGTAACCTAAACCTACCCTAACCCTAAGCTTAACCCGTACGCTAACCCTATCCCGTACCCTAAACCTAACCCTAACTCTTATCCTAACCCTAAACCTAACCCTAAGCCTAACCCGTACATAAACCCTAACCCTAACACTAACACTAACCCTACCCCGTATTCTAAACCTAACCCTAACCCTAACCCTAACCCTAACAATAACCCTAACTTGTACTCTAACACTAACCCTAACCGTACTCTAACCCTAACCCTAACCCTCAGCCTAACACTAACCCAGACTGTAACCCTAAGCCGTACCATAAACCTAAACCTAAGCCATACCCTAACCCTAAACCTAACTCGTACACTAACCCTAACCGTGACCCTAACCCTAACCGTACTCTAACCCTAACACTAACCCTCACTCTAACACTAACCCGTACTGTAACCCTAACACGTCCCATAAACTTAACCCTAACCCATACCCTAAACAAAACCCGTACCCTAACCCTAACCCTAACCCATACCCTAAACCTAACCCTAACCCTATATCGTACCTAACCCTAACCGTAACACTGAACCTAACCCTAAAACTAACCCCTATCCTAATCCTAACCCGTACCCTAACCCTAACTCTAACCCTAACCCGTACTATAACACTAACCCTAACCCTAACCCTAACCCTAATACTAACCCGTACTCTAACCCTATCCCGTAGCCTAAACCTAACTCTAACCCTAACCCTTAACCCTAACCCTTACCCTAACCCGTACCCAAACTGTAAACGTAACTCGTACCCTAACACTAACCCAAAACCTTACCCTAACCCTAACGCTAACCCTAACCCTAACCCTAAACCGCACCCTAAACTTAAACCTAACCCTAAGCCTAACGATAACCCTTAACCGTACCCTAACCCTAACCCACACCCTAACCCTAACCCTAACTTTAACCATAACCCTAACCCGTACCCTAACCCTAAAACAAACCCGTACCCTAACCCCAAACCTAACCCTAACCCATACACTAACAGTAACCCTAACCCTAACCCTGACCCTAAAAATAACCATAACCAGTTCACTAACCCTAACCCTTACCCTAACCGGCACCCTAAACCTAACCCTAACCGTACCCTAACCCTATCCCGTAACCTAAACCTAAACCTAACCCTAAACTTAACACGTAAGCTAACCCTATCCCTTACCCTAAACATAACCATAATCCGTAACCTAACCCTAACCCTAATCCTCAGCCTAACCCGTACATTAAACCTAACCCTAACCCTAACACTAACCCTACCCCGTACTCTAACCCTAACCCTAACCCTAACACTAACCCTAAACCGTACCCTAACCCTAACCCTTACCCTAACCCTAACACTAACAGTAACCCGTTCTCTAACCCTAACCCTAACCCTAACCCTAACCCTAACCCTAACCCTAACACTAACTATAACCCGTACTCTAACCCTAACCCTAACCCTCACCCTAACCCAAAACCGTACTGTAAACCTAACCCATAACTTAATCCTAACCCTAACCCGTACCCTAACCCTAAACCTAACTCGTTCCCTAAACCTAACCCTGACCCTAACACTAACCCTAACTCGTAACCTAATCCTATCCCGTACCCTAACCCTAACCCTAACCTTAAACAGTACCCTAAACCCAACCCTAACCCTAACTCATACCCTAACACTAACCCTAACCCTTACCCTAACCCTTACCAAATGGTAAACTTAACCCATACCCTAACACTTACCCAAACCTGTACTCTAACCCTAACCCTAACCCTAAACCGCAATCTAAACATAACCCTAACCCTAACCCTAACCATAACCCTTAACCGTACCATAACCCTAACCCACACCCTAACATAACCCTATCTTTAACCGTAACCCTAACACGTACCCTAACCCTAAAACTAACCCGTACCCTAACCCCAACTCTAACCCTAACCCATACCCTAACATTAACCCTAACCCTAACCCTGACCCAAAAACTAACCCTAACCCGTACACTAACCCTAACCCTATACCCTAACCCGTAACCTAAACCTAACCCTAACCCTAAACTTAACCCGTACGCTAAAACTATTCCGTACCCTAACCTTAACCCTAAACCTAAACCTAACCCATACCTGAACCCTAACCCTAAACCTTTCCCTAACCCTAACACTAACCCTAACCCGTACTCTAACCCTAACCCTAAACCTAACCCTAACCCTAACCGTACTCTAAACATAACCCTAACCCTCATCCTAACCCTAACCCGTACTGTAAACCTAACCCGTAACATAACCCTAACCCTAACCCGTAGCCTAACCCTAACCCTAACTCATGCCCTAAACCTAACCCTAACCCTAAACTTAACCCATACACTAACCCTATCCCATACCCTAAACCTAACCCTAACCCGTACCCTAACCCTAACCGTAACCCTATCCGCACACTAACACTAACCCTAACCCTAACACTAACCCTAAACCGTACTCTAACCCTAACCCTAAACCTAACCCTAACCCTTTCTCTAACCCTAACCTGTACACTAACATTAACCCTTACCGTAACCCTAAACCTAACTCGTACCCTAACCGTAAACGTAACCCTAACCCGTCCCCAAACCGTAACCCTAACACGTACCATAACCCTATCCCTAACCCTAACCCGCACACTAAACCTAAACCTAACCCAAGACCTAACACGTACACTAAACCGATCCCGTACCGGAACCTTAACCCTAACCCGACCGTTACCCTAACCCTAACCCTAAACTTAACCCTAACCCTAACGCTAACGCTAAACCTAAACCGTACCCTAACCCTAACCCTAACCCTTACCCTAACCCTAACACTAACTCTAACCCGTACTCTAACCCTAACCCTAACCTTAACCCTAACCCAAACACTAACCCTACCCCGTACTCTAACCCTAACCCTAACCCTAACACTAACCCTAACCCGTACTGTAACCCTAACCCGTAACATAACCCTAACCCTAACCCGTACCATAACCCTAACCCTAACTCGTCCCTAAACCTAACCCTGACCCTAACACAAACCCTAACTCGTAACCTAATCCTAACCCGGACCCTAACCCTAACCCTAACCCTCACCAGTACCCTAAACCTAACCCTAACCCTAACTCGTACCCTAATACTAACCCTAACCCTTACCCTAACCCTTACCCAAACGGTAAACCTAACCCATACCCTAACACTAACCCAAACCCGTACTCTAACCCTAACACTAACCCTAACCCTAACCCTAAACCGCAATCTAAACATAACCCTAACCCTAACTCTAACCATAACCCTTAACCGTACCATAAACCTAACCCACACCCTAACATAACCCTAACTTTAACCGTAACCCTAACCCGTACCCTAACCCTAAAACTAACCCGTACCCTAACCCCAACCCTAACCATAACCCATACTCTAACACTAACCCTAACCCTAACCCTGACCCAAAAACTAACCCTAATCCGTACACTAACCCTAACCCTAACCCTAACCCGTAACCTAAACCTAACCCTAATCCTAAACTTAACCCGTACGCTAAATCTACTCCGTACCCTAACCCTAACCCTAAACCTAAACCTAACCCATACCCTAGCCTTAACCCTAAACCTTTCCCTAACCCTAACACTAACCCTAACCCGTACTCTAACCCTAACCCTAAACCTAACCCTAACTCTAACCGTACTCTAAACATAACCCTAACCCTCAACCTAACCCTAACCCGTACTGTAACCCTAACCCGTAACATAACCCTAACCCTAACCCGTAGCCTAACCCTAACCCTAACTCGTGCCCTAAACCTAACCCTAACCCTAAACTTAACCCGTACACTAACCCTATCCCATACCCTAAACCTAACCCTAACCCGTACCCTAACCCTAAACCTAACCCTATCCGCACACTAACACTAACCCTAACCCTAACACTAACCCTAAACCGTACTCTAACACTAACCCTAAACCAAAACCTTACCCTAAGCCTTACTCTAACCCTAACCCGTACACTAATATTAACCCTTACCATAACCCTAAACCTAACCCGTACCCTAACCGTAAACGTAACCCTAACCCGTACCCAAACCCTAACCATAACACGTACCCTAACCCTAACCCTAACCCTAAACCGCACACTAAACCTAACCCTAACCCTAGACCTAACACTTACACTAACCCTATCCCGTACCGGAACCTTAACCCTAACCCATACCGTTACCTGAAACCTAACCGTAAACTTAACCCTAACCCTAACCCTAACAATAATCCTAACCCGAACCCTAACCTGTACCCTAAACCGAACCCTAACCCTTGACCTAACCCTAACCCAACACTATCTCGTACCCTAAACCTAACCCTAACCCGTACCCAAAACCTAACAGTAACCCAAACCATACCATAGCGCTAAACGTAACCCTGCAACTAACCCTAACCTGGACCCCAAACCTAACCCTAACCCTGAGCTAACACTAACCCTATCCCATACCCTAACCCTAAACCGTACCCTAACCCTAACCCTAAACCTAACCCATACCCTAACACTAAACTTAACCCTAGCCCTTAACCAAACCCTAACCCTAACACGTATCCTAACCCTAACACTAACCCTAACCCTAACCCTAACCCTAACTCTAACCCGCACACTGAACCTAACCCTAACCCTATACCTAACACATACACTAACCCTATCCCGTACACTAACCTTAACCCTAACCTGTACTGTGACCCTAACACTAAACCTAACCCGAAACTTAAACCTAACCCTAACCCGTACCCTAACCATACCCGTAGCCTAATCCTAACTCTAACCCGACCCCTAACACTAAACCTAAACCTAACCCGTACCCAAACGGTAAACCTAACCCGTACCCTAACACTAACTCAACCCCGTACTCTAACCCTAACCCTAACCCTAACCCGCACCTTAAACTTAACTCTAACCCTAACCCAAACCATAACCCTTAACCGTAACTTAACCATAACTCATAACCTAACCCTAACCCTAACCTTAATCATAACCCTAATCCGTACCCTAAACCTAAAACTAACCCGTACCCT
Organism: Urocyon cinereoargenteus; assembly: GCA_032313775.1. NCBI lineage: Eukaryota > Metazoa > Chordata > Mammalia > Carnivora > Canidae > Urocyon > Urocyon cinereoargenteus. The sequence goes on from JAVLSZ010000003.1 coordinate 97,587,015, forward strand.
AACCCCAACCCTAACCCTAACCCGTAACATAACACTAACCCTAACCCTAACCCTGACCCTAACACTAACCCTAACCCTAACCCTAACCCTAACCCTAACCCTAAGCCTGACCCTAACCCTACCGTAACCTGTACCCGAACCTAACCCTAACCCTTGACCTAACCCTTACCAACCCTATCCCGAAACCTATCCCTAAACCTAACCCGTACCCAAACCCTAACAGTAACCCTAACACATAACCTAGCACTAACCCTAACTCTAACCCTAACCCGCATCCTAAAACTAAACCTAACCCTAACCATAACCATAACCCTTACCCGTACCCTAACCCTAACCCATACCCTAACCCGAACCATAACCTTAACCGTAACCCTGACCCATAGCCTATCCCTAAAACTAACCTGTACCCTAACCCCAAACCTAACACTAACCCGTACCATAACCCTATCCCTAACCCTAATCCTGACACTAAACGTAACCTTAAACCAAATCCAAACGCTAACCCTAAACCTAACTCAAACCCGCACAAAAACCTAACCCTAACCCATTCCCTAAACATAACCCATCACGTAAACCTAACCCTAAACCTAAACTTAAACCGTACACTAACCCTATCCCGTATCCTAAACCTAACCCTAACCCGTACCCTAACCCTAACCCTAACCCTATCCGTACACTAACCCTAACCCTAACCCTAACCCTAAACATAACCCTAACCCGTACAGTAACCCTAACTGGTACCCTAACCCTAACCCTAAACCTAACCCTGACCTAACTCTAACCCGTACCCTAAACCTAAACCGTACCCTAACCCTAACACTAAACCTAACCCGTACCCTAACCCTAAACGTAACGCTAACCCGTAACCAAACCCTAACCCTAACACGTACCATAACCCTTACCCTAACCCGCACACTAAACCTAAACCTAACCCTAGACCTAACACGTACACTAAACCTATCCCATACCCCAACCTTAACCCTAACCCGTATCGTAACCCTAACACTAACCCTAACCCTAAACCTAACCCTAAACCGTACACTAACCCTAATCCGAACCCTAACCCTTACCCTAACCCGTACCCTTACCCTACCCGTTGACTAACCCTATCTATAACCCTAAACCCTAACCCTAAACCTAACCCTTCCCTAACCCGTACCCAAACGGTAAACCTAACCAGTACCCTAACACTAACCCAAACCCATACTCTAACCCTAACCCTAACCCTAACCTAACCCTAACCCGCACCCAAAACTTAACCCGAACCCTAACCAAAACCATAACCCTTAACGGTAACCTAACCCAAACCCATACCCTAACCCTAACCCTAACCTTAACCATAACCCTAACCTGTACCTTAACCCTAAAACTAACCCGTAACCTAACCCCAAACCTAACACTAACGCGTACCCTAACCCCAACCCTAACACTAAACCGTACCCTAACTCTAACCCTAACCCTAACCCTGACCCTAAACCTAACCCTAACCCTTACACTAATCCTAACTCTAACCCTAACCCGCACCCTAAACCTAACCGTAACCCGTACCCTAGCCCTAACCCTAACCTTAACCTAACCCTAACCCTAAACTTAACCCGTACGCTCACCCTATCCTGTACGCTGAACCTAACCCTAACCGGTATTCTAACCCTAAACCTAAACCTAAGGCTAACCGGTACATTAACCCTAACCCGAACCCTAACACTAACCCTACCCCGCACTCTAAACCTAACCCTAACCCTAACCCTAACCCTAACCCGTACACTAAACCTAACACTAAACCTAACCTAACCCTAACCCTAAACTTAACCCGTACGCTCACCCTATCCTGTACCCTGAACCTAACCCTAACCGGTATTCTAACCCTAAACCTAAACCTAAGGCTAACCGGTACATTAACCCTAACCTGAACCCTAACACTAACCCTACCCCGCACTCTAAACCTAACCCTAACCCGTTCCCTAACCCGTTCCCTAACCCTAACCCGTAACCTAAACCTAACCCTAACCCTAAACTTAACCCGTACGCTAATCCTATCCCGTATCCTAAACCTAACCCTAACCAGTACCCTAACCCTAACCCTAAACCTAACCCTATCCATACACTAACCCTAACCCTAACCCTAACACCAACACTAACCCTAACCCGTACTCTAACCCTAACCCTAACCCTAACCCTAACCCTAACACTAACCCTAACCCGTACTCTAACCCTAAACCTAACCCTAACTCTAACCCTAACCCGTACTATAACATTAACCCTAACCCTAACCATAAGCATAACCCTAACCCGTACAGTAACCCTAAACCGTACCCTAACCCTAATGCTAACCCTGACCTAAACCTAACCCTAACCCGTACCCTAACCGTAAACCGTACCCTAACCCTAACCCTAAACCTAACACGTACCCTAACCCTAAACGTAATGCTAACCCGTAACCAAACCCTAACCCTAACACATACCCTAAACCTTACCCTAACCCGCACACTAAACCTAAACCAAATCTAGACCTAACACGTACACTAACCCTATCCCATACCCCAACCTTAACCCTAACCCGTGTCGTAACCCTAACACTAAACCTAACCCTAAACCTAAATCTACACCGTACACTAACCCTAACCCAATTCCTAACTCTAACCCTAACCCGTACCCTAACCCTACCCGTAGCCTAATCCTAACTCTAACCCTAACCCCTAACCCTAACCCTAACCCTTATCCTAACCCGTACCGAAACGGTAAATCTAACCCGTACCCTAACACTAACCCAAACCCGTGTTCTAACCCTAACCCTAAACCTAAACCTAACCCTAACCCGCACACTAAACTTAACCCGAACCCTAACCCAAACCAAAACCCTTACCGTAATCTAACCCTAACTCATATCCTAACCCTAATCGTAACCTTAACCATAACCCTAACCCGTACCCTAACCCTAAAACTAACCCGTACCCTAACCCCAAGCCTAACCCTAACCCGTACCCTAACACTAAACCTAACCCTAACCCTGACCCTAAAACTAACTCTAACCCTTACACTAATGCTAACCCTAACACTAACCTAACCCTAACCCTAAACCTAACCCTAACCCGCACCCTAAACTTAACCCGAACCCTAACCCAAACCAAAACCCTTAACCGTAATCTAACCCTAACTCATACCCTAACCCTAACCTTAACCGTAACCCTAACCCATACCCTAACCCTAAAACTAACCCGTACCCAACCCCAACCCTAACCCTAACCCGTACACTAACCCGTACCCTAACCCTAACCCTAACCCATACCCGTACCCTAAACTGTACCCTAAACCTAACCCGTACCCTAAACCTAACCCTAACCCTAAACCGTACCCTAAACCTAAACCTAACACTAACTCGTACCCTAACCCTAACCCTAACCCTGACGCTAACCCTAACCCTAAACAGTACGCTAAACCTAACCGTAACCCTTGACCTAACCCATACCCAACCTATCCTGTAACCTAACCCTAACCCTAAGCCATACCAAAACCCTAACCGTAAACCTAACCCATAGACTAGCACTAACCCTAACCCTAACCCTAAACCGCACCCTCAACCTAAACCTAACCCTACCCCTACCATAACCCTTACCCGTACCCTAACACTAACCCATAGCCTAACCCTAACCCTAACCTTAACAGTAACCCTGACCCGTACCCCAACCCTAAAACTAATCCGTACCCTAACCTCAACCCTAACCCTAACCCGTACCCTAACACTAACCCTAACCCTAACCCTGACCCTAAAACTAACCCTGACCCTTACACTAATCCTAACCCTAACGCTAACCTGCACCCTAAACCTAACCCTAACCAGTACCCTAACCCTAACCCATAACCTAAACCTAACGCTAACCCTAAACTTAACCCGTACGCTAACCCTATCCCGTACCCTAAACCTAACCCTAACCCGTAACCTAACCCTTAACCTAACCTTAAGCCTAACCCGTACTCTAACCCTAACCCTAACCCTAACCCGTACCCTAAACCTAACCCTAACCCGTACCCGTACCCTAAACTGTAACCTAAACCTAACCTGTACCCTAACCCTAACCCTAACCCTAAACTGTACCCTAAACCTAAACCTAACCCTAACTTGTACACTAACCCTAACCCTAACCCTGACGCTAACCCTAACCCTAAACCGTACGCTAAAACTAACCGTAACCCTTGACCTAACCCGTACCCAACCCTATCCTGTAACCTAACCCTAACCCTAACCCTAACCCTAACCCGTATTCTAACCCTAAACCTAACCCTAACCCTAACCCTAACCCTAACCATACTCTAACCCTAACCCTCACCCTAACCCTAACCCGTACTGTAACCCTAACCCGTACCATAACCCTAAACCTAACTCATATCCTAACCCTAACCCTAACTTGTACCCTAACCCTAACCCTAACCTGACCCTAACCCTAACCATAACCCGTACCCTAAACCTAACCCGTACCCTACCCCTAATCCTAACCCTAACCCGTACCCTAAACCTAACCCCACCCTAACTCGTACCCTAACCCTAACCCTAATCTTGACTCTAACCTTAACCCTAACCCATACTCTAAGCCTAACCAGTACCCTAACACTAACCCTAAACCTAACCCTAACCCTAACCCATACCCGAAACCTAACCCTAACCCTTGACCTAACCCTTACCAACCCTATCCCGTAACTTATCCCTAACCCTAACCCATACCCAAACCCTAACAGTAACCCTAAACCATAACCTAGCACTAACCCTAACCCTAACCCTAACCCGCACCCTAAAACTAACCCAACCCTAACCCTAACCATAACACTTACCCGTGCCCTAACCCTAACCCATACCCTAACCCTACCCATAACCTTAACCGTATCCCTGACCCATAACCTAACCCTAAAGCTAACCTGTACCCTAACCCCAAACCTAACCCTAACCCGTACCATAACCCTATCCCTAACCCTAATCCTGACCCTAAACGTAACCTATACCAAACCCTAACCCTAACCCTAACTCTAACTCTAACCCGCACCTAAACCTAACCCTAACCCGTTCCCTAACCCTAACCCATCACATAAACCTAAGCCTAACCCTAAACTTAACCCATACACTAACCATATCCCATATCCTAAACCTAACCCTAACCCGTACACTAAACCTAACCCTAACCCTATCCGTACACTAACCCTAACCCTAACCCTAACACTAACACTAACCCTAAGCCGTACTCTAACCATAAACCTAACCCTAAACCTAACCTTAACCCGTACTCTAACCCTAACCCGTACTCTAACTCTAACCCTAACCTTAACACTAACTGTAACCCGTACTCTAACCCTAAACCTAACCCTAAATCTAACCCTAACCTGTACTATAACGCTAACCCTAACCCTCACCCTAACCATAACCCTAACCCGTACAGTAACTCTAACGGATACCCTAACCCTAACCCTAAACCTAACCCTGACCAAACCCTAACCCGTACCCTAAACCTAAACCGTACCCTAAACCTAACCCTAAACCTAAACCGTACCCAACCCTAAACGTAACGCTAAACCCTAAACCTAACCCTAAACCAAACACTAACCCTAACACGTACTATAACCCTAACCCTAACCCGCACACTAAACCTAACCCTAACCCTAGACCTAACACGTACACTAAACCTATCCCATACCCCAAAATTAACCCTAACCTGTATCGTAACCCTAACCCTAACCCTAAACCTAAACATAACCCTAACCCGTTCACTAACCCTAACCCGAACCCTAACCCTAACCCGTACCCTAACCCTACCCGTAGCCTCACCCTATCTATAACCCTAAACCCTAACCCTAAACCTAACCCTTCCCTAACCCATACCCAAACGGTAAACCTAACCCGTACCCTAACACTAACCCAAACCCGTACTCTAACCCTAACCCTAACCCTAAACCTAACCCTAACTCGCACCCTAAACTTAACCCGAACCCTAACCAAAACCATAACCCTTAACGGTAACCTAACCCACCCATACCATAACACTAACCCTAACCTTAACCATAACCCTAACCTGTACCAAACCCTAAAACTAACCTGTACCCTAACCCCAAACCTAACACTAACGCGTACCCCCCTAACCCCAACCCTAACCCTAAACCGTACCCCACCTCTAACCCTAACCCTAACCCTGACCCTAAACCTAACCCTAACCCATACACTAATCCTAACCCTAACCCTAACCCTCACCATAAACCTAACCGTAACCCATACCCTAGCCCTAACCCGTAACCTTAACCTAACCCTAACCCTAAACTTAACCCGTAAGCTAACCCTATCCTGTACCCGAAACCTAACCCTAACCCGTATTCTAACCCTAAACCTAAACCTAAGCCTAATCCGTACATTAACCCTAACCCTAACCCTAACCCTAATACTAACCCTACCCCACATTCTAAACCTAACCCTAACCCTAACCCTAACCATAACCCTAACCCGTACACTAACCCTAACCTTAAACCTAACCCTAACCATAAACCGTACCCTAAAACTAACCCTAACCCTTGACCTAACCCGTACCCAACACTATCAGGTACCCTAACCCTAAAACTAACCCGTACCCAAACCCTAACATAACCCTAACCCGTACACTAGCGCGAATCCTAACCCTAACCCTAAGCCTAACCCGCACCCTAAACCTAAACCTAACCCTAACCATAACCATAACCCTTACCCGTACCCTAACCCTAACGCATACCCTACACTATCCCTAACACTAACTCATTCCCTAAACCTAACCCTGACTATAACACTAACCCTAACTCGTAACCTAATCCTAACCTGTACCCTAACCCTAAACCTAACCCTAACAGTACCCTAACCCTAACCCTAAACTTAACCAATACCCTACCCCTAACCCTAAAAGTAACCCTAACCCTAACCCGTTCCATAAAACTAACCCTAAACCTTGACCAAACCCATAGCCAACCCTATCCCGTACCCTAAACCTAACCCTAACCCGTACCCAAAACCTAACATTAACCCTAACCCATACCCTAGCCCTAACCCTACCCTAACCCTAAGCCTAACCTGCACCCTAAACCTAAACCTAAGCCTAACCCTAAACATAACCCTTACCCGTACCCTAACCCTAACCCACACCCTACACTAAACTAACCTTAACCGTAACCCTAACCTGTACTCAAACCTTAAAACTAACCCGTACCCTAACCCCAACCTCATCCCTAACCTGTATCATAACCCTATTTCTAAACCTAACCCTGACCCTAAACCTAATCGTAACCCATACCCTGACCCTAATCCGCACCTAAACCTAATCCTTACCCGTTACCTAACCCTAACCCGTAACCTAAACCTAACCCTAACCCTAAACTTAACCCGTACACTAACCCGATCCCATTCTCTAAACCTAACCCTAACCTGTACCCTAACCCTAACCCTAACTTTAACCGTAACCATGACCTGTACCCTAACCCGAAAACTAACCCGTACCCTAACTCCAACCCTAAACCTAACCCATACCCTAACACTAACCCTAAACCTAACCCTGACACTCAACCTAACCCTAACCCGTACTAACCCTAACCCTAACCCGCACCCGAAACCTAACACTAAACAGTACCCTAACGCTAACCCGTAACCTAACCCTAAACCTAACCCTAAGCCTAACACATACATTAACCCTAACTCTAACCCTAACACTCACCCTACTCTGTACACTATCCCTAACCCTAACCCTAACCCATTCCCTAACCCTAAACCTAACCCTTTCCCTAAACCTAACACTAACCCTAACCCGTATTCTAACCCTAACCCTAACCCTAACCCTAACCCTAACCCTAACCGTACTCTAACCCTAACCCTAAGCCTCAACCTAACCCTAACCCATACTGTATCCCTAACCCGTAACATAACCCGTACCCTAACCCTAAACCTGAACCTAACCCTAACCCGTACCCTAAACTAAACTGTATCCTAAACCTAACCCTATCCCTAAACCATACCCTAAACCTAACCCTAACCATAACTCATACCCTAACCCTAACCTTAACCCTGACACTAACCCTAACCCTAACCCAAACCCTAAACCTAACCCATACCCTAACCCTAAACCTTAGCTAACCCTAACCCTAACCCGTACCCTAAACCTAAACTTAACCCTTGACCTAACCCGTACCCAACCCTATCTCGTACCCGATACCTAACCCTAACATGTACCCAAACCCTAACAGTAACCCTAACCCGTAACCTAGAGCTAACCCTAAACCTAACCCTAAGCCTAACCCGCACCCTAACCCCAACCCATACCCTAACACTAACCATAACTTTAACAGTAACCCTAACCCGTACCCTAAGCCTAAAACTAACCCATACCCTAACCCCATCCCTAACCCTAAACCGTAGCATGACACTCTCCCTAACCATAACCCTGACTTTAACCTAACCCTAACCCATACCCTAACCCTAACCCGCACATAAACCTAAGCCTAACCCGTACCCTAACCCGGACCCTAACCCTATCCGTACACTCACCCTAACCCTGACACTAACACTAAACCTAACCCGTACTCTAAACCTAACCCTAACCCTAACCCTAACCCTAACCCTAAAACTAACACGTACCATAACACTAACCCTAACCCTAACCCTGACACTAAACCTAACCATAACCCTTACACTAACCCTAACCCTAACCCTAACCCGCACCCTAAACCTAACCCTAACCCGTAACCTAAACCTAAACCTAAACCGTAACCTAAACCTAACCCTAACCCTAAACTTAACCCGTACACCTACCCTATCCTGTACCCAACCTAACCCTAACTCTTATCCTAACCCTAAACCTAACCCTAACCCTAACCCGTAACCTAAACCTAACCCTAACCCTTGACTTAACCTGTAACCAACCCTATCTCGTACCCTTAACCTAACCCTAACCCGTACCCAAACCCTAACAGTAACCCTAACCCATACCCTAGCGCTAACCCTAACTCTAACCCTAGCCTAACCCGCACCCTAAACCTAAACCTAACCCTAACTTTAACCATAACCCTAACCCGTACCCTAACCCTAAAACTAACCCATACCCTAACCCCAACCCTAACTCTAACCCGTACCATGACCCTATCCCTAACCCTAATCCTGACCCTAAACATAACCCTAACCCGAACCCTAATCCTAACCTGCACATAAACCTAACCCTAACCCGTACCCTAACCCTAAAACTAACCAGTACCCTAACACTAACATTAACCCTAACCCTGAACCTTAAACCTAACCCTAACCCTTACACTAACCCTAACCCTAACCCTAATCCACACCGTAAACCTAACCATAACCCGTATCCTAACCCTAACCAGTAACCTAAACCTAAACCTAACCCTAAACTTAACCCGTACGCTAACCATATCCCGTACCCTAAACCTAACCCTAACTCTTATCCTAACCCTAAACCTAACCCTAAACCTAACCCGTACATTAAACCTAACCCTAACCCTAACACTAACCCTACACCGTACTCTAAACCTAACCCTAACCCTAACCCTAACCCTAAAACTAACCCTAAACCGTACTCTAACCCTAACCCTAACCCTAACCCTAACCGTACTCTTACCCTAACCCTAACACTCACCCTAACACTCACCCGTACTGTAACCCTAACCCGTACCATAACCCTAGCCCTTACCTGTACCCTAACCCTAACCCTAACTCGTACACTAAACCTAACCCTGACCTTAACCCTAACCGTACACTAACCCTAATCCTAACCGTCACCCTAACACTAACCCGTACTGTAACGCTAACCCGTAACATAACCCTAACCCTAACCCGTCCCCTAAACCTAACCCGTACCCTAACCCTAACCCTAAACCTATCCCGTACACTAAACCGAACCCTAACTCTAAATCGTACCCTAACCCTAACTCTTACACTAACCCTAACCCTAACACTAACCCGTACTCTAACCCTAACCCTAACTCTAAACCTAACACTAACCCTAACCCGTACTCTGACCCGAAACCTAACCCTCAACTTAACCCTAAACCGTACTGTAACCCTAACATGTAACATAACACTAACCCTAACCAGTACCCTAACCCTAACCCTAACACGTTCCGTAACCCTAACCCTGACCCTAACACTAACCTAAACTCGTAACCTAAACCTAACCCGTACCCTAACCCTAACCCTAACCAGTACCCTAAACCTAACCCTAACCCAAACTCGTACCCTAAACCTAACCCTAACACGTACCCTAACCCTAACCCGTAACCTAAACCTACCCTAACCCTAAACTTAACCCGTACGCTAACCCTATCCCGTACACTAAACCTAACCCTAACTCTTACCCTAAACCTAAACCTAACCCTAAGCCTAACCTGTACATAAACCCTAACCCTAACACTAACACTAACCCTACCCCGTACTCTAAACCTAACCCTAACCCTAACAACAACCCTAACACTAACCCTAACCCGTACTCTAACCCTAACCCTAACCGTACTCTAACCCTAACCCTAACCCTCAGCCTAACACTAACCCATACTGTAACCCTAAGCCGTACCATAACCCTAACCCTAAGCCGTACCCTAACCCTAAACCTAACTCGTACACTAACCCTAACCCTGACCCTAACCCTAACCGTACTCTAAACCTAACACTAACCCTCACCCTAACACTAACCCGTACTGTAACCCTAACACATCCCATAACCTTAACCCTAACCCGTACCCTAAACCTAACCCGTAACCTAACCCTAACCCTAACCCTAACCCGTACCCTAAACCTAAACCTAACCCTAAATCGTACCCTAACCCTAACCCTAACACTGACCCTAACCCTAAAACTAACCTGTACCCTAAACCTAACCCGTACCCTAACCCTAACTCTAACCCTACCCCGTACTATAACCCTAACCCTAACCCTAACCCTAATACTAACCCATACTCTAAACCTATCCCGTAGCCTAACCCTAACTCTAACGCTAACCCCTAACCCTAACCCTTACCCTAACCCGTACCCAAACGGTAAATATAACCCGTACCCTAACACTACCCCAAACCCGTACCCTAACCCTAACCCTAACCCTAACCCTAACACTAACTTTAACCGTAAACCTAACCCGTACCCTAACCCTAAAACTAACCCGTACCCTAATCCCAACCCTAACCCTAACCCATACACTAACAGTAACCCTAAACCTAAACCTGACCCTAAAAATAACCCTAACCAGTTCACTAACCCTAACCCTACCCCTAACCGGCACCCTAAACCTAACCCTAATCCGTACCCTAAACCTATCCCGTAACCTAAACCTAAACCTAACCCTAAACTTAACACGTACGCTAACCTATCCCGTACCCTAACATAACCATAACCCGTAACCTAACCCTAACCCTAATCCTCAGCCTAACCCATACATTAAAACTAACCCTAACCCTAACACTAACCCTACCCCGTACTCTAACCCTAACCCTAACCCTAACGCTAACCCTAAACCGTACCCTAAACCTAACCCTAACCCTTACCCTAACCCAAACACTAACACTAACCCGTACTCTAACCCTAACCCTAACCCTAACCCTAACACTAACCATAACCCGTACTGTAACCCTAACACTAACCCTCACCCTAACCCTAACCCGTACTGTAACCCTAACCCATAACATAACCCTAACCTTAACCAGTACCCTAACCCTAACCCTAACTCGTTCCCTAACCCTAACCCTGACCCTAACACTAACCCTAACTCGTAACCTAAACCTAACCCGTAGCCTAACCCTAACCCTAACCCTAACCCTAACCAGTATCCTAAACCTAACCCTAACCCTAACCCGTACCCTAACACTAACCCTAAACCTTACCCTAACCCTTACCAAACGGCAAACCTAACCCATACCCTAACACTAACCCAAACCCATACTCTAACCCTAACCCTAACCCTAACCCTGAACCGCAATCTAAACATAACCCTAACCCTAACCATAACCATAACCCTTAACCGTACCCTAACCCTAACCCACACCCTAACATAACCCTAACTTTAACCGTAACCCTAACATGTACCCTAACCCTAAAACTAACCCGTACCCTAACCCCAACCCTAACCCTAACCCATACCCTAACTCTAACACTAACCCTAACCCTGACCCGAAAACTAACCCTAACCCGTACACTAAACCTAACCCTAACCCTAACCCGTAACCTCAACCTAACCCTAACCCTAAACTTAAACCGTACGCTAAAACTATTCCGTACCCTAACCCTAACCCTAAACCTAAACCTAACCCATACCCTAACCCTAACCCTAAACCTTTCCCTAACACTAACACTAACCCTAACCCGTACTCTAACCCTAACCCTAAACCTAACCCTAACCCTAACCATACTCTAAACATAACCCTAAACCTCATCCTGACCCTAACCCGTACTGTAACCCTAACCCGTAACATAACCCTAACCCTAACCCATAGACTAACCCTAACAATAACTCGTGCCCTAACCCTAACCCTAACCCTAAACTTAACCCGTACACTAACCCTATCCCATACCCTAAACCTAACCCTTACCCGTACCCTAACCCTAACCCTAACCCTATCCGCACACTAACACTAACCCTAACCCTAACACTAACCCTAAACCGTACTATAACCCTAACCCTAACCCTAAACCTACCCCTAACCCTTACTCTAACCCTAACCCGTACACTAACATTAACCCTTACCCTAACCCTAAACCTAACCCGTACCCTAACCGTAAACGTAACCCTAACCCGTACCCAAACCCTAACCCTAACACGTAATCTAACCTTAACCCTAACCCTAACCCGTACACTAAACCTAACCCTAACCCTAGACCTAACACATACACTAACCCTATCCCGTACCGGAACCTTAACCCTAACCCATACCGTTACCATAACCCTAACCCTAAACTTAACCCTAACCCTAACCCTAACAATAATCCTAACCCGAACCCTAACCTGTACCCTAAACCGAAACCTAACCCTTGACCTAACCTGTACCCACCCTATCTCGTGCCCTAAAACTAACCCTAACCCGTACCCAAACCCTAACAGTAACCCTAACCCATACCCAAGCCTAACCCTAAGCCTAAACCGCACCCTAAACCTAAACCTAACCCTAACCCTAACCATAACCCTTACCCGTACCCTACCCTAAATCGTACCCTAACATTAACCCTAACTTTAACCGTAAATCTAACCAGTACCCTAACCCTAAAACTAACCCGTACCGTAACCCAAACCCTAACCCTAACCCGTAACATGACCCAATCCCTAACCCTAATCCTGACCCTAAACCTAACCCGTACCCTAACCCTAACCCTAACCCTAACCCTCACCTAAACCTAACCCTAACCCGTACCCTAACCCTAACCCGTAACCTAATCCTGCCCTAACCCTAAACTTAACCCGTACACTAACCCTATCCCGTACCCTAAACCTAAGCCTAACACGTACCCTAACCCTAACCCTAACCCTAACCCTATCCGTACACTAACCCTAACCCGAACACTAACACTAACCCTAAGCCATACTCTAAACCTAACCCTAACCTAAGCCTAAACCTAACCCGTACCCTAACCATAAACTAACCCGTACACTAACACTAACCCTAAACCTAACCCTGACCCTAAACCTAACCCTAACCCTTACACTAACCATAACCCTAACCCTAACCCGCACCCTAAACCTAACCCTAACCCGTACCCTAACCCTAACCCGTAACCTAAACCTAACCCTAACCCTAAACTTAACCCGTACGCTAACCCTATCCTGTACCCTAAACCTAACCCTAACTCTTATCCTAACCCTAAACCTAACCTGTACACTAACACTAACACTAGCCCTAACCCGTACACTAAACCTAACCCTAACCCTAACCCTAACACTAACCCTAACCCGTACTCTAACCCTAACCCTAACCCTAACACTAACCCTACCCCGTACTCTAACACTAACCCTAACCCTAACCCGTACCCTAACCCTAACCCTAACCCTAACCCTAACCCTAACACTAACCCTAACCCGTACTCTAACCCTAACGCTAACCCTAACACTAACCCTACCCCGTACTCTAACACTAACCCTAACCCTAACCCTAACCCGTACTCTAACCCTGACCCTAACCCTAACCCTAACACTAACCCTAACCTGTACTTTTTTTTTAATTTTTTAAATTTTTTTTCCTACCCTGTCCTCTAACCCTAACCCTAACCCTAACTGTAACCTAACCCTAACCCTAACCCTAAACCTAACCCTAACCCGTACTCTAACCCTAACCCGTACCCTAACACTAACCCTACCCTAACCCTAAACGTAGCTCATACCCTAACCCTAAACGTAACCCTAATCCGTACCGAAAACCTAACCCTAACACGTACCCTAACCCTAACCCCAACCTAACCCACACACTAAACCTAACCCTAACCCTAGACCTAACACGTACACTAAACCTATCCCGTAACGTAACCTTAACCCTAACCTGTACCGTAAACCTTACACTAACCCTAACCCTAACCCTAACCCTAACACTAACCCTAACCCGTACTCTAACCTACCCTAATCCTAAACCTAACCCTTACCTGTACTCTAACCCTAACACTAACCCTAAACCTAAACCTAACCATAAATCTTACCCATATACTATCCCTAACCCATACCCTAACACTAACCCTAACTTTAACCGTAACCCCACCCAGTACCCCAAACTTAAAACTAACCCATACCCTAACCCCAAACCTAACCCTAACCAGTACCATAACCCTATCCCTAACCCTAACCCTGACCCTAAACCTAACCCTAACCCGTATCATAACCCTAACCCGCACCTAAACCTAACCCTATCCCGTACCCTAACACTAACCCGTAACATAAACCTAACCCTAACCCTAAATTTAAACCGTACACTAACTTTATCCCGTACCCTAAACCTAACCCTAACCCGTACCCTAACCCGTACCCTAACCCTAACCCTATCCGTACACTAACCCTAACGCTAACCCTAACACTAACCCTAACCCGTACTCTAACCCTAACCCTAACCCTAAACCTAAACCTAACCCATACTCTAACCCTAACCCGTACCCTAACACTAAACCTTACCCTAACCCTAAACCTAACACGTACCCTAACACTAAACGTAACCCTACCCAGTACCCAAACCCTAACCCTAACACGTACCCTAACCCTAACCCTAACCCGCACACTAAACCTAACCCTAACTCTAGACCTAACACGTACACTAAACCTATCCCGTACCGGATCCTTAAACCTAACCCGTACCGTAACCCTAACAATAAGCCTAACTCTAAACCTAAACCTAACCCTAAACCGTACACTAACCCTAACCTGAACCCTAACTCGTACCCTAACCCTACCATAGCCCAACCCTAACTCTAACGCTAACCCCTAACCCTAAACCTAACCCTAACCCTTACCCTAACCCGTACCCAAATGGTAAACCTAACCCGTACCCTAACTCTAACCCAAACCCGTACTCTAACCCTAAACCTAACCCTAACCCGCACACTAAACCTAACCCTAACACTAGGCCTAACACGTACACTAAACCTATCCCGTACCGGAACCTGAAACCTAACTCATAACATAACCCTAACAATAAGCCTAACCCTAAACCAACCCTAACCCTATCCCATACCATAAATCTAACCTGTACCCTAAACCTAAACCTAACCCTAACCCGTACCCTAAACCTAACACTAACCCGTACCCTAACCCTAAACCTACCCTAAACCTGACCCTAACCCTAACCCTAACACGTTCCCTAAGCCTAACCCATAACCTAACCCTAACCCTAACACTAACACTAAACCTACCCCGTACTCTAACCCTAACCCTAACCCTATCCCATACCCGTACACTAAACCTAACCCTAACCCTAACCCTAACACTAACCCTAACCCGTACTCTAACCCTAAACCTAACCCTAACACTAACCCGTACTCTAACCCTGACCCTAACCCTAACCCTAACACTAACCCTAAACCCGTACTCTAACCCTAAGCCTAACCCTAACCGTAACCTAACCCTAACCCTAACCCTCACCCTAACCCGAACCCATACTGTAACCCTAACCCGTACCATAACCCTAAACCTAAAGCGTACTCTAACCCTAACCTTAATTCATACCATAACCCTAAGCCTAAACCTGACCTAACCCTAACCCTAACCCGTAACCTAAACCTAACCTGTACCCTAACCCTATCCCTAACCTAACTCACACCCTAAACTTAACCCTAACCCAAACCCAAACCATAACCCTTAACCGTAACTTAACCCTAAACCATACCCTAGCCCTAACCCTAACCTTAATCATAATCCCTACCTGTACTCTAAACCTAAAACTAACCCGTACCCTAACCGCAACCCTAACCCGTACCCTAACACTAAACCTAAACCTAACCCAGACCCTAAACCTAACCCTAACCCTTACACTAACCCTAACCCGCACCCTAAACCTAACCCTAACCTGAACCCTAACCCTAACCCGTAACCTAAACCTAAACCTAACCCTAAACTTAACCCGTACGCAAACCCTATCCCGTACCCTAAACCTAAACATAACCCGTATCCTAACCCTAAACATAACCCTAAGCCTAACTCGTACATTAACCCTAACCCTAACCCTAACCGTACTCTAACCCTAAACCTAACCCTCACCATAACCCTAACCCATACTCTAACCCTAATCCATACCATAACCCTAACCCGTACCCTAATCCTAACCCTAACCCTAACCCTGACCCTAAACCTAACCCTAACCCGTACCCTAAACCTAACCCTAACCCATACCCTAACCCTAACCCTAACCCTAACACTATCCGTACACTAACCTTAACACTAACACTAACACTAACCCTCACCGGTACTCTAACCCTAACCATAAACCTAAACCTAACCCTAACCCGTACTCTAACCCTATCCCGTACCCTAACACTAACATTTACCCTAACCCTAAACCAATCCGTACGCTAACCCTAAACATAACCCTAAACCATCCCCAAACCCTAACCCTAACACGTACCCTAACACTAACCCTAACCCTTACCCTAAACCATACCCATACGGTAAACCTAACTTGTACCCTAACACTAACCCAAACCCGTACTCTAACTCTAACCCTAACCCTAACACTAACCCTACCCCGTACTCTAACACTAACCCTAACCCTAACCCTAACCCTAACCCTAACCCTAACCGTAACCCTAATCCTAACCCTAACCCGTATCCTAACCCTAACCTAACCCTAAGCCTAACCCGTACATTAACCCTTACCCTAACCCTAACACTAACCCTACCCCGTACTCTAAACCTAACCCTAACCCTAACCCGTACCCTTAACCTATCCCTAACCCTAACTCGTACCCTAACCCTAACCCTAAACCTGACCCTAACCCTAACCCGTACCCTAAAACTAACCCATACCTTAACCCTAACCATAAACCTAAACCTAACCCTATCCTGTACCATAACCTAAACCTAACCCTTGACCTAACCCGTACCCAAACTTATCCCGTACCCTAACCCTAACCCTAACCCTAACCCGAACCCAAACCCTAACAGTAACCCTAACCCATACCCTAGACCTAACCCTAACCCTAACCCTAAGACTAACCCGCACCCTAAACCAAAACCTAACCCTAACCCTAACCATGAACCTTACCCGTACCCTATCCCTAACCCATAACCTAAAACTAACCCTAACCTTAACCGTAACCCTAACCTGTAACCTAACCCTAAATCTAACCAGTACCCTAACCCCAACCCTAACCCTAAACCGTACCATAACCCTATCCCTAACCCTAACACTGACCCTAAACCTAACCCTAACCTGTACCCTAACCATAACCCGCACCTAAACCTAACCCTACCCCTTACCCTAACTCTAACCCATAACCTAAACCAAACCCTAACCGTAAACTTAACCCGTACACTAACCCTATCCCGTACCCTAACCCTAACCCTAACCCTATCCGTACACTAACCCTAACCCTAAACCTAACCTTAACCCGTACTCTAACCCTATCCCGTACCCTAACACTAACCCTACCACGTACTCTAACACAAACCCTAACCCTAACCCGTACACTAACCCGTACCCTAACCCTAACCCTAAAACTAACCCTAACCCATACTCTAACCCAAACCTTAACCATAACCATAACCGTATTCTAACCCTAACCCTAACCCTCACCCTAACATAACCCGTACTGTAACACTAACCCATACCATAACCCTAACCCTAACCCTCACCCTAATACTAACCCGTACTGTATCACTAACCCGTACCATAACCCTAACCCCAACCCGTACCCTAACCCTAACCCTAATTCGTACCCTAACCCTAACCCTGACCCTAAACCTAACCCTAACCCGTACCCTAATCCAAACCCTAACCCTAACCCTCACCTAAACCTGACCTTAACCCGTACCCTAACCCTAACGCGCACCTAAACCTAACCCTAATCCGTACCCTAACCCTAACCCATAACCTAAACCTAACCCTAACCCTAAACTTAACCCGTACACTAAACCTATCCCGTACCCTAAACCTAACCCTAACCCGTTCCCTAACCCTAACCCTAACCCTAACACTATCCGTACACTAACCCTAAACCTAACACAAACACTAACCCTAACCGGTACTCTAACCCTAACCCTAAACCTAAACCTAACCTTAACACGTACTCTAACCCTAACGCGGACCCTAACACTAACCCTAACCCTAACACTATCCCTAACCCGTACCCTAACCCTAAACGTAACCCTAACCCGTCCCCAAACCCTAACCCTAACACGTACCCTAACACTAACACTAACCCTTACCCTAACCCGTACCCATACGGTAAACCTAACTTTTACCCTAACACTAACCCAAACCCGTACTCTAACCCTAACCCTAACCCTAACACTAACCCTACCCCGTACTCTAACACTAACCCTAACCCTAACCCTAACCCGTACCCTAACCCTAAACCTAACCCTAATCCTAACCCTAACACTAACCCTACCCCGTACTCTAACCCTAACCCTAACCCGTACTCTAACACTAACCCTAACCCTAAAACTAACCCTAACCTTTTCTCTAACCCTAACCCTAACCCTAACCCTAACCCCTACCCGTACCCTAACCCTAACCCTAAACCTAACCCTAACACTAACCGTATCCCGTACTCTAACCCTAACCCTAACCCTAACCGTACGCTAACCCGTACCCTAAACCTCACCCAAACCCTAACACGTACCCTAACACTAACCCTAACCCTGTCCCTAACCCTAACACTAACCCGTACCCTAAACCTAACCCATACCCTCAACCTAAACCTAAACCTAACCCTAAACCTATCCCGTACCCTAAACCTAAACCTAACCCTTGTCCTAACCCGTACCCAACCCTATCCCGTACACTAACCCTAACCATAACCCGTACCCAAACCCTAAGAGTAACCCTAACCCATACCCTAGCGCTAACCCTAACCCTAACCCTAAGCCTAACCCGCACCCTAAACCCAAACCTAACCGTAACCCTAACCATAACCCTTACCCGTACCCTAACCCTAAACCATAACCTAACACAGACCCTAACATTAACATAACCCTAACCCGTACCGTAACCCTAAAAATAACCTGTACCGTAACCCCAACCCTAACTCTAATCCTAACCCTGACCCTAAACGTAACCCTAACCCGTATCCAAACCCTAACCATAACAGGTACCCTAACCCTAACACTATCCCTTGCCCTAAACCGTACCCAAACGGTAAACCTAAACCGTACCCTAACACTAACCCAATCCAGTACTCTAACCCTAGCCCTAACCATAACCATAACACGCCTCCTAAACTTAACAGTAACCCTAACCCTAACCATAACTCTTAACCGTAACCTAACCCTAACCCATACCCTAACCCTAACCCTAACCTTAACCGTAACCCTAACCCATAGCTTAACCCCAGAACTAAACCGTACCCTATTCCCAACCCTAACCCTAACCCGTACCCTAACACTAACCTTAACCCTAACCCTGACCCTAAACCTAACCCTAACTATTACACTAATCCTAAACCTAACCCTAACTCACACCCAAAACCTAACCCTAACCCGAACCGTAACCCTAACCCGTGACCTAAACCTAACGATAACCCTAAACTTAACCCGTACGCTAACCCTATCCCATACCCGAAACCTAACCCTAAACTGTATCCTAACCCTATACCTAACCCTAAGCCTATACCGTACATTAACCCCAACCTAACCCTAACATTAACCCTACCCCGTACTCTAACCCTAACCCTAACACTAATCCTACCACGTACTCTGACCCTAACCCTAACCCTAAACCTAACCGTACTCTAACCCTAACCCTAACCCTCACCCTAACCCTAACCCGTACTGTAACCCTAACCCGTCCTATAACCCTAACCCTACCCCAACCCTAACCCTAACCCTAACCATGACCATAACCCTAACCCTAACCGGTACCCTAAACCTAACCCGTACTTTAAACCTAACCCTACCCCTAAACCGTACCCTAAACCTAACCCTAAACCTAACTCGTCCCCTAAACTTACCCTAACCCTGATCATAACCCTAACCCTAACCCATACCCTAAGCCTAACCCATACCCTAACACTAAACCTGAACCTAACCCTAACCCTAAACCCTAAACGTAACCCTAACCATCTCCTAACCCGTACCCAAACCTATCCCGTACCCTAACCCTAACCCTAACCCATACGCAAACCCTAACAGTAACAGTAACCCATACCCTAGCGCTAACCCTAACCCTAACCCTAACCCAGCCCTAAACCTAACCCTAACCCTGACCCTAACACTAACCCTATCCCATACCCTAACCCTAAACCGTACACGAACCCTAACCCTAAAACTAACCCATACCCTAATGCTAAACGTAACCTTAGCCTGTACCCAAACCCTAACCCGACCCTTAACCCTAACCCTAACCCATACCCTAACCCTACCCGTATCCTAATCCTAATTCTAACCCTAACACCTAACCCTAAGCCTAACCCTAACCCTTACCCGAACCCACACCCAAACGGTAAACCTAACCCGTACCCTAACACTAACCCAAACCCGTACACTAACCCTAACCATAACCCTAACCCTAACCCTAAACCGCACCCTAAACTTAACCCTAACGCTAACCCAAACAATAACCCTCAACCGTAACCTAACCCTAACCCATAACCTAACCATAACCCTAAACTTAACCATAACCCTAATCCGTACACAAACCCTAAAACTCACCCATACCCTAAACCTTACCCTAATGCTAACCCGTACCCTAACACTAACCCTAACCCTAACCCTGACGCTAAACCTAACCCTAACCCTTACACTAACCCTAACCCTAACCCAACCCGCACCTTAAAACTAACCCTAACCCGAACCCTAAAGCTAAACCGTAACCTAAACCGAACCCTAATCCTATACTTAACCTGGTCGCTAAACCTATCCCATACCCTAAACCTAACCCTAACTCGTATCCTAAACCTAACCTAACCCTAAGCCTAACGCGTATATTAACCCTTACCCTAACCCTAACACTAACCCTACCCCGTACTCTAAACCTAACACTAACCCTAACCCTAACCCGTACCCTTAAACTATCCCTAACCCTAACTCGTACCCTAACCCTAACCCTAAACCTGGCCCTAACCCTAACCCGTACCCTAAACATAACCCATACCCTAAGCCTAACCCTAAACCTAACCCTAACCCTAACGGGTACCCTAAACCTAACCCTAACCCTTGACCTAACCCGTACCCAACCCTATACCGTACCCTAACCCTAACCCTAACCCGTACCCAAAACCTAACAGTAACCCTAACCCATACCACAGGGCTAACCCTAACCCTAACCCTAAGCCTAACCTGCACCCTAAACCTAAACCTAACCCTAACCCTAACCATAACCCTAACCCGTACCCTAACCCTAACCCAAACCCTAACACTAACCCGTACCCATACCCTAACCCTAACCCTAACCCCAACCCTTACCCTAACCCGTACCCAAATGGTAAACCTAAACTGTACCCTAACACTAACCCAAACCCGTACTCTAACCCTAACCCTAACCCTAACACTAAACCTACCCCGTACTCTAACACTAACCCTAACCCTAACCCTAACCTGTACCGTAACCCTAAACCTAACCCTAACCCGCACCTAAACTTAACCCTAACCCATAACCTAACCCTAACCCGAAACCTAACCCTAAACCTAACCCTAACCCTATCCGTACACTAACCCTAACCCTAACACTAACACTAACCCTAACCTGTACTCTAACCCTAACCCCTACCCTAACACTAACCCTAACCCTAAACCTAAACCTAACCCGTTCCGTAACCCTAAACGCAACCTTAAACCGTACCCAAACCCTCATGCTAACATGAACCCTAACCCTAACCTAACCCTAACCCTAAACCTAACCCGCACACTAAACCTAACCCTAACCCTAGACCTAACACATACACTAACCCAATCCCGTACCGTAAACTTAACCCTAACCCGTACCGTAACCTTAACACTAACCCTAAACCTGACCCTAACCCTAACCCTAACCCGTACACTAAACCTAACCCTAACCTTAACCCGCACCCTAAACCTAACCCTAACGCATACCCTAACCCTAACCCGTAACCTAAACCTAACCCTAACTCTAAACTTAACCCGTACGCTAACCCTATCCTATACCCTAAACCTAACCCTAACATGTAGCCTAACCCTAAACCTAACCCTAAGCCTAACCCGTACATTAACCCTAACAATTACCGTAGCACTAATCCTACCCCGTACTCTAACCGTAACCCTAACCTAACCCGTACTCTAAACCCTACCCTAACCCTAACACTAACCTTAAACCGTACTCTAACCCAAAACCTAAAACTCACAATAACCCTAACCTGTACTGTAACCCTAACCCGTACCCTAACCCTAACCCTAACCCGTACCCTAACCCTAACCCTAACTCATACCCTAAACCTAACCCTAACCATGACTCTAACCCTAACCCTAACCCGTCCCTAAAACTAACACTACCGCTAACCCGTACTCTAAACCTAACCCTAACCATAACCCTAACCCTAACCGTACTCTAACCCTAACACTAACCCTCACCCTAATCCTAACACGTACTCTCACCCTAACCAGCACCATAACCCTAACCCTAACCCGAACCCTAACCCTCAACCTAACTCGTTACCTAACCCTAACCCTAACCCGGACCCTAACCCTAACCCTAACCCTAAACCGTACCCTAAACCTAACCCGTAGCCTAACCCTAACCCTAAGCCTAACCCGTACGCTAAACCTAACCTAACCCTGACTCATACCCTAAACCTAACCCTAACCCTGACCCTAACCCTAACCCTAACCCATACCCTTAGTCTAACCCATACCCTAACCCTAACCCTAAACCTAACCCTATCCCTAACCCCTACCCTAAACCTAACGCTATCCCTTGACCAAACACGTACCCAAAACGATCCCGTAACCTAACCCTAACCCTAACCCGTACCCAAACCCTAACAGTAACCCTAACCCAAACGCTAGTGCTAACCCTAACCCTAACACTAACCCTATCCCTAACCGGCACCCTAAACCTAAACCTAACACTAACCCTAAACATAACCCTTACCCGTAACCTAATCCTAACCCATACCCTAACCCTAAACCTAACCCTAACCTTAACAGTAACCCTGACCCATAACCTAACCCTAAAACTAACCCGTGCCCTAACCCCAACCCTAAACCTAACCCGTACCTTAACCCTATCCCAAACGATAACCCTGACCCTAAACTTAATCCTAAACCGTACCCTAACCCTAACCCTAACCTGTACCCAAACCCTAACCATAAACCTAACCCATACACTAAACCTAAAACTAACCCGTACCCTAACCCCAACCCTAACCCTAACCCGTACCGTAACCATTTCCCTAACTCTAAACCTGACCTGAAACCTAACCCTAACCCTAACTCTAACACTCAACCTACCTCTAAACCGCACCCTAAACCTAACCCAAACACTAACCCTAACCCAAACACTAACCCTAACCCGTAATCTAACCTAACCCTAACCCTAAACCTAAACCTAACCCGTACTCTAACCCTAACCCTAACCCTAACCATAACATTAACCATAACCCTAACACTAAAGCTAACCTGTACTCTAACCCTAAACCTAACCCTAACACTAACCCTAACACCCTATTATAACCCTAACCCTATACCTAACCCTAACCCTAACCCTCTCGTACCGTAACCCTAAACCGTAAACTAACCCTAACCCTAACCCTAAACCTAACCCTAAACCTGACCCTAACCGTAAACCTAATCCCGTAACCTAACCCTAACCCTAACCCGCATCCTAAACCTAACCCTAAACCTAGACCTAACCCGTAACCTAAAACTAACCCGTACCCTAAAACTAACCCTAACCCTAACCCTAACTCGTACCATAACCATAACACTAACCCTAACCCTTACGTTAACACTAACACGTACCCTATCCCTAACCCGATGCCTAACCCTAACCCACAGTCTAAACCTAACCCTAACACTAGACCTAAACCGTACCCTAAACCTAACCCGTACCCTCACCCTAACCCTAACCCTAAACCTAACCCTAACCATGACCGTAACCCTAACCCTAACCCGTACCCTAACCCAAACCCTAACCCGCATCCTAAACCTAACCCTAACCCTAAACCTAACCCGTACCCTAAACCTATACCATACCCTAACCCTAACGCTAACCTGTACCCTAATCCTAACACTAACACTAACCCTAATCCTAACCCTATCTCGTACACTAACCCTAACCCTAACCCGTAACCTTACCCTAACCCTAACCCGTACCATTACACGTACCTTAAACCTAACCCTAACCCGTACCCTAACCCGTAACCTAACCCTAACCCTAACCTGTACCCAAACACGTACCATAACCCTAACCCTAATCCTAACCCTAACCCTAAACCTAACCCATACCCTACACCTCACCTTAACCCATGCCCTAACCCTAACCCGTACCCTAACCTTAACCCTTACCCTAACCCCTAACCCTTCCCTAACTCGTACCCTAAACCTAACCCTAACCCTGACCCCAACCCTAACCCTAAACCGTACCTTAAACCTAACCCATTACAAACCCTAACCCTAAACCTAACCCTAACCCTAACCCGTACCCTAAACCTAACCCTAACCCTTGACCTAACGCGTACCCAAACCTATCCCGTACCCTAACCCTAACCCTATACCGTACCCAAACCCTAACTGTAACCCTAACACGTACCCAAGCGCTAACCCTAACCCTAACCCTAACCCGCTCCCTAAACCTAACCCTGACCCTAACCATAACCCTTAACCATACCCTAACACTAACCTATACCCTAACCCTAACCCTAACATTAACCATAACCCTAACCCGTACCCTAATCCTAAAACTAACCCGTACCCCAGCCCCAACCCTAACAGTAACCTGTACAATAACACTATTCCCTAAACCAAAACCTAACACTAACCCGTAAACCCTAACCCTAACCCTAACCCTGACCCTAAAACTAACCCGCACCCTAAACCTAACCCTAATCCGTACCCTAACACTAACCTTAACCCTAACCCGTACTCTAAACCTAACCCTATCCTAAACCTAACCCTAACCCGTACTCTAACCCTAACCCTACCCCAAACACTAACCATAACACTAACACTAAACCTAACCCTTACTCTAACCCTAAACCTAACCCCAACACTAACCCTAACCCCTACTATAACACTAACCCGTGTCTTAACCCTAATCTTAACCCTAAACATAATCCTACCCCTGACCAGAACCCTAACCCGAATCCCGTACCCTAAACCTAACCCTAACCCGCATCCAAAACCTAACCCTAACCCTAGAACTAACCCGTACCCTAACCCTAAACCATACCCTAAACCTAACACTAACCCTAACCCGTACCCTAACCCTAACCCGTAGCCTAAACCTAACCCGATGCTTAACCCTAACCCACACCCAAAACCTAAACCTAAACCTAGACCTAAGCCGCACCCTAACCCTATTCCGTACCCTAACCCTAACCCCAACCCATACCCTAACCCTAACACTAACACTAACCCTAATCCGCAACCTAAACCTAACCCTAACCCTAACCCTAACCTTAACACTAACCCTAACCCGTACTCTAAACCTAACCCTAACCCTAAACCTAACCCTAACCCATTCTCTAACCCTAATATTTACCCTAACACTACCCATAACCCTAAAACTAACCCTAACACGTAACCTAACCCTAAACTTAACCTTAACACTAACACTAAACCCCTACTACAACCCTAACACTAAAACTACCCCTACCCCTAACCCTAGAGCTAACCCGTAACCTAATCCTAACCCGTAAACTAATCCTAACCCTTACCCTAAACCTAAACCTAACCCTGACCCTAACCCTAAACCTAACCCGTATCCTAACCATAACCCGTACCCTAACCCAAGCCCTAAACCTAACCCGTACCCTAACACTAAACTTAACCCAAATTGCAACCTAAACCTAACCCTTAACTGTACCTTAACCCTAACCCGTAAACTAAACCTAACCCTAACCCTAAACTTAACCCGTACGCTAACCCTATCCCGTACCCTAAACCTAACTGTAACCCGTATCCTAACCCTAAACCTAACCCTAAGCCTAACCCGTACATTAACCCTAAACCTAACCCTAACATTAACCGTACCCCATACTCTAAACCTAACCATAACCTAACCCTAACCCTAACCCTAACCTTAACAATAATCCTAACCCGTACACTAACCCTCAACCTATCCCTAACCCTAACCGTACTCTAACCCTAAACCTAAACCTCACTCTAAACATAACCCGTACTGTAACCCTAACCCGTACCATAACCCTAACCCAAACCCGTACCCTAACCCTAACCCTAAATCGTACACTAACCCTAACTCTAACACTGACCCTAACCCTAATGCTAACCCGTACCCTAAAGCTAACCCGTACCCTAAACCTAAACCTAAACCTAACCCATACCCTAAACCTAACCCTAAACCTAACTCGTACCCTAACCCTAACCCTAACCCTGACCCTAACCCTAACCCTAACCCGTACCATAAGCCTAACTCATACGCTAACCCTAACCCTCAACCTAACCCTAACCCTAACCTGTACCCTAAACCTAAACCTAACCCTTTAACTAACCCGTACCCAACCCTATCCCATACCTTAACCGTAACGCTAACCCGTACCCAAAACCTAACAGTAACCCTAACCCATAACCTAGCACTAAACCTAACCCTAAACCTAACCCGCACCCTAAACCTAACCCTAACCCTAAACCTAACCCTAAACTTAACCCTAACTCTAACCCTAACCCGTACTATAACCCTAACCCTAAACCTAAACCTAACCCTAAACCTAACCCAAAATCTAAACCTATCCCGTAGCCTAACCCTAACTCTAAACCTAACCCCTAACCCTAACCCTAACCCTAACCCTTACCCTAACCCTTAGCCAAACAGTAAACTTAACCCGTACCCTAACACTGAACCAAACCCGTACTCTGACCCCAAACCTAACCCTAACCATAACCCTAAACCGCACCCTCAACTTAACACTAACCCTAACCCTAACCATAACCCTTAACCGTACCCTAACCCTAACCCATACCCTAACCCTAACCCTAACCTTAACCGTAACCCTAACCCGTACCCTAACCCTAATACTAACCCGTACCCTAACCCCAACCCTAAACCTAACCCATTCCCTAACTCTAACCCTAACTTCTAACCCTGACCCTAAACCTAACCCTTACCCGTACACTAACCCTAACCCTAACCCTAACCCGCACCCTAAACCTAACCCTAACTCGTACCCTAACCCTAACACGTAACATAAACCTAACCCTAACCCTAAACTTAACCCGTACGCTAACCCTATCCTGTACCCTAAACATAACCCTAACCCGTAACCTAACCCTAAACATAACCCTAAGCGTAACCCGTACATTAACCCTAACCCTAACCCTAACACTAACCGTAACGGTACTCTAACCCTAACCCTAACCCTCACCCTAACACTAACCCATACTGTAACCCTAACCCGTAACATAACCCTAAACTTAACCCGTACCCCAACCCTAACCCTAAATCCTACCCTAATCCTAACCCTGACCCTAACACTAACCCGTACTCTAAACCTAACCCGTACCCTATACGTAACCCTAAACCTAATCCGTACCCTAAACCTAACCCTAACCCTAACTCGTACCCTAACCCTAACCCAAACCCTGACCCTAACCCTAACCCTAACCCGTACCCTAAACCTATCCCATACCCTAACCCTAACCCTAAACCTAACTCTAACCCTAAACCGTACCTTAAACCTAACCCTAACCCTTGACCTAACCCATACCCAGCCCTATCCCGTACCCTAATCCTAACCCTAACCCGTAACCAAAACCTAAAAGTAACCCTAACCCATACCCTAGCACTAAACTTAACCGTAACCCTAAGCCTAACCGGCACCCTAAACCGAAACCTAACCCTAACCCAAACCATAACACTTACCCGTTCCCTAAAACTAACCCATACCCTAACACTAACCCTAAACTTAACCGTAACCCTAACGCATACCCTAACCCTAAAACTAACAAGTACCCTAACACCAACCTTAACCATAACCCATACCATAACCCTATCCCTAACCATAACCCTGACCCTAAACCTAAACCTAACCCGTACCCTAACCCTAACCCACACCTAAAACTAACCCTAATCCGTACCCTAACCCTAACCCGGACCCTAAACCTAACCCTAACCATAAAATTAACCCGTACACTAACCCTATCCCATACCCTAAACCTAAACCTAACCCGTACCCTAACCCTAACCCTAATCCTATCCATACACTAAACCTAACCCTAACCCTAACACTAAACCTAACCCATACTCTAACCCTAACCCTAACCCTAAACCTATCCCTAACCCGTACTCTAACCCTAACCTGTACCCTAACACTAACCCTTACCCTAACCCTAAACCTAACCCGTACCTTAATCCTAAACGTAACCCTATCCCATACCCAAACCCTAACCCTAACACGTACCCTAAACCTAACCCTAACCCGCACACTAAACCTAACCCTAACGCTAGACCTAACACATACACTAAACGTCTCCAGTACCGTAATATTAACTCTAACCTGTACCGTAACCCTAACACTAACCCTAACCCTAACCCTAACCCTAACCCTAACCCGTACAATAACCATAAACCGAACCCTAACCCTAACCCTAACCCTAAACGTACCCTAACCCTAACACTAACCCTAACCCATACTCTAACCTAACCCTAAACCTAATCCTAACCCTAACCCATACTCTAAACCTAACCCTAACCCTAACACTAACCATAAACCTAACACAAAACTTAACCCGTACTCTAACCCTAAACCTAACCCTAACACTAAACCTAAACCCCTACTATAACACTAACCCTAAACCTAACCCTAACCCTAAACCTAACTCATACCATAAGCCGAAACCGTACCCTAACCTTAACCCAAACCCTAACCCGTACACTAACCGTAAACCAAACCCTAACCCTAACCCTAAACCTAACCCATACCCTACTCCTAACCCTAACCTGTTCCCTAACCCTAACCCGTACCCTAAACCTAACCCTAACCCGTACACTAACCGTAAACCTAACCCTAACCCTAACCCTAACCCTAAACTGTACCATAACACTAACCCATACCCTAACCCTAACCCTAACACCAACCCTAAACCTAACCTTAACCCATACCCTAACCCATATCATAACACTAAACCTATCCCGTACCCTAATCCTAAAGCTAACTTTAAACCGGACCCTAACCCTAACCCGAAACCTAATCATAACCGTAACCCTAACCCTTACCCAAACCCTAACCCTAACCCGTACCCTAAACCTAACCCGTACCCTAAAACTAACCCTAAACCTAACCCGTACCCTAAACCTAACCCTAAACCTAACCCGTACCCTAAACCTAACCCTAACCCTAACTCGTACCCTAACCCTAACCCTAACCCTAACCCTAACCCTAAACCTAACCCATACCCTAACCCTAACCCTAACCTAAACCTAACCCTAACTCGTACCTTAAACCTGACCCTAACCCTTGACTTAAACCTTACCCAACCCTATCCCGTACCCTAACCCTAACCCTAACCCAACCCAAAACCTAAGAGTAACCCTAACCCATACCCTAGCGCTTACCCTAACCCTAACCCTAAACCTAACCCACAACCTAACCCTAACCCTAACCCTAACCCTAACACTAACACTAACCCATACTCTAAACATAACCCTAACCCTAAACCTAAACCTAACCCGTACTCTAACCCTATCCCTTACCCTAACACTAACCATAACCCTAAACCTAACCCTAACACGTACTCTAACCCTAAACATAACCTTAACACTAACTTAACCCGTACTATAACCCTAACCCTAAACCTCACGCTAACCCTAACCCTAGCCTTAACCGTACCCTAACCCTAACCAGTAACCTAACCCTAACCATTACCCTAAACCTAAACCTAACCCTGATCCTAACCCTAAACCTAACCCGTACCCTAACCCTAAACGTAACCCTAACCCGTACCCAAACCCTAACCCTAACACGTACCCTAACCCTAACCCTAACCCGCACACTAAACCTAACCGGAATCCTAGACCTAACACGTACACTACCCTACCCGTGCCCTAACCTTTACCCTAACCCGTACCCTAAACCAGCACTAACCCTAACCCTAAACCTAACCCGTACCCATACCCGTACACTAACCCTAACCCTAAACCGTACCCTAACTCGTACCCTAACCCTATCCCGTAGCCTGATATTAACGCTAACCCTAACCCCTAAAACTAACCCTAACCCTAACCCTTACCCTAACCCGTACCCAAACGTTAAACCTAACCCGTACCCTAACACCAACCCAAACCCGGACCCTAACCCGTACCCTAAACCTAACCCGTACCGTTACCCGTACCTTAACCCTAACCCTACCCATACACTAACCCGTACCATAAACCTAAACCTAACCTTAACCCTAACCCTAAACCTAACCCATACCCGATTCCTAACCCTAACCCGTTGCTAACATTAAAACGTACCCTAAACCTAACACGAACATGTACACTAACTGTAAACCTAACCCTAAACTTAAACCTAACCCTAAACTGTACCGTAACGCTAACCCGTACCCTAACCCTAAACCTAACACCAACCCTAAACCTAACCCTAACCCGTACCCTAACCCGTACCAAAACCCTAAACCTAACTCGTACCGTAACCCTAATGCTAACCTTAACCCGGACCCTAACCCTAACCCGTACCATAATCCTAACCGTAACTCTAACCCTTACACAAACCCTAACCCTAACCCTAACCCATACCCTAACCCTAAACCTAACCTTAACCGTAACCCTAACCCGTACCCTAACCCTAAAACTAACACGTACCCTAGCGCCAACCCTAACCCTAACCCGTACCATAACCCTATCCCTAACCCTAACCCTGACCCTAAACCTAACCCTAACACGTAGCCTAACCCTAACCCTAAAACTAACCCTAACCCGCACCTAAACCTAACCCTAACCCGTACCCTAACCCTAACCCTAACCCTATCCGTACACTAACCCTAACACTAACCCTAACCCGGACTCTAACGCTAACCCTAACCCTAAACCTAACCCTAAACCGTACTCTAACCCTAACCTGTAACCTAACACTAACCCTAATCCTAACATTAACCCTAACCTATACTCTAAACCTAAACCTAACCCTAACTCTAAACCTAACCCGTCCGATAACCCTAACACTTACCTTAAACCTAACCCTAACCCTAACCCTAACCCATACCGAAACCCTATCCCGTACTCTAACCCTAACCCTAACCCTAAACCTAACCCTAACCCTGACCCTAAACCTAACCCTAACCAGTACCCTCACCCTAAACCGTACCCTAACACTAAACCTAAAGCTAGCCCGTACCCTAACGATAAACGTAACCAAAACCCTACCCAAACCCTAACCCTTACACGTACCGTAACCCTAACCATAACCCTAACCCTAACCCGTACACTAACCCTAACCCGAACACTAACCCTAACCCTAACCCATACCCTAACACCACCCGTAGCCTAACCCTAACTCAAATCCTAACCCCTAATCCTAACCCTAACCCTAACCCTCACCTTAACCCGTACCAAACGGTAAACCTAACCCGTACCCTAACACTAACCCAAACCCGTACTCTAACCCTAAACCTAACCCTATCCCTAACCCGCACCCTAACTTAACCCTAACCCTAACCCAATCATAACCCTTAACCGTAACCTAACCCTAACCCATACCCAAACCCTAACCCTAACCTTAACCATAACCCTAACCCGTACCCAAAACCTAACCCTAACACGTACCCTAACGCTAACCCTAAACCTAAACCGCACAATAAACCTAAACCTAACCCTAGACCTAACACGTACACTAACCCTATCCCGTACGCTAACCTTAACCCTAACCCATACCGTAACCCTAAACCTAACCCTAACCCTAAACCGTACACTAAGCATAACCCGAACCCTAACACTAACCGTAACCCATACCCTAACAAACCCGTAGCCTAACCCTAACTCTAACCCTAATCCCTATCCCTAACACTAACCCCAACCCTAACCATAACCTGTACCATAACCCTATCCCTAAACCTAAACGAGACCCTAAACCTAACCCTAACCCGTACCCTAAACCTAACCCTAACCCTTGACCTAACCCGTATCCAACCCTATCCCGTACCCTAACCCTAAACCTAACCCGTACCCAAACGCTAACAGTAACCCTAACGCATACTCTAGCGCTAACCCTAACCCTAACCCTAAGCCTAACCCGCACCCTAAACCTAAACCTAACCCTAACCCTAACCATAAACCTGACCGTACCCTAACCCTAACCCATACCATAACACTAACCATAACATTAATTTTAACCCTAACCCGTACCCTAACCCTAAAACTAACCCGTACCATAACCCCAACCCTAACCCTAACCCGGACCATAACCTTATCCCTAACCCTAACCCTGACCCTAAACCTAACCCTATCCCGTACCCTAACCCTAACCTGCACCTAAACCTAACCCTAACCCATACCCTAACCCTAGCCCGTAACCTAAACCTAACCCTAACCCTAAACTTAACCCGTATGCTAACCCTATCCCGTACCCTAAACCTAACCCTAACCCGTACCCTAACCATAACCATAACCCTAACCCTATCCATACACTAATTCTAATTCTAACCCTAACACTAACCATAACCCATACTCTAACACTAACCCTAACCCTAAACCTAACCCTAACCCGTATTCTAACCCTAACCCGTACCCTAGCACTAACGCTTACCCTAACCCTAAGCCTAACCCGTACCATAACTCTAAACGAAACCCTAACCTGTACCCAAACCCTAACCCTAACACGTACCCTAACCGTAACCCTAATCCTAACCCTAACCCTTACTCTAACCCAGCCCTAACCCTAACCCTTACCCTAACCCTAACCCTAACCAAAACCTAACCCTAACCCGTGCCGTAACCCTAAACCGTACCCTAACCCTAACCCTAACCCTAATCCTAACCCTAACCCTAACCCTAAACCTAACCCTACCCTAACCCTAACCCGTACCCTAACCCTAAACCTAAACCTAACCTGTACCCTAACCCTAAACATAACCCTAAACCGTACCCTAAACCTAACCCTAACCCTAACTCGTACCCTAACCCTAGCCCTGACCCTGACCCTAACACTAAACCTAACCCTAACCCTAAACCTAAACCTAACCCTGACCCTAACCCTAACCCTAAACCGTACCCTAACCCTAAACTGTACCCTAACCCTAACCCTAAACCTAACCCGTACCCTAACCCTAAAAGTAACCCTAACACATACCCAAACCCTAACCCTAACACTTACCATAACCCTAACCCTAACCGCACACTAACCCTAACCCGAACCCTAGACCTACATGTACACTAACCCTATCCCGTACCCTAAACTTAACCCTAACCCGTACCCTAACTGTAACACTAACCCTAACCCTAAACCTAACCCGTACACTAACCCTAACCCTAAACTTAACCCTAACCCGTACCCTAACCCTATCATGTAGCCTAATCTTAACTCTAACCCTAACCACTAAACCTAACCCTAACCCTAACACTTACCCTAACCCGTACCCAAACGGTAAAGCTAACCCGTACCAACACTAACACAAACTGTACTCTAACCCTAAACCTAACCCTAACCCTAACCCGCACCCCAAACTTAGCCCTAGCCTTAACACTAACCATAACGCTTAACCGTACCCTAACCCTAAACCATACCCTAAACCTAACCCTAACCTTAAACGTGACCCTAACCTGTACCCTAACCCTAAAACTAACCCGTACCCTAACCCCAACCCTAACCCAACCCATACACTAACACTAACCCTAACCCTAACCCTGAGCCTAAACCTAACCATAACCCGTACAATAACCGTGACCCTAACCCTAACCCTAACCTGTACCCTAAATCTAAACCTAACCTTTGACCTAACCTGTACAAAACCCTATCCCGTATCCTAACCCTAACCCTAACCCTAACCCGTACCCAAACCCTAACAGTAACCCTAACCGATACCATAACCCTAACCCTAACCCTAACCCTAAGCCTAACCCGCACCCTAAACCTAAACCTAAACCTAACCCTAACCCTAACACTTACCCTAACCTGTACACAAACGTTAAACCTAACCCGTAACCTAACACCAACCCAAACCCATACCCTAACCCGTACCCTAACCCTAACCCGTACCGTTACCCGTACCTTAACCCTAACCCTACCCGCACACTACCCGTACCATAACCCTAACCCTAACCCTAACCCTAACCCTAACCCTAACCCTAACCGTACCCCTAAACCTAACCCATACACGATTCCTAACCCTAACCCATTCTCTAACCCTAACCCGTACCCTAAACCTAACCCTAACATGTACACTAACCGTAAACCTAACCCTAACCCTAAACCTAAACCTAAACTGTACCATTACCCTAACCTGTACCCTAACCCTAACCCTAACACCAACCCTAAACCTAACCCTAACCCGTACCTTAACCCGTACCATAACCCTAATCCTAACCCGTACCCTAACCCTAATGCTAACCTTAACCCGGACCCTAACCCTAACCCGTATCCTAATCCTAACCGTAACTCTAACCCTTACACAAACCCT
Organism: Urocyon cinereoargenteus; assembly: GCA_032313775.1. Classification (NCBI taxonomy): domain Eukaryota; kingdom Metazoa; phylum Chordata; class Mammalia; order Carnivora; family Canidae; genus Urocyon; species Urocyon cinereoargenteus. The sequence goes on from JAVLSZ010000003.1 coordinate 97,622,420, forward strand.
AACCCTAACCCTAACCCATACCCTAACCCTAACCCTAACCTTAACCATAAAACTATCCCGTACCCTAACCCTAAAACTAATACGTACCCTAACTCCAACCCTAACACTAACCCGTACCATAACCCTATCCCTAACCCTAACCAAGACCCTAAACCTAACCCTAACCCGGACCCTAACCATAACCCTAAAACTAACCCTAAACCGCACCTAAACCTAAATCTAACCCGTACCCTAAACCTAATCCGTAACCTAAACTTAACCCTAACTCTAAACCTAACCCGCACTATAACCCTAACACTTACCTTAAACCTAAACCTAACCCTAAACCTAATCCTAACCCATACCGTAACCCTACCCGTAACATAACCCTATCCCTAACGCTAAACCTAACCGTAACCCTGACCCTAAACCTCACCCTAACCAGTACCCTAACCCTAAACAGTGCCCTAACCCTAACCCTAAACCTAACCCGTACCTTAACCCTAAACGTAACACTAACCCATACCCAAACCCTAAACCTAACACGTACCGTAACCCTAAACCTAACCCTAACCCATACACTAACACTAACCCGAACCCTCACCCTAACCCTAACCCATACCCTAACACTACCCGTAGCCTAACCCTAACTCTAACCCTAACCCCTAACCCTAACCCTAACCCTAACCCTTACCCTAACCCGTACACAAATGGTAAACCTAACCCATACCCTAACACTAACCCAAACCCGTACTCTAACCCTAAACCTAACCCTAACCCTAACCCGCACCCTAACTTAACCTAACCCTACCCCAAACCATAACCCTTAACCGTAACCTAACCCTAACCCATACATTAACCCTAACCCTAACCCAAACCTTAATCATAACCCTAACCCGTACCCAAACCCTAAACCTAACACGTACCCTAACCCTAACCCTAACCCTAAACTGCACACTAAACCTAACCCTAACCCTAGACCTAACACGGACACTAACCCTATCCCGTACACTAACCTTAACCCTAACCCGTACCATAACCCTAACCCTAACCCGTACACTAACCCTAACCCGAACCCTAACACTAACCCTAACCCATACCCTAACAATACCCGTAGCCTAACCCTAACACTAACACTAACCCCTAACCCTAAGCCTAACCCCAACCCTAACCCTAACCCGAATCATAACACTATTCCTAAACCTAAACGTGACCCTAACCCTAACCCTAACCCGTACCCTAAACCTAACCCTAACCCTTGACCTAACCCGTACCCAACCCTATCCCATACCCTAAACCTAAACTTAACCCGTACCTAAACCCTAACAGTAACCCTAACGCATGCCCTAGCGCTAACCCTAACCCTAACCCTAAGCCTAACCCGCACCCTAAACCTAAACCTAACCCTAACCCTAACCATAACCCTGACAGTACCCTAACCCTAACCCATACCCTAAAACTAACCCTAACCTTCACTGTAACACTAATCCGTACCCTAACCCAAAACTAACCCGTACCATAACCCCAACCCTAACCCTAACCCGGACTATAACCCTATCCCTAACCCTAACCCTGACCCTAAACCTAACCCTAACCCGTACCCTAACCCTAACCCGCACCTAAACCTAACCCTAACCCATACCCTAACCCTAACCCATAACCTAAACCTAACCCTAACCCTAAACTTAACCCGTACACTAACCCTATCCCGTACCCTAAACCTAACCCTAACCCGTACCCTAACCATAACCCTAACCCTAACCTTATCCATACACTTACCCTAACCTTAACCCTAACACTAACCCTAACCCATACACTAACCCTAACCCTTACCCTAAACCTAACCCTAACCCGTATTCTAACCCTAACCCGTACCCTAACACTAACCCTTACCCTAACCCTAAGCCTAACCCGTACGCTAACCCTAAACGTAACCCTAACCCGTACCCAAACCCTAACCCTAATACGTACCCTAACCCTAACCCTAACCCGCAAACTAAACCTAACCCTTACCCTAGACCTAACACGTACACTAACCCTATCCCATACCGTAACCTTATCCCTAACCCGGACTGTAACCCTAACACTAACCCTAACCCTAAACCTAACCCTAAACCTTACACTAACCCTAACCCGAACCCTAACCCTAACCCTAACCCATACCCTAACCCTACCCGTAGCCTAACCCTAACTCTAATCCGAACCCCTAATCCGAACCCTAAACCTAACCCTAACCCTAAACCGCACCCTAAACTTAACCCTAACCCTAACCATAAGCATAACCCTTAACCCTTCTCTAACCCTAACACACACCATAACCCTAACCCTAAACTTAACCGTAACCCTAACCCGTACCCTAACTGTAAACTAACCCAACCCTAACCCCAACCCTAATCCTAACCCATACAGCAACACTAACACTAACCCTAACCCTGACACTAAACCTAACCCTAACCCGTACATTAACCCTAACCCTAACGCTAAACTTAATCCGAGGGCTAACCCTATCCCGTAGCCTAAACCAAACCCTAACCAGTAACCTAACCCTAAACCAAACCCTAAGCCTAACCCGTACATTAACCTTAACCCTAACACTAACACTAAACCTACCCCGTACTCTGACCCTAAGCCTAACACTAACACGAAACCTAACACTTTCCCTAACCCTAACACTAACCCTCACCCGTATTCTAAACCTAACCCTAAACCTAACCCTAACCCTAACCCTAATCGTACCCTAACCCTAACCCTAACCCTCACCCTAACCCTACCCGTACTGTAACCCTAACCTGTACCATAAACCAAACCCTAACCTGTACTGTAACCCTAACCCGTACCATAAGCCAAATGCTAACCCGCACCCTATCCCTAAACCTAACTCGTACCCAAACCCTAACACTAACCCTGACCCTAACCCTAATCTTAACACGTAACCTAAATCTAACCCGTACCCTAACCCTAACCCTAACCCGAACGCTTACCCTAATCCTAACCCTAACCCTAACTCCTACCCTAACCTAACACTAACCCTGACCCTAACCCTAACCCTAACCCATACCCTAAACTTAACCCATGCCCTAACACTAATCCTAAACCTAACCCTAACCCTAACCATAAACCTTACCCGTACCCTAACCCTAACCCATACCCTAACACTAGCCCTAACCTTAACCTTAACACTAAACCATACCCTAATCCTAAAACTAACCCGTACCCTAAAACCAACCCTAACCCTAACCAGGACCATAACCCTATCCCTAACCTTAACCCTGACCCTAAACCTAACCCTAACCCGTACCCTAACCCTAACCCGCACCTAAACCTAACCCTAACCCATACCCTAACCCTAACCCGTAACCTAAACCTAACCCTAACCCTAAGCTTGACCCGTACACTAACCCTATCCCATACCCTAAACCTCACCCTAACCCGTACCCTAACCCTAACACATAACCTAAACCTAACCCTAACCCTAAACTTAACCCGTACACTAACCCTATCCCATACCCTAAACCTAACCCTAATGCCTACGCTAACCATAACCCTAACCCTAACCACACCCGTACAGTAACCCTAACCATAACCGTAACTGTAACCCTAACCCTAACCCTAACCCTAAACCAAATCCCTACTCTAACCCTAACCCTAACCCTAACCCTTACCCTAACCCTAACCCTAAACCTAACCCTAACCTGTACCGTAACCCTAACCTGTACCCTAACCCTAACCCTAAACCTAAACCTAACCCTAACACTGACCCTAACACTAAACCTAACCGTACCCTAACCCTAACCCGTACACTAACCCTAACCCTCAACCTAACCCTGACCCTAAAAGTAAACCTAACCCGTACCCTAACCTTAAAAGTAACCCTAACACATACCCAAAACCTAACCCTAACACATGCCCTAACCCAAACCCTAACCCGCACTAAACCTAACCCGAACCCTAGACCTACGCTTACACTAACCCTATCCCGTACCCTTAACTTAATTCTAATCCATACCCTAACTGTAACACTAACCCTAACCCTAACCCTAACCCTAACCCTAACCCATACACTAACCCTAACCCTAAACTTAACCCTAACCCGTCCCCTAACCCTATCCTGTAGCCTAATCTTAACTCTAACCCTAACCACTAAACCTAACCCTAATCCTTACCCTAACCCGTACCCAAATGGTAAAGCTAACCCCTACCCTAACACTAACCCTTACGCTAACCCTAAACCTAACCCGTACCCTAACCCTAAATGTAACCCTAACCTGTACCCAAACCCTAACCGTAACACGTACCCTAACCATAACCCTAAACCTAACCATAACCCGCACACTAAACCTAACCATAAACCTAGACCTAACATGTACACTAACCCTATCCCGTACCGTAACCTTAACCTTAACCCGTACCGTAACCCTAACACTAACCCTAACCCTAACCCTAACCCTAACTCGTACACTAAGCCTAACCCGAAACCTAACCCTAACGCATACCTGAACACTAACCCATAACCTAAACCTAACCCTAACCCTAAATTTAACCCGTACGCTAACCCTATCCCGTACCTTAAACCTAACCCTAACCCGTATCCTAACACTAAACATAACCCTAAGACTAACCCGTACATTAACTCTAACCCTAACCCTAACACTAACCCTATCCTGTACTCTAACCCTAACCCTAACTCTAACCCTAACCCCGAACCCTAACCCTAACCCTAACCCTTACCCTAACCCGTACACAAACGGTAAACCTAACCCGTACCCTAACACTAACCACAACCCTAAAACTAACCCTAACACGTACTCTAAACCTAAACCTAACCTTAACACTAACCATAACCCCCTACTATAACCCTAACCCTAAACCTAACCCTAACCCTAACCCTAACCCTAGCCCTAACCCGTACCCTAACCCTAACCCGTAACCTAACCCTAACCCTTACCCTAAACATAAACCTAACCCTGACCCTAACCCTAAACCTAACCCGTACCCTAATCATAACCCGTACCCTAACCCTAGCCCTAAACCTAACACGTACCCTAACCCATACCCTAACCCTAACCCGTACCGTTACCCGTACCTTAACCCTAACCCTACCAGTACACTAACCCGTACCATAACCCTAACCCTAACCCTAACCCTAACCTTAACCCTAAACCTAACCCATACCCGATTCCTAACCCTAAACCGTTCCCTAAACCTAACCCGTACCCTAAACCTACCCTAACATGTACACTAACCGTAAACCTAACCCTAACCCTAAACCTAAACCTAACCCTAAACTACAACATAAACCTAACCCGTACCCTAACCCTAACCATAACACCAAACCTAAACCTAACCCTAACCGTAACCGTAACCCTAACCTGTACCCTAACCCTAAAACTAACACGTACCCTAACGCCAACCCTAACCCTAACCCATACCATAACCCTATCCCTAACCCTAACCCTGACCCTAAACCTAACCCTAACCCGTACCCTAACGCTAACCCTAAAACTAACCCTAACCCTCACCAAAACCAAACCCTAACCGGTACCCTAACCCGAACCCGTAACCTAAACCTAACACTAAACCTAAACTTAACCCGTACGCTAACCCTATCCCGTACCCTAAACCTAACCCTAATCCGTACCCTAACCCTAAACCTATCCCTAACCCTATCCGTACACTAACCCTAACACTAACCCTAGCCCGTACTCGAACGATAACTCTAAACCTAAACCTAACCCTAAACCGTACTCTAACCCTAACCCGTACCCTAACACTAACCCTAACCCTAACACTAACCCTAACCCGTACTCTAACCCTAACCCGTACTCTAACCCTAAACCTAACCCTAACTCTAAACCTAACCCGTACTATAACCCTAACTCTTACCTTAAACCTAACCCTAACCCTAAACCTAACCCTAACCCATACCGTAACCCTAACCCATACCCTAACCCTAACACTAAACCTAAACCTAACCCGTACCCTAACCCTAAACGTAACCCTAACCCTAACCCGTACACTAACCCTATCCCTAACCCTAACCCGTACACTAACCCTAACCCGAACCCTAACCCTAACCTTAACCCATACCCTAATACTACCCGTAGCCTAACACTAAGTCTCACCCTAACCCCTAACCCTAACCCAAACCCTTACCTTAACCCATACCCAAACGGTAAACCTAACCTGTACCCTAACACTAACCCAAACCGGTACTCTAACTCTAAACTTAACTCTACCCTAACCCGCACCCTAAACTTAACCCTAACCCTAACCCAAACCATAACTCTTAAAGGTAACTGAACCCTAACCCATCACCTAACCCTAACCTTAACCTTAACCATAACCCTAACCCTTACCCAAACCCTAACCCTAACACATACCCTAACCCTAACCCTAACCCTAACCCGCACACTAAACCTAACCTTAACCCTAGACCTGACACGTACACTAACCCTATCCCGTACGCTAACCTTAACCCTAATCCGTACCATAACCCTAACACTAACCCTTACCCTAACACTAAACCTAACCCGTACCCTAACCCTAAACGTAACCCTAACCCGTACCCAAAACCCAACCCTAACACGTACCCTAACCCTAATCCTAACCCTAATCCTAACCCTGACCATAAACCTAACCCTAACCCGTACCCTAAACCTAACCTGTACTTTAACCCTAACCCTAACCCGTACCATAAACCTAACCCTAACACTAACTCATACCCTAAACCTAACCCTAACCCTGACCCTAACCCTAACCCTAACCCGTACCCTAAGCATAACCCATACCCTAACCCTAACCCTAAACCTAACCCATACCCTAAACCTAACCCTAACCCTTGACCTAACCCGTACCCAAACCTATACTGTACCCTAACCCTAACCCATACCCAAACCCTAACAATAACCCTAACCCATACCGTAGCATTAACCCTAACTCTAACCCTAACCCTAACCCGGAACCTAAACCTAACCCTCACCCTGACCCTAAAAATAACCCTTTCCGTACCCTAACCCTAAACCGTACCTGAACCCTAACCCTAAGCCTAACCCATACCCTAAACCTAAACGTAACCCTAGCCCGTACCCAAACTCTAACCCTAACACGTATCCTAATGCTAATCCTAACCCTAACCCTAAGTCGCACACTAAACCTAACCCTAACCCTGGACCTAAAATGCACACTAACCATATCCCGTACCCTAAACTTAACCCTAACCCGTACCGTGTCCCTAACACTAACCCTAACCCTAACCCTAACCCGTACACTAAACTTAACCGTACCTTAACCCTAACCCTAACCCGTACCCTAACCCTACCCGTAGCCTATTCCTAACTCTAACCTTAACCCCTAACCCTAAGCCTAACCCTAACCCTTACCAGAACCCGTACCCAAACGGTAAACCTAACCCGTACCCTAACATTAACCCAAATCCCTACTCTAACCCTAACCGTAACCCTAACCTTACCCTAACCCGGACCCTAAACTTAACGCTATCCCTAACCCAAACCATAACCCTTAACCGTAACCTAACCCTAACCCAATACCTAACCCTAACCCTAACCTTAACTATAACCCTAATCCGTAACCTAACCCTAAAACTAACCCGTACCCTAACCCCAACCCTAACCCTAACGCGGACCCTAACACTAACCCTAACCCTAACCATGACCCTAAACCTACCCCTAACCTTTACACTAACCCTAACCCTAACCCAACCCGCACCCTAAACCTAACCCTAACTCGTACCCTAACCCTAATCCGTAACCTAAACCGAACCCTAACCCTAAACTTAAACCGTTCGCTAACCCTATCCCGTACCCTAAACCTAACCCTAACCCGTATCCTAACCCTAACCTAAACCTAAGCCTAACCCGTACTTTAACCCCAACCCTAACCCTAACCCGTACCATAATACTATCCCTAACCCTAACCCTAACCCTAAACCTAACCCTAACCCGAACCCTAATCCTAACCCGCACCTAACCCTAACCCTAACCCGTACCCTAACTCTAACTCATAACCTAAACCTAACACTAACCCTAAACTTAACACATACACTAACCCTATCCTGTACCCTAAACCTAACCCTAACCCGTACCCTAAACCTAATCCTAACCCTAACCCTAACCCTATCCGTACACTAACCCTAACCCTAACCTAACCCTAAACCTAACCCGTACTCTAACCCTAACCATAACCCTAAACCTAACCCTAACCCGTGCTCTAACCCTATCCCGTACACTAACACTAACCCTTATCCTAACCCTAAACCTAACCCGTACCCTAACCCTAAACGTAACACTAACCCCTACCCAAACCCTAACCCTAACACGTACCCTAACCCTAAAACTAACCCTAACCCTTACCCAAACCGTACCCAAATGGTAAACCTAACCCGTACCCTAAAACTAACCCAAACCCGTAATCTAACCCTAACCCTAACACTAACCCTACCCCGTACTCTAACACTAACCTTAACCCTAACCCTAACCCGTACCTTAACTCTAACGCTAACCCTAACCGTAACACTAACCCTAACTCGTACACTAAACCTAAACCTAACCCTAAAACTAACACTACCCCGACTCTAACACTAACCTTAATCCTAACCCTAACTTGTACACAAACCCTAACCCGAACCTTAACCCTAACCCTAACCCGTACCCTAACCCTACCCGTAGCGTAATCCTAACTCTAACCCTAACCCCCAAACCTAAGACTAACCCTAACCCTTACCCGAACCTGTACCAAAACGGTAAACCTAACCCCTACCCTAACACTAACACAAACCCGTACTCTAACCCTAACCATAAACCTAACCCTAACCGTAAACCGCACCCTAAACTTAACCCTAACCCTAACCCAAACCATAACCCTTAACCGTAACCTGACCCTAACCCATAACCTAACCCTAACCCTAACCTTGACCATAACCCTAATCCATACCCAAACCCTAAAACTAACCCATACCCTAACCCCAACCCTAACGCTAACCAGTACCCTAACACTAACCCTAACCCTAACCCTGACCCTAAACCTAACGCTAACTCTTACCCTAACCCTAACCCTAATCCAAACCGCACCCTAAAACTAAAGCTAACATGTACCCTAAAGCTAAACCATAACCTAAACCGAAGCCTAACCCTAAACTTAACCCGTTCGCTAACCCTATCCCGTACCCTAAACCTAAGCCTAACCCGTACCCTAAACCTACACCGTAACCTAAACCTAACCCTAACCCTAAACTTAACCCGTACGCTAACCCTATCCCGTACCCTAAACCTAACCCTAACCCGTATCCAAACCCTAACCTAACCCTAAGCCTAACACGTATATTAACCCTTACCCTAACCCTAACACTAACCCTACACCGTAATCTAATCCTAACCCTAACCCTAAACCGTACCCTTAACCTATCCCTAACCCTAACTCGTTCCCTAACCCTAACCATAAACCTGACCATAACCCTAACCCTAATCCGTACCCTAAAACTAACCCTAACCCTAACACTAACCCTAACCCGTACTCTAACCCTAACACTACCCCTAAAACTAACCCTACCCCGTACGCTAACCCTAACCCTAACCCGTACCCTAACCCTAACCCTAACACTAACCCTAACACTAACCCTAAATCGTACTCTAACCCTAACCCTAACACTAACCCTACCCCGTACTCTAACACTAACCCTAACCCTAACCCTAACCCGTACTCTAACCCTAACCCTAAACCTAACACTAACACTAACCCTAACCCGTACTCTAACCCTAACCCTAACCCTAACCCTAACCGTATTCTAACCCTAACCCCAACCCTCACCCTAACCCTACCCCGTACTCTAACCCTAACCCTAACTCTAACCCTAACCCGTACACTAAACCTAACCCTAACCCTAACACTAACCCTACCCCGTACTCTAACCCTAACCCTAAACCTAACACTAACCCATACCATAAACCTAACCCTAAACCTATCTTGTACCCTAACCCCAATCCTAACCCTTGGCCCTAAACCAAACCTTAACCCGTACCCTAAACCTAACCCATAGCCTAACCCTAACCCTAAACCTAACCCTAACCCTAACCCGTACCCTAAACCTAACCCTAAACCTTGTCCTAACCCATACCCAACCCTATCCCGTACCCTAACCCTAACCCTAACCCGTACCCAACCATAAGAGTAACCCTAACCCATACCCTAGCGATAACCCTAACCCTAACCCTAAGCCTAACCCGCACCCTAAACCTAAACCTAACCGTAACCCTAACCATAACCCTTACCCGTACCCTAACCCTAACCAATAAACTAACAATAACCCTAACCTTAACCGTAACCCTAACCAATACCCTAACCCTAGAACTAACCTGTACCGTAACCCCAACCCTAACCCTAACCCGTACCATAACCCTATCCCTAATCCTAACCCTGACCCTAAACCTAACCCTAACCCGTACCCTAACGCTAACCCGCACCTAAACCTAACCCTAACCCGTACCCTAACCCTAACCCATAACCTAAACCTAAACCTAAACCTAAACTTATCCCGTACACTAACCCTATCCTGTACCTTAAACCTAACCCTTACCTGTACCCTAACCCTAACCCTAACCCTAACCCTATCCGAACACTAACCCTAACCCTAACCCTAACCCTAACACTAACCCTAACCCATACTCTAACCCTAACCCTAACCCTAAACCTAACCCTTACCCGTACTCTAACCCTAACCCGTACCCTAACACTAACCCTTACCCTAACCATAAACATAACCCGTAACCTAACCCTAAACGTAGCACTAACCCGAACCGAAACCCTAAACCTAACACGTACCCTAACCCTAACCCTAACCCGCACACGAAAACTAAACCTAACCCTTGACCTAACATGTACAAGAAACCTATCCAGTACCGTAAGCTTAACCCTAACCCGTTCCGTAACCATAACACTAACCCTACCCCGTACTCTAACACTAACCCTTACACTAACCCTAACCCGTACTCTAACCGTGACCCTAACCCTAACCCTAACACTAACCCTAAACCGTACTCTAACCCTAACCCTAACCGAAACCGTATTCTAACCCTAACCCTAACCCTCACCCTTACCCTAACCCGTACTGTAACCCTAACCTGTACCATAACCCTAACCCTAACCCGTATCCTAACCCTAACCCTAATTCGTACCCTAACCCTAATCCTAACACTTACCCTAACCCTAACCCTAACCCGTACCCTAAACATAACCTGTACCCTAACCCTAAACTTAACCCTAACCCGTACCCTAACCTAACCCTAACCCGTACCCTAACACTAACCCTAACCCTAACCCTAACCCGGACCCTAACCCTAACCCATACCCTAAACCTAACCCATACCCTACCCCAAACTAACCCTAACCTGTACCCTAAACCTAACCCTAACCCGTACCCTAACCCTAATCGTAACCCGTACCCTAAGCCTATCCCATACCATAACCCTAACCCTAATCCTAATCCTAACCCTAACCCGTACCTAAACCTATCCCTAACCCTTGACCTAACCCGTACCCAACCCTATCCCGTAACATAACCTTAACACTAACCCATACCCAAACCCTAACAGTAACCCTAACCCATACCGTAGCGCTAACCATAACCCTAACCCTAACCCTAAACCTGACCCTAACCCTAACCCTAAACCGTACCCTAAGACTAACCCATTCCCTAACCCTAACCCTAAACCTAACACAAACACCAACCCTACCCGTACTCTAAACCTAACCCTAACCATAACCCTGACCCGTACCCGACCCTAACCCTAACCCTAACACTAACCCTAACACAAACCCTATCCCGTACTCTAACCCTAACCCTAACCCTAACCCTAACTGTACTCTAACCCTAACCCTAAACCTCACCCTAACTACAACCCGTACTGTAACCCAAACCAGTACCATAACCCTAAACCTAACCCTTACCCTACCCTAACCCTAATTCGTACCCTAAACCTAACCCTAACCCTGACCCTAACCATAACCCTAACCCGTACCCTAAACCTAACCTGTACCCTAACCCTAAACCTAACCCGAACCATACCCTAAACCTAACCCTAACCCGTACCCTAACCCTAACCCTAACCCTGACCGTAACCCTATCCCGCACCCTAAGTCTAACCCATACCCTAAACCTTACCCTAATCCTAACCCTAACCCTAAGGGTACACTAAACCTAAACCTAACCCTTGACCTAACATGAACCCAACCCTATCCCGTAACCTAACCCTAACCCTAACCCGTACCCAAAACCTAACAATAACCTTACCCATACCCTAGCGATAACCCTAAACCTAACCCTAACCCTAACCCGCACCCTAAACGTAAACTTATCCCTAACCCTAACCATAACCCTACCCATACCTTAACCCTAACCCATACCCTAGACCAAACCCTAAACTTAACCGTAACCCTGACCCATACCCTAACACTAAAATTAACCCATACCCTAACCCCAACCCTAACCCTAACCCGTAACCTAAACTTAACCCTAACCCTAAAACTAACCCACACCTAAACCTAACCCTAACCCGTAACCTAAACCTAACCCTAACCCTAAACTTAACCCATACGCTAACCCTATCCCGTACCCTAAACCTAACCCTAACCCGTAACCTAACCCTAAACCTAAACCTAACCCTAACCTGTACATTAACCCTAACCCTAACCCTAACACTAAACCTACCCCGTACTCTAACCCTAACCCTAACTCTAACCCTAACCAGTACCCTAACACTAACCCTTACCCTAACCCTAACCCTAACACTAAACCTAAACAGTACTCTAACGCTAACCCTAACGCATACCCTAAACCACACCCTAACCCTAACTCGTACCCTAACACTAACCCTAACCCTGACCCTAACCCTAAACCTAACCTGTACCATAAACCTAACCCATACCCTAAACCTAACCCTAAACCTAACCCTAACCCTATCCCGTACCCTAAATCTAACCCTAACCCTTGTCCTAACCCGTACCCAACCCTATCCGTAACCTAACCCTAACCCTAACCCGTACCCAAACTCTAAGAGTAACCCTAACCCATACCCTAGCGCTAACCCTAACCCTATCCCTAAGCCTAATCCGCACCTTAAACCTAAACCTAAACTTAACTGTAACCCTAACCCATACCCTAACCCTAAAACTAACCCGTACCCTAAACCCAACCCTAACCCTAAACCGTACCCTAACACTAACCCTAACCCTAACCCTACCCTAAACCTAACCCTAATCCTTACACTAATCCTAACCCTAACCATAACCCGCACCCAAAACCTAACCCTAACCCATACCCTAACCCTAACCCGTAACCTAAACCTAACCATAACCCTAAACTTAACCCTTACGCTACCCTATCCCGTACCCTACACCTAACCCTAAACCGTATCCTAACCCTAAAACTAACCCTAAGCCTAAACCGTACATTAATCCCAAACCTAACCCTAACACTAACCCTACACCGTACTCTAACCCTAACCCTAACCCTAATCCTAACCCTAACACTAATCCTACCCCGTACTCTAACCCTATACCTAACCCTAACCCTAACCCTAACCCGTACACTAAACCTAAACCTAACCCTAGCACTAACACTAACTGTACTCTAACCCTAAACCTAACCCTAATCCGTACTGTAACCCTAACCCATACCATAACCATAACCTAACCCGTACCTTAACCCTAACCCTAACTCGTACCCTAACCCTAACCCTAACCCTGACCCTAACCCTAACCCTAACCCGTACCTTAAACCTAACCCGTACTTTAAACCTAACACTAACCCTAACCCGTACCCTAACCCTAACCCGCACCTAAACCTAACCCTACCCCGTACACTAACTCTAACCCATAACCTAAACCTAACCCTAACAGTAAACTTAACCCGTACACTAACCCTATCCCACACCCTTAACCTAAACCTACCCCGTACCCAAACCCTAACGCTAGGACGTACCCTAACCCTAAACCTAACCCTAACAACTCCCCTAACCCGTACCCAAATGGTAAAACTAACCTGTACCCTAACACTAACCCAAACCCGTACTCTAAACCTAACCCTTACACTAACAGTAACCCTACCCCGTACTCTAACTCTAACCCTAACCCTGACCCTAACACTAACCCTACCCTGTACTCTAACACTAACCCTAAACCTAACCCTAACCCGTAGTCTAACCCTAACCCTAAACCTACCACTAACACTAACCCTAACCCGTACTCTAACCCTAACCCTAACCCTAACCCTAACTGTATTCTAACCCTAACCCTAACCCTCAACCCAACCCTAACCCGTATTGTAACCCTAACCCGTACCATAAACCTAACCCTAAACAGTACCCTAACCCTAACAATAATTCGTACCCTAACCCTAACCCTAACCGTGACACTAACCCAAACCCTAACCCGAACCCTAAACCTAACCTGTACCGTAACCCTAAACCTAACCCTAACCCGTACACTAAACCTAACCTTAACCCGTACCCTAACCCTAAACCTAACCCTAAACCTGACACTAACCCTAACCCTAAAACATACCCTAAGCCTAACCCATACCCTAACCCTAACCCAAACCCTAACCCTGTCCGTACTCTAACCCTAAACCTAACCCTACCCCGTACTCTAACCCTAACCCTAACTCTAACCCTAACCCGTACCCTAACCCTAACCCTAACCCTAACACTAACCCTACCCCGTACTCTAACCCTAACCCTAACCCTAACACTAACCCGTACCATAAACCTAACCCTAACCCTAACTTGTACAATAACCCCAACCCTAACCCTGGCCCTAAACCAAACCATAACCCGTACCCTAAACCTAACCCATAGCCTAACCCTAACCCTAAACCTAACCCTAACCCTAACCCGTACCCTAAACCTAACCCTAACCCTTGTCCTAACCCATACCCAACGATACCCCATACCCTAACCCTAACCCTAACCTGTACCCAACCCTAAGAGTAACCCTAACCCATACCCTAGCGCTAATCCTACCCTAACCCTAAGCCTAACCCGCACCCTAAACCTAAACCTAACCATAACCCTAACCATAACCCTTACCCGTACCCTAACCCTAACCCATAACCTAACACTAACCCTAACCTTAACCGTAACCCTAACCCATACCCTAACCCTAGAACTAACCTGTACCGCAACCCCAAACCTTACCCTAACCCGTACCATAACCCTATCCCTAATCCTAACCCTGAACCTAAACCTAACCCTAACCCGTACCCTAACACTAACCCGCACCTAAACCTAACCCTAACCCGTACCCTAACCCTAACCCGTAACCTAAACCTAAACCTAAACCTAAACTTATCCCGTACACTAACCCTATCCTGTACCCTAAACCTAACCATTACCTGTACCCTAACCCTAACCCTAACCCTAAGCCTATCCGTACACTAACCCTAACCCTAACCCTAACACTAACCCTAACCCATACTCTAACCCTAACCCTAACCCTAAACCTAACCCTAACCCGTACTCTAACCCTAACCCGTACCCTAACACTAACCCTTACCCTAACCATAAATGTAACCCGTACCCTAATCCTAAACGTAACACTAACCGGGCCCGAAACCCTAAACCTAACATGTACCCTAACCCTAACCCTAACCCACACACTAAAACTAACCCTAACCCTAGACCTAACACGTACACTAAACCTATCCTGTACCGTAACCTTAACCCTAACCCGTACCGTAACACTAACACTAACACTACCCCGTACTCTAACACTAACCCTTACACTAACCCTACCCGTACTCTAACCCTGACCCTAACCCTAACCCTAACACTAAACCTAAACCGTACTCTAACCCTAACCCTAACCCTAACTGTATTCTAACCCTAACCCTAAACCTACCACTTACACTAACCCGTACTGTAACCCTAACCCGTACCATAACCCTAACCCTAACCCGTACCCTAAACCTAACCCTAATTCGTAACCTAACCCTAATCCTAACCCTTACCCTAACCCTAACCCTAACCCGTACCCTAAATATAACCTGTACCCTAACCCTAAACCTAACCCTAACCGGACCCTAACCCTAACCCTAACCCTAACCCTAACCCTGACCCTAACCCTAACCCGTACACTAAACCTAACCCATACCCTAACCCCAAACTAACCCTAACCTGTACCCTAAACCTAATCCTAACCCGTACCCTAACCCTAATCGGAACACAACCCTAAGCCTATCCCATACCTAACCCAACCCTAATCCTAACCCTAACCCTAACCTGTACCTAAACCTAACCCTAACCCTTGACCTAACCCGTACCCAACCCTATCCCGTAACCTAACCTTAACCCTAACCCCTACCCAAACCCTAACAGTAACCCTAACCCATACCGTAGCGCTAAACCTAACCCTAACCCTAACCCTAAACATGACCTTAACCCTAAACCTAAACCGTACCCTAAGACTAACCCATACCCTAAACCTAACCCTAACCCTAACCGAAACACCAACTCTACCCCGTACTCTAACCCTAACCCTAACCCGTACCCGTACCCGTACCCTAAACCTAACCCTAACCCTAACACCAACCCTATCCCGTACTCTAACCCTAACCCTAACCCTAACCCTAACTGTACTCTAACCCTAACCCTAAACCTCATCCTAACCCTAAACCATACTGTAACCCAAACCCGTACCATAACCCTAAACCTAACCCTTACCCTAACCCTAACCCTAAATCGTACCCTAACCCTAACCCTAACCCTAACCCTGACTCTAACCCTAACCCTAACCCGTACCCTAAACCTAACCTGTACCCTAACCCTAAACCTAACCCGAACTGTACCCTAAACCTAACTCTAACCTGTACCCTAACCCTAACCCTAACTCTAACCCTAACCCGTACCCTAAGCCTAACCCATACCCTAACCCTATACGTAATCCTAACCCTAACCCTAACCCGTACCCTAAACCTAACCCTAACCCTTGACCTAACACGTACCCAACCCTATACCGTAACCTAACCCTAACCCTAACCCGTACCCAAAACCTAACAGTAACCCTACCCATACCCAAGCGCTAACCCTAACCCTAAACCTAACCCTAACCCGCCCCCTAAACCTAAACCTAACCCTAACCCTAACCATAACACTTACCCGTACCCTAACCCTAACCCATACCCTAAACCAAACTCTAAACTTAAACGTAACCCTGACCCATACCCTAACCCTAAAATTAACCCGTACCCTATCCCCAACCCTAACCCTAACCCGTAACCTAAACCTAACCCTAACGCTAAACCTAACCAACACCTAAACCTAACCCTAACCCGTAACCTAAACCTAACCCTAACCCTAAACTTAACCCGTACACTAACACTATCCCGTACCCTAAACCTAACCCTAACTTCTATCCAAACCCTAACCTAACCCTAAGCCTAACCCGTACATTAACCCTTACCTAACCCTAACACTAACCCTACCCCGTACTCTAACCCTAACCCTAACCCTAACCCTAACCCGTACCCTTAACCTATCCCTGACCCTAACTCGTACCCTAACACTAACCCTAACCCTGACCCTAACCCGTACCCTAACCCGTACCCTAAACCTAACCCTAACCCTTGACCTAACCCGTACCCAACCTTATCCCGTACCCTAACCCTAACCCTAACTCTTACCCATACCCTAACAGTAACACTAACCAATACCCTAGCGCTAACCCTAACCCTAACCCTAAGCCTAACCCGCACCCTAAACCATAACCTAACCATAACCCTTACCGGTACCCTAACCCTAACCCATACCCTAACACTAACCCTAACCTTAACCGTAACCCTAACCCGTACCCTAACCCTAAAATTAACCCGTACCCTAACCCAACCCTAACCCTATCATGTACCATAACACTATCCCTAACCCTAACCCTGACCCTAAACCTTACCCTAAACCGTACCCTAACCCTAACCCGCACCTAAACCTAACCCTACCCCGTACCCTAACTCTAACCCATAAACTAAACCGAACCCTAACCGTAAACTTAACCCGTACACTAACCCTATCCCGTATCCTAAACCTAAACCTAACCCGTACCCAAACCCTAACAGTAAACCTAAACCATACCCTAGCGCTAACACTAACCCTATCCCTAACCCTAACCATTACCCGTACCCTAACCCTAAACCATACCCTAACACTAACACTAAACTTAACCGTAACCATGACCCGTACACTAAACCTAAAATTAACCCGTACCCTAACCCCACCCTAACCCTAACCAACACCAAACCTAACCTGACCAGTAACCTAAGCCTAACCCTAACCCTAAACTTAACCCATACGCTAACCCTATCCCGTACCCTAAACCTAACCCTAAACTGTAACCTAACTCTAAACCGAACCCTAAGCCTAACCCGTACATTAACCCTAACCCTAACACTAACACTAACCCTACCCCGTACTCTAGCCCTAACCCTAACTCTAACCCTAACCCGTACCCTAAACCTAACCCTAACACTAACCCTAACACTAACCCTACCCCATACTCTAACCCTAACACAAACCCTAACCCTAAACCGTACTCTATCCCTGACACTAACCCTATCCCTAACCCTAACCCTATCCGCAGTCTAACCCTAACCCTAACCCTAACCCTAACACTAAACCTAACCCGTACTCTAGCACTAACCCTAAACCTAAACGTAACCCTAACCCATACGCTAAACCTAACCCGTACCCTAACACTAACCCTAAACCTAACACTATCCCTAACCCGTACTCTAACCCTAAACCTAACCCTATCTCTAACCCAAACCCGTACTATAACCCTAAACCTAATCCTAACCCTAAACCTAACCCTAACCCATACTCTAAAACTAAACCTAACCCTATCTCTAACCCAAACCCGTACTATAACCCTAACCCTAACCCTGACCCTAAACCTAACCCTAACCCGTACCCTAAACCAAACCCGTACTCTAACCGTAACCCTAACCCTAACCCGTACCCTAAACCTAACCCTAAACCATACCCTAACGCTAACCTTAACCCTAACACTGACGTTAACCATAACCCTAACTCGTACCCTAAGCCTAACCCATACCCTAAACCTAACCTTTATCCAAATGCTATCCCTAACCCGTACCCTAAACCTAACCCTAACCCTTGACCTAACCCCTCCCCAACCCTATCCCATAAACTAACCGTCACCGTAACCCGTACCCAAACCCTAACAGTTACCCTAAACCATTCCCTAGCGCTAACCCTAACACTAACCCTAACCCGCACCCTAAACCTAAAGCTAACCCTTACCCTAACCATAACCCTTAGCCGTACCCTGACCCTAACCCATATCCTAACCCTAAACCTAACTTTAACCGTAACCCTATCCCGTACCCTAAACCTAAAACTGACCCGTACCCTAACCCCAACCTTAACCCTAACCTGTACCATAACCCTATCACTAACCCTTACCCTGACCTAAACCTAACCCTAACCCGTACCCTAACCCTAACCCTAACCCGCACCTAAACCTAACCCTAACCCAGAACCTAAACCTAACCCTAACCCTAAAGTTATCCCGTACGCTAACCCTATCCCGTAACCTAAACCTAAACCTAACCCGTAGCCTAACCCTAACCCTAACACTATCCGTACACTAACACTAACACTAACCCTAAAACTAACACTAACCCTAACCCGTACTCTAACCCTAACCCTAACCCTAAACCTAACCCTAACACGTACTCTAACCCTAACCCGTACTCTAACACTAACCCTAACCCTAACACTAACCCTAACCCGTAATCTAACCCTAAACCTAACCTTAACTCTAAAGCTAACCCGTACTATAACCCTAACCCTAACCCTAACCCTAACCCTAACCCTAACCGGTACAGTAACCCTAACCCGTAACCTAAACCTAACCCTAACCCGTAACCTAACCCTAAACCGTACCCTAACCCTAACCCTAAACCTAAACCGTACCCTAACCCTAAATGTAATGCTAACCCGTACCCAAACCCTAACCCTAACACATACCCTAACCTAACCCTAACCCTAACCCGCACACTAAACCTAACCCTAACCCTAGACCTAACACGTACACTACTCCGATACCGTACCCTAACCTTAACCCTCACCGGTACCGTAACCCTAACACTAACCCTAACCCCAACCCTAATCCTAACCCTAACCCTAACCCGTACACTAACCCTAACCCGAACCCTAAACCTAACCCTAACCCGTACCCTAACCCTACCCGTATCCTACCACTAACTCTATCCCTAACCCCTAATCCCTAACCCTAACACTAACCATTACCTACCCGTACCTAAACGGTAAACCTAACCCGTACCCTAACACTAACCCAAACCCGAGCTCTAACCCTAACCCTAACCCTAAACCTAACCATAACCCGTACAGTAACCCTAACGCGTACCTTATCCCTAACCCTAACCCTAAACCTAACCCTAATCTTGAACCTAAACCTAACCCTAACCCATACCCTAACCCTATACCGTACCCTAACCCTAACCCTAAACCTAACCCGTACCCTAACCCTAAATGTAACCCTAACCCGTACCCAAAATCTAACCCTACAAGTACCCTAACCCTAACCCTAAACCTAACCCTAACTCGTACACTAAACCTAACCCGAACCCTAACCCTAACCATAACCTGTACCCTAACCCTACCCGTAGCCTAACTCTAACTCTAACCCTAACCTCTAACCCTAACCCTAACCCTAACTCTAACCCGCACCTAAACCTAACCCTAACCCTAACCCTAACCCGCAACTAAACCTATCCCTAACCCGTACCCGAACCCTAACCCGTAAACTTATCCTAAACCTAACCCTAACACTACCCCTAAATCGTACTCTAAACCTAAACCTAAACCTAAATCTAACCCTAACCCGTACTATAACCATAAACTTAACCCTAATCCTAAACCTAAACCTAACCCGTACTCTAACCCTATCCCGTAGCCTAACACTAAGTCTAACCCTAACCCCTAACACTAACCTAACCCTAAACCTAACCCTTACCCTAACATGTACCCAAACGGTAAAACTAACCTGTACCCTAACACTAACCCAAACCCGTACTCTAACCCTAACCCTAACCCTAACACTAACCCTACCCTGTACTCTAACCCTAAACCTAACCCTAACCCTAACACTATCCCTAACCCGTACTCTAAACCTAAATATAACCCTAAATCTAAGCCTAACCCGTACTATAACCATAAACCTAACCCTAACCCTAAACCTAAACCTAACCCGTACTCTAACCCTATCCCGTAGCCTAACACTAAGTCTAACCCTAACCCCTAACCCTAAACCTAACCCTAACCCTAACCCTAACACGAAACCAAACATTAAACCTAACCCGTACCCTAACATTAACCCAAACCTGTACTCTAACCCTAACCTTAAACCTAACCCTAACCCGTAACCTAAACCTAACCCTAACCCTAAACTTAACCCACACCTAAACCTAACCCTAACCCTAAACTTAAAACGTAAACTAACCCTATCCCGTACCCTAAACCTAACCCTAACCCGTAACCTAACCCTAAACCTAACCCTAAGCCTAATCTGTACATTAACCCTAACCCTAACCCTAACACTAACCCTACCCCGTACTCTAACCCTAACCTTAACTCTAACCCTAACCCGTACCCTAACCCTAACCCTAACCCTAAACCTAACCCCTACTCTAACCCTAACCCTTACGCGTACTCTAAACCACACCCTAACCCTAACTCGTACTCTAACACTAACCCTAACCCTGACCCTAACCCTAACCCTAACCCGTACCCTAAACCTAACCCATACCCTAAACCTAACCCTAAACCTAACCCTAACCCTATCCCGTACCCTAAATCTAACCCTAACCCTTGTCCTAAACCGTACCCAACCCTATCCCGTAACCTAACCCTAACCCTAACCCGTACCCAAACCCTAGGAGTAACCCTAACCCATACCATAGCGCTAACCCTAACCCTAACCCTAAGCCTAACCCGCACCCTAAGCCTAAACCTAACCGTAACCCTAACCATAACCCTTACCCGTATCCTAAACCTAACCCATACCTAACACTAACCCTAACATTAAACGTAACACTAACACGTACCATAAACCTAAAAATAACCCGTATCGTAACCCCAACCCTAACCCTAACCCTTGCCATAACCCTATCCCTAATCCTAACCCGTAACCAAAACCTAACCATAAAACATGCCATAACCCTAACCCTAACCCTAACCCTTACCCTAACCCGTACCCGAATGGTAAACCTAACCCGTACCCTAACACTAACCCAAAACCGTACTCTAACCCTAACCCTAACCATAACCATAACCCGCACCCTAAACTTAACCCTAGCCCTAAACCAAACCATAAGCCTTAACCGTAACCTAACCTTAACCCATACCCTAATCCTAACCCTAACCTTAACCATAACCCTAACCCATACCCTAACCCTAAAACTAACCCGTACCCTAAACCCAACCCTAACCCTAACCCGTAAACTAACACTAACCCTAACCCTAACCCTGACCCTAAACCTAACCATAACCCTTACACTAATCCTAACTCTAACCCTACCCCACTCCGAAAACCTAACCCTTACACGTACCCTAACCCTAACCCGTAACCTAAACCTAACCATAACCCTAAACTTAACCTGTACGCTAACCCTATCCCGTACCCTACACCTAACCCTAACCCGTATCCTAACACTAAAGCTAACCCTAAGCGTAAACCGTACATTAATCCCAAACCTAACCCTAACACAAACCCTACACCGTACTCTAACCCTAACCCTAACCCTAACTCGTACACTAAACCTACCCTAACCCTAACCCTAACACTAATCCTACCCCATACTCTAACGCTAAATCTAACCCTAACCCTAACCCTAACCCGTACCCTAACCCTAACCCTAACCCTAACCCTAACACTAACCCTAACACTAAATGTACTCTAATCCTAACCCTAACCCTAACCCGTACTGTAACCCTAACCCATACCATAACCCTAAACCTAACCCGTACCCTTACCCCAACTCGTACCCTAACCCTAACCCTAACCCTGACCCTGACCCTAACCCTAACCGTAACCCATACCCTAAACCTAACCCATACTTTAAACCTAACCCTAACCCTAACCCGTACCCTAAACCTAACCCTAACCTTAACTCGTACCCTAAACCTACCTTATACCTGACCCTAACCCTAACCCTAACCCATGCCCTAAGCCTAACCCATACCCTAACCCTAACCCTAACCCTAACCCTAACCCTAAACCATACCCTAAACATAACCCTAACCCTCTACTTAACCCGTACCCAAACTTATCCCGTAACCTAACCCTAACCCTAACCCGTACCCAAACCCTAACAGTAACCCTAACCCATACCCTAGTGCTAACCCTAACCCTAAATCTAACCCGGACCCTAAACCTAACTCTTACCCTGACCCTAACACTAACCCTATCCCGTACCCTAACCCTAAACTGTACACGAACAATAACCCTAAACCTAACCCATACCCTAACCCTAAACGTAACCCTAGACCGTACTCAAACCCTAACCCGAACCTTAACCCTAACCCTAACCCGTACCCTAACCCTACCCGTAGCCTAATCCTAACTCTAACCCTAACCCCTAAACCTAAGCCTAACCCTAACCCTTACCCGAACCCGTACCCAAACGGTAAACCTAACCCGTACCCTAACACTAACCGAAACCCGTACTCTAACCCTAACCATAACCTTAAAACCTAAACCTAACTCGCACCCTAAACTTAACCCTAACCCTAACCCAAACCATAACCCTTAACCGTAACCTAACCCTAACCCATAACATAACCCTAACCCTAACCTTAACCATAACCCTAATCCGTACCCAAACCCTAAAACTAACCCATACCCTAACCCCAACCCTAACGTTAACCCGTACCCTAACACTAACCCTAACCCTGACCCTAACCCTAACCCTAACCCGTACCCTAAACCTAACCCAAACCCTTGACCTAACCCGTACCCAACCATATCCCGTACCCTAACCCTACCCCTAACTCTTACCCATACCCTAACAGTAACACTAACCCATAACCTAGCGCTAACCCTAACCCTAACCCTAACCCTAAGCCTAAACCGCACCCTAAACCTAAACCTAACCGTAACCCAACCATAACCCTTACCCGTACCCTAACCCTAACCCATACCCTAACACTAACCCTAACCTTAACCGTAACCCTAACCCGTACCCTAACCCTAAAATTAACCCGTACCCTAACCCAACCCTAACCCTAACATGTACCATAACATATCCCTAACCCTAACCCTGACCCTAAACCTTACCCTAAACCGTACCCTAACCCTAACCCGCACCTAAACCTAACCCTACCCCGTACCCTAACTCTAACCCATAAACTAAACCTAACCCTAACCGTAAACTTAACCCGTACACTAACCCTATCCCGTATCCTAAACCTAAACCTAACCCGTACCCAAACCCTAACAGTAAACCTAAACCATACCCTAGCGCTAACACTAACCCTATCCCTAACCATTACCCGTACCCTAACACTAAACCATACCATAACACTAACACTAAACTTAACCGTAACCATGACCCATACACTAAACCTAAAATTAACTCGTACCCTAACCCCACCCTAACCCTAACCCACACCAAACCTAACCTGACCAGTAACCTAAGCCTAACCCTAACCCTAAACTTAACCCGTACGCTAACCCTATCCCGTACCCTAAACCTAACCCTAAACCGTAACCTAACTCTATACCGAACCCTAAGCCTAACCCGTATATTAACCCTAACCCTAACACTAACACTAACCCTACCCTGTATTCTAACCCTAACCCTAACTCTAACCCTAACCCGTACCCTAAACCTAACCCTAACCCTAACACTAACCCTACCCCATACTCTAACCCTAACACAAACTCTAACCCTAAACCGTACTCTATCCCTGACCCTAACCCTATCCCTAACCCTAACCCCATCCGCACTCTAACCCTAACCCTAACCCTAACCCTAACCCTAACACTAAACCTAACCCGTACTCTAGCACTAACCCTAAACCTAAACGTAACCCTAACCCATACGCTAAACCTAACCCGTACCCTAACACTAACCCTAAACCTAACACTATCCCTCACCCGTACTCTAACCCTAAACCTAACCCTATCTCTAACCCAAACCCGTACTATAACCCTAAACCTAACCCTAACCCTAAACCTAACCCTAACCCGTACTCTAAACCTAATCCTAACCCTATCTCTAACCCAAACCTGTACTATAACCCTAACCCTAACCCTGACCCTAAACCTAACCCTAACCCGTACCCTAAACCAAACCCGTATTCTAACCGTAACCCTAACCCTAACTCGTACCCTAAACCTAACCCTAAAACATACCCTAACACTAACCTTAACCCTAACACTGACGTTAACCATAACCTTAACTCGTACCCTAAGCCTAACCCATACCCTAAACCTAACCTTTATCCAAACCCTAACCCTAAACGTACCCTAAACCTAACCCTAACCCTTGACCTAACCCCTCCCCAACCCTATCCCATAAACTAACCGTCACCGTAACCCGTACCCAAACCCTAACAGTTACCCTAAACCATTCCCTAGCGCTAACCCTAACACTAAGCCTAACCCTAACCCTAACCCCCACCCTAAACCTAAAGCTAACCCTTACCCTAACCATAACCCTTAGCCGTACCCTGACCAAACCCATACCCTAACCCTAACCCTAACTTTAACCGTAACCCTAACCCATACCCTAAACCTAAAACTAACCTGTACCCTAAACCCAACCTTAACCCTAACCCTTACCATAACCCTAATCCTAACCCGCACCTAAACCTAACCCTAACCCAGAACCTAAACCTAACCCTAACCCTAAACTTATCCCGTACACTAACCCTATCGCGTAACCTAAACCTAAACCTAACCCGTAGCCTGACCTTAACACTATCCGTACACTAACACTAACACAAACCCTAACACTAACACTAACCCTAACCCGTACTCTAACCCTAACCCTAACCCTAAACCTAACCCTAACCCATACTCTAACCCTAACCCGTACCCTAACACTAACCCTAACCCTAACACTAACCTTAACCCGTACTCTAACCCTAACCCTAACCCTAACTCTAAAGCTAACCCATACTATAACCCTAACCCTAACCCTAACCCTAACCCTAACCCTAACCGGTACAGTAACCCTAACCCGTAACCTAAACCTAACCCTAACCCGTAACCTAACCCTAAACCGTACCCTAAACCTAACCCTAACCCTAAACCGTACCCTAACCCTAAAAGTAATGCTAACCCGTACCCAGACCCTAACCCTAACACGTACCCTAACCTAACTCTAACCCTAACCCGCACACTAAACCTAACCCTAACCCTAGACCTAACACGTACACTACCCCGATACCGTACCCTAACCTTAAACCCTCACCAGTACCGTAACCCTAACACTAACACTAACCCTAACCCTAATCCTAACCCTAACCCTAACCCGTACTATAACCATAAACTTAACCCTAACCCTAACCCCTAACCCTAAACCTAACACTAACCCTAACCCTTACCCTAACATGTACCCAAACGGTAAACCTAACCCGTACCCTAACACTAACCCAAACCCGTACTCTAACCCTAACCCTAACCCTAACACTAACCCTGCCCCGTACTCTAACCCTAACCCTAAACCTAACCCTAACCCTAACACTATCCCTAACCCGTACTCTAAACCTAACCTAACCCTAATCTAAGCCTAACCCGTACTATAACCATAAACCTAACCCTAACCCTAAACCTAAACCTAACCCGTACTCTAACCCTATCCCGTAGCCTAACACTAAGTCTAACCCTAACCCCTAACCCTAAACCTAACCCTAACCCTAATCCTTACCTTAACAAGAACCCAAACATTAAACCTAACCCGTACCCTAACACTAACCCACACCCGTACTCTAACCCTAACCTTAACCCTAACCCTAACCCTAACACTTATCCTAACCCGTACTCTAAACCTAACCCTAAACTAAATGTAACCCTAACCCGTTCTCTAACCCTAAACCTAACCCTAACACTAACCCTAACCCCCTCCTATAAACCTAACCCTAAACCCAACGCTAACCCTAAACCTAACTCGTACCGTAACCCGAAATTGTACACTAACCCTAACCCTAAACCTAACCCTAAACCTGACCCTAACCCTAAACCTAATCCCGTACACTAACCCTAACCCACATCCTAAACCTAACCCTAAACCTAGACCTAAACCGTACCCTAACCCTAACCCGTACCCTAACACTAACCCTAAACCTATCCCGTACCATAACCCTAACACTCACCCTAACCCGTACACTAACCCTAACCCGTACCCTATCCTTAACCCGATGCCTAACCCTAACCCACACCCTAAACCTAACCCTAACCCTAGACCTAAACCGTACCCTAAACCAATCCCGTAACCTAACCCTAACGCTAACCTGTACCCTAACTCTAACACTAACACTAACCCTAATCCTAACCCTATCCCGTATACTAATCCTAACCCTAACCCTAACCCGTACCCTAACCCTAACTCGTACCCTAACGCTAACCCTAACCCTGACCCTAAACCTAACCCTAACCCGTACCCTAACCGTAACCCTATCCCTAACCCGTATCCTAAACCAAACCCTAAAACGTACCCTAACGCTAACCCTAACCCTAACACTGACGTTAACCCTAACCCTAACTCGTACCCTAAGCCTAACCCATACCCTAAACCTAAACCTAATCCAAAACCTAACCCTAAACAGTACACTAATCCTAGCCCTAACCCTTGACCTAACCCGTACACAAACCTATCCCATAACCTAACCCTCACCCTAACCCGACCCAAACCCTAACAGTAACCCTAAGCCATTCTCTAACGCTAACCCTAACACTAACCATAACCCTAACCCTAACCCGCACCCTAAACCTAAAGCTAAACCTAACCCTAAACATAACCCTTACCCGTACCCTAAACCTAACCCATACCCTAACCCTAACCCTAACCTTAACGGTAACCTTAACCCTTACCCTAACCCTAACCCTAACCAGCACGTAAACGTAACCCTAACCCTTTACCTAAATCTAACCCTAACCCTAAACTTAACCCATATGCTAACCCTATGCCGTACCCTAAACCTAACCCTAACCCGTACCCTAACCCTATCCCTAACCCTATCCATACACTAACCCTAACACTCACCCTAACACTAACACTAACCCTAACCCGTACTCTAACCCTAACCCTAACCCTAAACCTAACCCTAACCCGTACTCTAACCCTAAACATAACCCTAAACTCTAAAGCTAACCCGTACTATAACCCTAACCCTAAACCTAACCCGTACACTAACACTAAACGTAACGCTAACCCGTACCCAAACCCTAACCCTAACACATACCCTATCCCTAATCCTAACCCTAACCCGCACACTAAACCTAACCCTAACCCTAGACCTAACATGTACACTAACCCGAACCCGTACCCTAACCTTAACCCTAACTGGTACCGTAACCCTAACACTAACTCTAACCCTAGCCCTAACCCTAACCCTAACCCGTATACTAACCCTAACCCGAATCCTAACCCTAACCCTAACCCGTAACCTAACACTACCTGTAGCCTAACCCTAAATCTAAACCTAACCCCTAACCCTAAACATAACTCTAACCCTTAACCGAACCCGTACCCAAATGGTAAACCTAACCCGTACCCTAACAATAACCCAAACCGGTACTCTAACCCTAAACCTAACCCTAACCCGCACCCTAAACTTAACCCTAACCCTAACCCAAACCATAACCCTTAACCGTAACCTAACCCTAACCCATACCCTAACCCTAACCCTAACCTTAACAATAACCCTAACACTTACCCTAACCCTAAAACTAACCCGTACCCTAACCCCAACCGTAACCCTAACCCGTACCCTAACACTAACCCTAACCCTAACCCTGACCCTAAACCTGACCCTAACCCTTACATTAATCCTAACCCTAACCCTAACCCGCACCCTAAACCTAACCCTAACCCTTACCTTAACCCTAAACCTATCCGTACACTACCATAACCCTAACACTAACACTAACCCTAACCAATACTCTAACCCTAACCCTAACCCTAACCCTAAAACTAACCCTAACCCATAATCTACCCCTAACCCGTCCCCTACACTAACCCTTACCCTAACCCTAAACCTAACCCGTACCCTAACCCTAAACGTAACCCTAACCCGTACCCAAACCCTAAACCTAACACGTACCCATCCCTAACCCTAACCCTAACCCGCACACTAAACCTAACCCTGACCCTAGACCTACCACGTACACTAACCCTATCCCGTACCCTAACCTGAAACCTAACCCGTACCGTAACCCTAACACTAACCCTAACCTAACCCTAACCCTAAGCTGGACACTAACCCTAACCCGAACCCTAACCCTAACCCTAACCCTTACCCTAAACCTACCCGTAGCCTAACCGTAACTCTAACCCTAACCCCTACCCCTAACCCTAACCCTAACCCTTACCCTAACCCGTACCAAAATGGTAAACCTAACCCATACCTAACACTAACCCAAACCCGTACTCTAACCCTAACCCATAAATAACCCTAACCCTTACCTTAACCATAACGCTAACCCATATCCTAACCCTAAAACTAACCTGTACCCTGATCCCAAACCTAACCCTAACCCGTACCTTAACACTAACCCGAAACCTAACCTTGACCCTAAACCTAACCTTATCACTTACACTAACTCTAACCCTAACACTAACCCGTGCCCTAAAACTAACCCTAACCTGTACCCTAACCCTAACCCGTATCCTAAAATTAACCCTAACCCAAACTTAACCCGTACGCTAACCCTATCCCGTACCCTAAACCTAACCCTAAACCATAACCTAACACTAAACTTAACCCTAAGCTTAACCCGCACATTAACCCTAACCCTAACACTAACACTAACCCTACCCCGTACTCTAACCATAACCCTAACCCTAACTCTAACCCGTAACCTAATCCTAACCCTAAAACTAACACTAACCCTAACCTGTACTCTAACCCTAACCCTAACCGTATTCTAACCCTAACCCTAACCCTCACCCTAACCCTAACCCGTACTGTAACCCTAACCCGTAACAATACCCTAACCCTAACCCGTACCCTAACCCTAACTCGTACCCTAACGCTAACCCTAACCCTGACCCTAAACCTAACCCTAACCCGTACCCTAACCGTAACCCTATCCCTAACCCGTATCCTAAACCAAACCCTAAAACGTACCCTAACGCTAACCCTAACCCTAACACTGACGTTAACCCTAACCCTAACTCGTACCCTAAGCCTAACCCATACCCTAAACCTAAACCTAATCCAAAACCTAACCCTAAACAGTACACTAATCCTAGCCCTAACCCTTGACCTAACCCGTACACAAACCTATCCCATAACCTAACCCTCACCCTAACCCGACCCAAACCCTAACAGTAACCCTAAGCCATTCTCTAACGCTAACCCTAACACTAACCATAACCCTAACCCTAACCCGCACCCTAAACCTAAAGCTAAACCTAACCCTAAACATAACCCTTACCCGTACCCTAAACCTAACCCATACCCTAACCCTAACCCTAACCTTAACGGTAACCTTAACCCTTACCCTAACCCTAACCCTAACCAGCACGTAAACGTAACCCTAACCCTTTACCTAAATCTAACCCTAACCCTAAACTTAACCCATATGCTAACCCTATGCCGTACCCTAAACCTAACCCTAACCCGTACCCTAACCCTATCCCTAACCCTATCCATACACTAACCCTAACACTCACCCTAACACTACACTAACCCTAACCCGTACTCTAACCCTAACCCTAACCCTAAACCTAACCCTAACCCGTACTCTAACCCTAAACATAACCCTAAACTCTAAAGCTAACCCGTACTATAACCCTAACCCTAAACCTAACCCGTACACTAACACTAAACGTAACGCTAACCCGTACCCAAACCCTAACCCTAACACGTACCCTATCCCTAATCCTAACCCTAACCCGCACACTAAACCTAACCCTAACCCTAGACCTAACATGTACACTAACCCGAACCCGTACCCTAACCTTAACCCTAACTGGTACCGTAACCCTAACACTAACTCTAACCCTAGCCCTAACCCTAACCCTAACCCGTATACTAACCCTAACCCGAATCCTAACCCTAACCCTAACCCGTAACCTAACACTACCTGTAGCCTAACCCTAAATCTAAACCTAACCCCTAACCCTAAACATAACTCTAACCCTTAACCGAACCCGTACCCAAATGGTAAACCTAACCCGTACCCTAACAATAACCCAAACCGGTACTCTAACCCTAAACCTAACCCTAACCCGCACCCTAAACTTAACCCTAACCCTAACCCAAACCATAACCCTTAACCGTAACCTAACCCTAACCCATACCCTAACCCTAACCCTAACCTTAACAATAACCCTAACACTTACCCTAACCCTAAAACTAACCCGTACCCTAACCCCAACCGTAACCCTAACCCGTACCCTAACACTAACCCTAACCCTAACCCTGACCCTAAACCTGACCCTAACCCTTACATTAATCCTAACCCTAACCCTAACCCGCACCCTAAACCTAACCCTAACCCGTACCCTAACCCTAATCCATAACCTAAACCTACCCCTAACCCTAAACTTAACCCGTACGCTAACCCTATACCGTACCTTAAACCTAAGCCTAACCCGTAACCTAATGCTAACCCTAACCCTAACCCTGATGCTAACCCTAACCCGTACCCTAAGCCTAACCCATACACTAAACCTAAACATAATCCTAACCCTATCCCTAACCTGTCCCCTAAACCTAAAGCTAACCCTTGACCTAACCCGTACCCAACTCTATCCCATAACCTAACCCTAAACTAACCCTTACCCAAACCCTAACAGTAACACTAACCCATTCCCGAGCGCTAACCCTAACCATAACCCTAACCCTAACCCTACCCCGCACCCTCAACTTAACGCTAACCCTAACCCTAACCATAACCCTTACCCTAACCCTAACCCTAACCCTAACACTAACCCTAACCCGTACTCTAACCTTAACCCTAACCCTAACCGTACTCTAAACCTAACTCTAACCCATTCCCTAACCCCAACCCTAACCCTAAACCGCACCATAACCCTATCACTAACCCTAACCCGCCCCTAAACCTAACCCTAACGCATACCCTAAACCTAACCCGTACCCTACGCCTAACCCTAACCCTAACCCGTACCCTAAACCTAAACCTAACCCTAACTCGTACCCTAAGCCTAACCCTAACCCTGACCCTAACCCGTACCCTAAGCCTAACATAGACCCTAAACCTAACCCTAACCCTTGACCTAACCCGTACCCAAACCTATCCCATACCCTAACCCCAAACCTAACACGTACCCAAAACCTAACATTAACCCTAACGCATAACCTAGAGCTAACCCTAACCCTAACCCAAACCCGTCCCCTAAAACTAAACCTTACCCTAACTCTAAACATAACCCTTACCCGTACCCTAACCCTAACCCATACCCTAACCCTAACCTTAACCATAACACTGACCCGTACCCTAACCCTAAAACTAACCCGTACCCTAACCCCAAACCTAACCCTAACCCTTACCTAACGCGTACCCAAACGGTAAACCTAACCCGTACCCTAACACTAACCCAAACCCGTACTCTAAACCTAACCCTAACCCTAACCCTCACCCTAAACCTAAACCTAACCCTAACCCTAACCATAACCCTTACCCGTACCCTAACCCTAAACCATACCCTAACCCTAACCCTAAACTTAACCGTAACCCTGACTCGTACCCTAACCCTAAAAGTAACCCATACCAAACCCCAACCCTAACCCTAACCCGTACCCTAACCCTAACCATAACCCTAACTCTAACCCTAACCCGAACCCTAACCCTAACCATAACCCTAACGCTAACACTAACCCTAACCCGTACTCTAACCCTAACCCTAACCCTTAACCTAACCCTAACCGTACTCTAACCCTAACCCTAACCCTCACCCTAACACTAACCCGTACTCTAACCCTAATCCGTACCATAATCCTAACCCTAACCCTAACCTTAAGCATAACCCTGACCTGTACCCTAACCCTAAATCTAACCCGTACCCTAACCCCAACCCTAACCCTAACACGTACCTTAACCCTACCCCGAACGCTAACCGTGACCCTAAACCTAACCCTAACCCGTACCCTAACCCTAACCCTAACACTAACCCTCACCTAAACCTAACCCTAACCAGTAAACTAACCCTAACCAGTAACCTAAACCTAACCCTAACCCTAAACTTAACCCGTACGCTAACCCTATCCCATACCCTAAACCTAACCCTAACCCTAACCCTAACCCTAACCGTAACATTATCCGAACTCTAAACCTAACCCTAACCTAACCCTAACACTAACCATAACCCGTACTCTAACCCTAACCCTAAACTTAACCCTAACCTGTACCCTAACCCTAACCCGTAACCTAAACCTAAGCCTAACCATAACTTAACCCGTATGCTAACCCTATCCTGTACCGTAAACCTAACCAAAACCCGTACCCTAACCCTAACCCTAACATTATCCGCATTCTAACACTAACCCTAACCCTAACCCTAACCCTAACCCTAACACTAACCTTAACCCTAACACTAAAACTAACCCGTACTCTAACCCTAAACCTAACCGTAACCCTAACCCTAACCGTACTCTAACCCTAACCCTCACCCTAACACTAACCCGTACTGTAACCCTAACCCGTACCATAATCCTAACCCTAACCCTAACCTTAAGTGTAACCCTGACCCGTACCATAACACTAAATCTAACCCGTACCCTAACCCCAACCCTAAACCTAACCCGTACCCTAACCCTATCCCTAAAGCTAACCCTGACCCTAAACCTAACCCTAACCCATACCCTAACCCTAACCCTAACACTAACCCTCAACTAAACCTAACCCTAACCCGTACCCTAACCCTAACCCATAACCTAAATCTAATCCTAACCCTAAATTTAACCCGTACGCTAAACCTATCCCGTACCCTAAACCTAACCCTAACCCGTACCCTAAACCTAACCCTAACCCTAACACTATACGAACTCTAAACCTAACCCTAACCATAACCCGTAATCTAACCCTAACCCTAAACCTAACCCTAACCTGTACCCTACCCTAACCCGTAACCTAAACGTAACAATAACCCTAAACTTAACCCGTACGCTAACCCTATCCTGTACCCTAAACCTAACCCTAACCCGTACCCTAACCCTAACCCTAACCCTAACCCTAACCCTAACACTAACCCTAACCCATACACTAACCCTAACCCTAACCCTAAACCATAAACCTAACCCGTACTCTAACCCTAACCCATACCCTAACATTAACCCTTACCCTAAACCTTAACTTAACCCATACCCTAACCCTAAACGTAACCCTAACCCGTACCCAAAACCAAATCTTAACACGTACCCTAACCCTAAACCTAACCTCACCCGCACACTAAACCTAACCCTAACCCTAGACCTAACACATACACTAAACCTATCCCGTACCGTAACCTTAACCCTAACCCGTACCGTACCCTAACACTAACCCTAACCCTAACCCTTACCCGAACCCTAACCCTAACCCTACCGTACTCTAACCCTAACCCTAACCCTAACCCGCACCCTAAACTTAACCCTAACCCTAACCCAAACCATAACCCTTAACCGTAACCTAACCCTAACCCATACCCTAACCCTAACCCTAACCTTAACCGTAACCCTAACCCATAGCTTAACCCCAAAACTAACCCGTACCCTAACCCCAACCCTAACCCTAACCTGTACCCTAACACTACCCTTAACCCTACCCTGACCCTAAACCTAACCCTAACCATTACACTAATCCTAACCCTAACCCTAACTCACACCCAAAACCTAACCCTAACCCGAACCCTAACCCTAACCGGTGACCTAAACCTAACCATAACCCTAAACTTAACCCGTACGCTAACCCTATCCCATACCCAAAACCTAACCCTAAACCATACCCTAACCCTAACCCATAACCTAAACCTAACCCTAACCCTAAACTTAACCCGTACACTAAACCTATGCCGTACCCTAAACCTAACCCTAACCCGTTCCCTAACCCTAACCCTAACCTTAACACTATCTGTACACTAACCCTAAACCTAACACAAACACTAACCCTAACCGGTACTCTAACCCTAACCCTAAACCTAAACCTAAACCTAACCCATACTCTAACCCTAACCCGGACCCTAACACTAACCCTAACCGTAACACTATCCCTAACCCATACCCTAACCCTAAATGTAACCCTAACCCGTCCCCAAACCCTAACCCTAACACCTACCCTAACACTAACCCTAACCCTTACCCTAACCCATACCCAAACGGTAAACCTATCTTGTACCCTAACACTAACCCAAACCCGTACTCTAAACCTAACCCTAACCCTAACTCGCACCCTAACCCTACCCGTAGCCCAACCCTAACTCAAACGCTAACCCCTAACCCTCAACCTAACCCTAACCCTTACCCTAACCCGTACCCAAACGGTAAACCTAACCCATACCCTAACTCTAACCCTACCCGTACTCTAACACTAACCCTAACCCTAACCCTAACCCGTACCCTAACCCTAAACTTAACCTTAAAACTACCCTAACACTAACCCTACCCCGTACTCTAACCCTAACCCTAACCCGTACCCTAACACTAACCCTAACCCTAACCCTAACACTAACCCTAACCTGTACTCTAACCCTAACCCTAACCCTAACCCTAACCGTATTCTAAACCTAACCCTAAACCTCACACTAGCCCTAACCCGTACTGTAAACCTACCCCGTACCATAAACCTAACCCTAACCAGTACCCTCACCCTAACCCTATTTCGTACCCTAAAACTAACCCTAACCCTGACCCTAACCCTAACCCGTACCATAAACCTAACCCGTACCCTAACCCTAACCGTAACCCGTACCCTAAACCTAACCCCATCCCGTACCCTAACACTAACCTGTAACCTAAACCTAACCCTAACCCTAAATTTAACCCGTACACTAACTTTATCCCGTACCCTAAACCTAACCCTAACCCGTAATCTAACCCGTACCCTAACCCTAACCCTAACCCTATCCATACACTAACCCTAATGCTAACCCTAACACTAACCCTAACCCGTACTCTAACCCTAACCCTAACCCTAAACATAACCCTAACCCATACTCTAACCCTAACCCGTACCCTAACACTAACCCTTACCCTAACCCTAAACCTAACACGAACCCTAACCCTAAACGTAACCCTAACCAGTACCCAAACCCTAACCCTAACACGTACCCTAACCCTAACGCTAACCCTAACCCGCACAATAAACCTAACCCTAACTCTAGACCTAACACGTACACTAAACCTATCCCGTAGCGGATCCTTAAACCTACCCCGTACTCTAACCCTAACCCTAACACTAACCCTAACCCGTACTCTAACCCTAATCCTAACCCTAACACTAACCCGTACTCTAACCCTGACCCTAACCCTAACCCTAACACTAACCCTAACCCATACTCTAACTCTAACCCTAACCCTAAACATACTCTAACCCTAAACCTAACCCTCACCCAAACCCTAAACCGTACTGTAAACCTAACCCATACCATAACCCTAACCTTAAACCATGCCCTAACCCTAACCCTAACTCGTACTCTAAACCTAACCCTAATCCTTTCCCTAAACCTAACCATAACCCGTACCCTAAACCTAACCCGTACTTTAACCCTAACGCTAACCCTAAACCGTACACTAAACCTAACCCTAACACTAAGTCGTGCCCTAAACCTAACCCTAACCCTGACCTTAAACCTAACCCTAACCTTAACCAGTACCCTAAAGCTAACCCTAACCCTTGACCTAACCCGTACCCAAACCTATCCCGTACCCTAACCCTAACCCTAACCCGTACCCAAACCCTAACAGTAACCGTAAACCATACCCTAGCGCTAACACTAACCCTAACCCTAACTCTAACCATTACCCGTACTCTAACCCTAACCCATACACTAACCCTAACCCTAAACTTAACCGTAACCCTGACCAGTACCCTAAACCTAAAATTAACCCGTACCCTAACCCCAACCCTAACCCTAACCCGTACCCTAACCTTAATCCTAACCCTAACCCACACCTAAACCTAACCCTAATCTGAAACCTAAGCCTAACCCTAAGCCTAAACTTAACCCATACGCTAACCCTATCCCGGACACTTAACCTAACCCTGACCCGTACCCTAACCCTAACCCTAACCCTATCCGTACACTAACCCTAACCCTAACACTAACACTAACCCTAACCCGTACTCTAACCCTAACCCTAACTCTAACCCTAACCCATACCCTAACCCAAACCCTAACCCTAACCCTAACACTAACCGTACCCTGTACTCTAACCCTAACACAAACCCTAACCCTAACCCGTACCCTACCCTAACCCTAACCTTAACCCTAACACTAAACCTAACCCGTACTCTAACCCTAACACAAACCCTAACCCTAACTCGTACCCTACCCTAACCCTAACCCTAACCCTAACCCTAACCCGAACCCTAAACCTTACCCTAACCCTAACCCTAACCCTGACCCTAACCGTACTCTAGCCCTAACCCTAACCTTCACCCTAAC
The DNA here is from genome assembly GCA_032313775.1 of Urocyon cinereoargenteus. Classification (NCBI taxonomy): domain Eukaryota; kingdom Metazoa; phylum Chordata; class Mammalia; order Carnivora; family Canidae; genus Urocyon; species Urocyon cinereoargenteus. The sequence goes on from JAVLSZ010000003.1 coordinate 97,660,275, forward strand.
CCTAACCCGTAATGTAAACCTAACCCGTACCATAACCCTAACCATAACCCTAAACTTAACCGTAACCCTGACCCGTACCCTAACCCTAAAACTAACCCGTACCCTAACCCCAACCCTAACCCTAACCTGTACCCTAAACCTAACCCGTAACCTAAACCTAACCCTAACCCAAAACTTAACCCGTACGCTAATCCTATCCCGTACCCTAAACCTAACCCTAAACTTTACCCTAAACCTAACCCTAAACCTAACCCTATCCGTACTCTAACCTTAACCCTAACACTAAACCTAACACTAACCCTAACCCGTACTCTAACCCTAACCCTAAAACTAAATGTAACCCTAACCCGTACTCTAACCCTAACCCGTTCCCTAACACTAACCATAACCCTAACACTATCCCTAACCCCTACTCTAACCCTAAACCTAACACTAACTCTAACCCTAACCCGTACTGTAACCCTAAACCTAACCCTAACCCTAAACTTAACACTAACCCATACTCTAACCCTATCCCATAGCCTAACACTAACTCTAACCCTAACCCCTAACCCTAAACCTAAACCTAACCCTTACCCTAACACGTACCCAAATGGTAAAAGTAACCCGTACCCGAACACTAACCCAAACCCGTACACTAACCCTAACCCTAACCCAAACCCTAACCCTAAACAGCACCCTAAACTTAACCCTAACCCTAACCCTAACCATAACCCTTAACCGTACCTAACCCTAACCCTAACTCGTACCCTAACCTTTACACTGACCCTAACCCTAACCCGTACCCTAACCCTAACCCATACCCTAACCCATACCCTAATCCTAACTCTATCCGTACTCTAAACCTAACCCTAACCCTATCCCGTACTCTAAACCTAACCCTAACTCTAACCCTAACCCGTACCCTAACCCTAAACCTAACCCTAACACTAACACTACCCCGTAAACTAACCCTAACCCTAACACTAACCGTAACCTGAACCCGTACCCTAAAATTCACTCTAACCCTACCTCGTTCCCTAAACCTAACCCTAACACTGACCCTAACCCTAACCCTAACCTGTACCCTAAACCTAACCCATACCCTCACCCTAAACCTAAACCTAACCCTAACCCTCTCCCGTACCCTAAACCTAACCCTAACCCTTGTCCTAATCCGTACCCAAACCTATCCCATATCCTAACTCTAACCCTAACCCGTACCCAAACCCTAAGAGTAACCCTAACCCATACCCTAGCGTAACCCTAAGCCTAACCCGCACCCTAAACCTAAGCCTAACCTGCACCCTAAACCTAAACCTAACCGTAACCCTAACCATAACCCTTACCCGTACCCTAACCCTAAACCATAACCTAACACTAACCCTAACCTTAACCGTAACCCTAACCCGTACCCTAACCCTAAAACTAACCCGTACCGTAACCCCAACCCTAACCCTAACCCGTACCATAACCCTATCCCTAAACCTAACCCTGACACTAAACCTAACCCTAACCCGTACCCTAAGCCTAACCCGCACCTAAACCTAACCCTAACCCGTACCCTAACCCTAACTAAACCTTTACCCTAACCCTAACCCGTATCCTAACCCTACCCGTAGCCTATTCCTAACTCTAACCCTAACCCCCTAAACCTATGCCTAACTGTAACCCTTACCGGAACCCGTACCCAAATGGTAAACCTAACCCGTACCCTAACACTAACCCAAATCCGTACTCTAACCCTAACCGTAACCCTAACCTTAACCCTAACCCGCACCCTAAACTTAACCCTAAACCTAACCCAAACCATAACCCTTAACCGTAACCTAACCCTAACCCATACCCTAACCCTAACACTAAACTTAACCATAACCCTAAACCGTACCCTAACTCTAAAACTAACCCAAACCCTAACCTCAACCCTAACCCTAATCCGTACCCTAACACTAAACCTAACCCTAACCATGACCCTAAACCTAACCCTAACCCTTACACTAACCCTAACCCTAACCCGCACCCTAAACCTAACCCTAAACGGTACCCTAACCCTAACACGTAACCTAAACCTAACCCTAACCCTATACTTAACCCGTACGCTAACCCTATCCCTTACCCTAACCCTAACCCTAACACTGACCCTAAACCTAACCCTAACCCGTACCCTAAACCTAACCCGTACTTTAACCCTAACCCTAACCCTAACCCGTATCCTAAGCGTAACCCATACCCTAAACCTAACCCTAAACCTAACCCTAACCCTAACCCGTAACCTAAACCTAACCCTAACCCTTGAACTAACCCGTACACAAACCTATCCCGTACCCTAACCCTAACACTAAACCGTACCCAAACACTAACAGTAACCCTAAACCATACCCTAGCGCTAACCCTAACCCTAACCCTAACCCTAAACCTAACCATACTCTAACACTAACCCTAACCCTCACCCTAACCCTCTCCCGTACTGGAACCCTAAACCGTACAATAACCCTAAACCTAACCCGTACCCTAACCCTAACCCTAACTCGTACCCTAACCCTAACCCTAACCCTGACCCTAAACCTAACCCTAACCCGTACCCTAAATCTCACCCGTACTTTAACCCTAACCCTAACCCAACCCGTAACCTAAATCTAACCCTAACACTAACTCGTACCCTAAACCTAACCATAACCCTGACCCTAACCCTAACCCTAACCCGTACCCTATGCATAACCCATACCCTAACCCTAACTCTAAACCTAACCCTAACCCTAACTCGAACCATAAACCTAAACCTAACCCTTGACCTAACCCGTACCCAAACCTAACCCGTACACTAACCCTAACCCTAACCCGTACCCAAACCCTAACAGTAACCCTAACCCATAACCTAGCGTGAACCCTAACCCTAACCCTAACCCGGACCTTAAACCTAACCCTAACCCTGACCCTAACAGTAGCCCTATCCCGTACCTAACCCTAAACCGTACCCGAACCCTAACCCTAAACCTAACCCATACCCTAACACTAAACGTAACCCTAACCCGTACCCAAATTCTAACCCTAACGCGTATTCTAACCCTAAACCTAACCCTAAACCACACACTGACCTAACCCTAACACTAGACCTAACACGTACACTAACCATATCCCGTAACCTAAACTTAACCCTAACCCGTACCGTGTCCCTAACACTAACCCTACCCCTAACCCGTACACTAATCCTAACTGAACCTTAACCCGTACCCTAACCCGTACCCTAACCCTACCCGCACCCTATTCCTAACTCTAACCCTAACCCCTAACCCTAAGCCTAACCGTAACCCTTACCCGAAACCGTACCCAAACGGTAAACCTAACCCGTACCCTAACACTAACCCAAATCCGTAATCTAACCCTAACCGTAACCCTAACTCTAACCCTAACCCGCACCCTAAACTTAACCCTAACCCTAACCCAAACCATAACCCTTAACCGTAACCTAACCCTAACCCATAACCTAACCCTAACCCTAACCTTAACCATAACCCTAATCCGTAACCTAACCCTAAAACTAACCCGTACCCTAACCCCAATCCTAACCCTAAACCGTAACCTAACACTAACCCTAACCCTGACCCTAAACCTAACCCTAACCCTTACACTAACCCTAACCCTAACCCAACCCGCACCCTAAACCTAACCATAACCCGTACCCTAACCCTAACCTTTAACCTAAACTGAATCCTAACCCTAAACTTAAACCGTTCGCTAACCCTATCCCGTACCCTAAACCTAACACTAAACCGTATCCTAACCCTAACCTACCCTAAGCCTAACCCGTACTTTAAACCCAACCCTAACCCTACACTAACCCTATCCCGTACTCTAACCCTAACCCTAACCCTAACCCTCACCAGTACCCTAAACCTAACCCTAACCCTAACTCGTACCCTATCCCTAACAGTAAACCTGACCCTAACCCTAACCATAACCAGTACCCTAAACCTAACCCATACCCTAAACCTAATCCTAAACCTAACTCTAACCCTAACCCGTACCCTAAACCTAACCCTAACCCTTGACCTAACCCGTAACCAACCCTATCCCATACCCTAACCCTATCCCTAACCCGTACCCAAACACTAACAGTAACCCTAACCCATACCCTAACGCTAACCCTAACCGTAACACTAAGCCTAACCCGCACCCTAAACCTAATCCTAACCCTAAGCCTAACCCGTACCCTAAGCCTAACCCATACCCTAACCCTAACCCTAAACCTAACCCTAACACTAACCCGTACCCTAAACCTAAACCTAACCCTTGACTTAACCCGTACCCAACCCTATCCCGTAACCTAAACCTAACCCTAAGCCGTACCCAAACCCTAACAGTAACCCTAACCCATAACCTAGTGCTAACCCTAAACCTAACTCTAACTCGCACTCTAAACCTAAACCTACCCCTAACCCTAACCATAACGCTTACCCGTACCCAAACCCTAAACCATACCCTAACCCTAACCCTAACCTTAACCGTAACCCTGACCCGTACCCTAACCCTAAAACTGATCTGTACCCTAACCCCAACCCTAACCCTAACCGGTACCATAACCTTAACCCTGACCCTAAACATAACCCTAACCCGCCCCTAAACCTAACCCTAACCCTAACCTTAACACTAACTAATCCTAACCCGTACACTAACCCTAACCCTAACCCTAAACCTAACCCTAAACCGTACTCTAACACTAACCCATACCCTAACACTAACCCTAACCCTAACACTAACCCTAACCCGTACTCTAACCCTATACCTAACCCTAACTCAAACCCTAACCTGTATTATAAACCTAACCCTAACCCTAACCCTAACCCTAACCATAACCGTACTCAAAACCTAACCCTAAGCCTCACACTAACCCTAACCCGTTTTGAAAACCTAACCCGTAACATAACCCTAACCCGTACCCGTACCCTAACCCTAACCATAACTCGTACCCTAACCCTAAACCTGACACTAACACTAACCCTAAACCGTACTCTAACCCTAAACCTAACCCTAACCGTACTCTAACCCTAACCCTAAAACTCACACTAACCCTAACCCGTACTGTAAACCTAACCCGTAACATAACCCTAACTCGTACCCGTACCCTAACCCTAACCCTAACTCGTACCCTAACCCTAACACTGACCCTAACACTAAACCTAAACCGTAACCTAAACCTAACCCGTACCCTAACCCTAAACCTAACCCTAACCCGTACCCTAAACCTAACCCTAACCCTAACCCTGACCATAACCCTAACCCTAACCCGTACCCTAAACCTAACCCATACCCTAGCCCTAAACCTAAACCTAACCCTAATCCTAACCCGTACCCTAAACCTAAACCTAACCCTTGTACCTAACCCGTACCCTCCCCTAACCTGTAACCTAACCCTAACCCTACCCCTACCCAAACCCTAACAGTAACCCTAACCCATACCATTGTGCTAACCCTAACCCTAACACTAACCCGCACCCTAAACCTAAACCTAACCCTAACCCTAACCATAACCCTTCCCCGTACCCTAAACCTAACGCATACCCTAACCCTAACCCTAACCTTAACCGTAACCCTGACCTGTACCCTAACCCTAAATCTAACCCGTACACTAACCCCATCCCTAACCCTAACCCGTACCATAACCCTATCCCTAACCCTAACCCTGACCGTAACCCTAACCCTTACCCACACCCTAAACCTAAACCTAAACCTAACCCTAACCATAACCCTTACCTGTACCCTAACCCTAACCTTAACCATAACCCTGACCTGTACCCTAACCCTAAATCTAACCCGTACACTAACCCCAACCCTAACCCAAAACCGTCCATAACCCTATCCCTAACCCTAACCCTGACCCTAAACCTAACCCTAACCCGGACCCTTTCCCTAACCAAAACCCGCACATAAACCTAACCCTAACCCGTACCCTAACCCTAACCCGTAACCTAAACCTAACCCTAAACCTAAACTTAACATGTACGCTAATCCTATTCCGTACCCTAAACCTAACCCTAACGCTAACCCGTACCCTAACCCTAACCCTAACCGTAACCTTATCCGTACACTAACCCTAACCCTAACACTAACACTAACACTAACCCTAACCCGTACTCTAACCCTAACCTTAAAACTAAACCTAACCCTAACCCGTACTCTAACCCTAACCCGTACCCTAACACTAACCCTAACCCTAACACTAACCCTAATTCGTACTCTAACCCTAAACCTAAACCTAACTCTAAACCTAACCCGTACTATAACCCTAACCCTAACCCTACCCGAAATCCTAAACCGTACAGTAACCCTAATCTGTACCCTGACCCTAACCCTAAACCTAACCCTAACCATGACTCTAACCCTAATGCTTACCCGTACCCTAATCCTAAACCGTACTCTAACCCTAACCCTAAACCTAACCCGTAACCTAACCCTAAACGTAACGCTAACCCATACCCAAACCCTAACCCTAACATGTACCCTAAATCTAACCCTAACCCGCATACTAAACCTAACCCTAACCCTAGACCTAACATGTACACTAACCCTATCCCGTAACCCAAACTTAACCCTAACCCGTACAGTAACCCTAAAACTAACCCTAAACCTAAACCTAACCCTAACCCTAACCCGTACACTAACCCTATTTCGAACCCTAACCCTAACCCTAACCCGTACCCTAACAATGCCCGTAGCCTAATCCTAACTCTAACCGTAATCCCTAACCCTAACTCTATCTCTTACCCTAACCCATACCCTAACGGTAAACCTAACCCGTACGCTAACACTAAGCCAAACCCGTACTCTAACCCTAACCCTTACACTAATCCTAACTCTAACCCTAACCCGCACCCTAAACCCAACCCTAACCCGTACCCTAACCCTAACCCATAACCTAAACCTAACCCTAACCCTAAACTTAACAAGTACGCTAACCCTATTCCATACCTTAAACCTAACCCTAACCCGTATCGTAACCCTAAACCTAACCCTAAGCCTAAGCTGTACATTAACCCTAATCCTAACCCTAACACTAACCCTACCCCGTACTCTAACACTAACCCTAACCCTAAGCAGTACCCTAACCCTAACCCTAACCCTGACTCTAACCCTAACCCTAACACGTACCCTTAACCTAACCCATACCCTAAACCTAACCCTAACCCTTGACCTAACCCATACCCAACCCTATCCCGTACCCTAACCCTAACCCTAACCCGCACCCAAACACTAACAGTAACCCTAAGCCATACCCTAACGCTAACCCTAACCATAACCCTAAGCCTAACACTCACCCTAAACCTAATCCTAACCCTAAGCCTAACCCGTACCCTAAGCCTAACCCATACCCTAACCCTAACCCTAAACCTAACCCTAACACTAACCCGTACCCTAAACCTAAACCTAACCCTTGACTTAACCCGTACCCAACCCTATCCCGTAACCTAAACCTAACCCTAAGCCGTACCCAAACCCTAACAGTAACCCTAACCCATAACCTAGTGCTAACCCTAACCCTAACTCTAACTCGCACTCTAAACCTAAACCTACCCCTAACCCTAACCATAACGCTTAACCGTACCCAAACCCTAAACCATATCCTAACCCTAACCCTAACCTTAACCGTAACCCTGACCCGTACCCTAACCCTAAAACTGATCTGTACCCTAACCCCAACCCTAACCCTAACCGGTACCATAACCCTAACCCTAACCCTAACCCTGACCCTAAACATAACCCTAAACCGAACCCTAAACCTAACCCTAACCCTAACCCTAACCCTAACCCTAACCCACACCTAAACCTAACCCTAACCCGTACCCTGACCCTAACCCGTAACCTAAACCTAACCCTAACCCTAAACTTACCTGTACGCTAACCCTATCCGTTCCCTAAAACTAACCCTAACCCTAACCCGCCCCTAAACCTAACCCTAACCCTAACCTTAACACTAACTAATCCTAACCCGTACACTAACCCTAACCCTAACCCTAAACCTAACCCTAAACCGTACTCTAACACTAACCCGTACCCTAACACTAACCCTAACCCTAACACTAACCCTAACCCGTACTCTAACCCTATACCTAACCCTAACTCAAACCCTAACCTGTATTATAAACCTAACCCTAACTCTAACCCTAACCCTAACCATAACCGTACTCAAAACCTAACCCTAAGCCTCACACTAACCCTAACCCGTTTTGTAAACCTAACCCATAACATAACCCTAACCCATACCCGTACCCTAACCGTAACCATAACTCGTACCCTAACCCTAAACCTGACCCTAACACTAACCCTAAACCGTCCTCTAACCCTAAACCTAACCCTAACCGTACTCTAACCCTAACCCTAAAACTCACACTAACCCTAACCCGTACTGTAAACCTAACCCGTAACATAACCCTAACCCGTACCCGTACCCTAACCCTAACCCTAACTCGTACCCTAAACCTAACCCTGACCCTAACACTAAACCTAAACCGTAACCTAAACCTAACCCGTACCCTAACCCTAAACCTAACCCTAACCCGTACCCTAAACCTAACCCTAACCCTAACCCTGACCATAACCCTAACCCTAACCCGTACCCTAAACCTAACCCATACCCTAGCCCTAAACCTAAACCTAACCCTAATCCTAACCCGTACCCTAAACCTAAACCTAACCCTTGTACCTAACCCGTACCCTCCCCTAACCTGTAACCTAACCCTAACCCTACCCCTACCCAAACCCTAACAGTAACCCTAACCCATACCATTGTGCTAACCCTAACCCTAACACTAACCCGCACCCTAAACCTAAACCTAACCCTAACCCTAACCATAACCCTTCCCCGTACCCTAAACCTAACGCATACCCTAACCCTAACCCTAACCTTAACCGTAACCCTGACCTGTACCCTAACCCTAAATCTAACCCGTACACTAACCCCATCCCTAACCCTAACCCGTACCATAACCCTATCCCTAACCCTAACCCTGACCGTAACCCTAACCCTTACCCACACCCTAAACCTAAACCTAAACCTAACCCTAACCATAACCCTTACCTGTACCCTAACCCTAACCTTAACCATAACCCTGACCTGTACCCTAACCCTAAATCTAACCCGTACACTAACCCCAACCCTAACCCAAAACCGTCCATAACCCTATCCCTAACCCTAACCCTGACCCTAAACCTAACCCTAACCCGGACCCTTTCCCTAACCAAAACCCGCACATAAACCTAACCCTAACCCGTACCCTAACCCTAACCCGTAACCTAAACCTAACCCTAAACCTAAACTTAACATGTACGCTAATCCTATTCCGTACCCTAAACCTAACCCTAACGCTAACCCGTACCCTAACCCTAACCCTAACCGTAACCTTATCCGTACACTAACCCTAACCCTAACACTAACACTAACACTAACCCTAACTCGTACTCTAACCCTAACCTTAAAACTAAACCTAACCCTAACCCGTACTCTAACCCTAACCCGTACCCTAACACTAACCCTAACCCTAACACTAACCCTAATTCGTACTCTAACCCTAAACCTAAACCTAACTCTAAACCTAACCCGTACTATAACCCTAACCCTAACCCTAACTGAAATCCTAAACCGTACAGTAACCCTAATCTGTACCGTGACCCTAACCCTAAACCTAACCCTAACCATGACTCTAACCCTAATGCTAACCCGTACCCTAATCCTAAACCGTACTCTAACCCTAACCCTAAACCTAACCCGTACTCTAACCCTAAACGTAACGCTAACCCATACCCAAACCCTAACCCTAACATGTACCCTAACTCTAACCCTAATCCACACACTAAAGCTAACCCTAACCCAACACCTAACACGTATACTAACCCTATCCGTAACCCAAACTTAACCCTAACCCGTACCGTAACCCTAACCCTAACCCTAACCCGTACACTAACCCTATCCCGAACCGTAACCCTAACCCTAACCCGTACCTTAACAATACATGTAGCCTAATTCTAATTCTAACCCTAAACCCTAACCCTAACCCTAACTCTTACCCTATCCCGTACCCAAATGGTAAACCTAACACGTAACCTAACACTAACCCAAAACCGTACTCGAACCCTAACCCTTACACTAATCCTAACTCTAAACCTAACCCGCACCCTTAACCTAAACCTACCCCGTACCCTAACCGTAACCCGTAACCTAAACCTAACCCTAACCCTAAACTTAACAAGTACGCTAACCCTATCCGATACCTTAAACCTAACCCTAACCCGTATCCTAACCCTAAACCTAACCCTAAGCCCAAGCTGTACATTAACCCTAACCCTAACCCTAACACTAACCCTACCCCGTACTCTAACACTAACCCTAACCCTAACCAGTACCCTAACCCTAACCCTAACCCTAACCCTGCCCCTAACCCTAACCCTAACCCTAACCCATACCCTTAACCTAACCCATACCCTAACCCTAACCCTCACCCGTACCCAAACACTAACAGTAACCCTAATCCATACCCTAACACTAACCGTAACCATAACCCTAAGGCTAACCCGCACCCTAAACCTAATCCTAACCCTAACCTTAACCCGTACCCTAAGCCTAAACCATACCCTAAACCTAAACCTAAACCTAACCATAACACTAACCCGTACCCTAAACCTAACCCTAACCGTTGACTTAACCCGTACCCAACCCTATCCCGTAACCTAACCCTAACCCTAAGCCGTACACAAACCCTAACAGTAACCCTAACCCATATCATAGCGCTAACCCTAACCCTAAACCTAACCCTAACCCTAACTCGCACTCTAAACCTAAACCTAACCCAACCCTAACGATAACCCTTACCTGTAAGCTAACCCTAAACCATACCCTAACCCTAACCTTAAATTTAACCGTAACCCTGACCCGTACCCTAACCCAAAACTGATCCGTACCCTAACCCCAACCCTACGCCTAACCCGTACCATAACCCTATCCCTAACCCTAACCCTGACACTAAACCTAACCCTAAACCGAACCCTAAACCTAACACTAACCCTAACCCTAACCCTAACACGCACCTAAACCTAACCCTAACCCATACCCTAACCCTATCCCGTAACCTAAACGTAAACCTAACCCTAAACTTACCCGTACGCTAACACTATCCCGTACCCTAAAACTAACCCTAACCCTAACCCTAACCCTAACCCTAACACTAATTCTAACCCGTACTCTAACCCTAACCCTAACCCTAAACTTAACCCTAAACCGTACTCTAACCCTAACCCGTACCCTAAAATACCCTAACACTAACCCTCACCCTAACACTAACCCTAACCCGTACTCTAAACCTATACCTAACCGTAACTCAAACCCTAACCTGTACTATAACCCTAACCCTAACCCTAACCCTAACCGTACTCAAAACCTAACCCTAAACCTCACCCTAACCCTAACCCGTACTGTAAACCTAACCCATAACATAACCCTAACCGGTACCCGTACCCTAACCCTAACCCTAACGCTGACCCTAACACTAACCCTAAACCGTAACCTAAACCTAACCTGTTCCCTAACCCTAACCCTAACCCGTACCCTAACCCTAACCCTAACCCTAAACCGCACGTAAACCTAAACCTAACACGTACCCTAACCCTAACCCGTAACCTAAACCTAACCCTAAACCTAAACTTAACATGTACGCTAACCCTACTCCATACCCTAAACCTAACCCTAACCCTAACCCGTACCCTAACCCTAACCCTAACCTTATCCGTACACTAACCCTAACACTAACCCTAACACTAACACTAACCCTAACCCGTACACTAACCCTAACCCTAACCCTAAACCTAACCCTAACCCGTACTATAACCCTAACCCATACACTAACACTAACCCTAACCCTAACACTAACCCTAAACCGTACAGTAACCCTAATCCATACCCTAACCCTAACCCTAAACCTAACCCTAACCCTGACCCTAACCCTAACGCTAACCCGTACCCTAATCATAAACCGTACTCTAACCCTAACCCTAAACCTAACCCGTACCCTAACCCTAAACGTAACGCTATCCTGTACCCAAACCCTAACCCTAACACGTACCCTAACCCTAACCCTAACCCGCACACTAAACCTAACCCTAAACCTAGACCTAACACGTACACTAACCCTATCCCGTAACCCAAACTTAACCCTAACCCGTACACAAACCCTAACACAAAACCTAACCCTAACCCTAACCCTAACCCTAACCCGTACCCTAACAATACCCGTAGCCTAACCTCTAACCCTAACCCCTAACCTAACCCTAACTCTTACCCTAACCCGTACCCAAATGGTAAACCAAACCCGTACCCTAACACTAACCCAAAACCGTACTCTAACAGTAACCCTTACACTAATTCTAACTCTAACCCAAACCCGCACCCTAAACCTAACCCTAACCCGTACCCTAACCCTAACCCGTAACTTAAACCTAACCCTAACCCTAAACTTAACAAGAAGGCTAACCCTATCCCATACCTTAAACCTAACCCTAACCCGTATCCTAACCCTAAACCTAACCCTAAGCCTATGCTGTACATTAACCCTAACCCTAACCCTAACACTAACCCTACCCCGTACTCTAACACTAACCCTAACCCTAACCAGTACCCTAATCCTAACCCTAACCCTGACCCTAACCCGAACCCTAATCCGTACCCTTAACCTAACCCATACCCTAACCCTAACCCTAACCCTTGACCTTACCCATACCCAACCCTATCCCGTACCCTAACCCTAACCCTAACCTGTACCCAAACCCTAACAGTAACCCTAAGCCATACCCTAGCGCTAACCCTAACCCTAACCCTAACTCTAACTCGCACTCTAAACCTAAACCTAACCCTAACCCTAACCATAACCCTTATCCGTATCCTAACCTAAACCATACCCTAACCCTAACCCTAACCTTAACCGTAACCCTGACCCGTACCCTAACCCTAAAACTGATCCGTACCCTAACCCCAACCCTAACACTAACGCGTATCATAACCCTATCCTTACCCCTAACCCTGACCCTAAACCAAACCCTAAACCGAACCCTAAACCTAACCCTAACCCGAACCCTAACCCTAACCCGGACCCTAACCCTAACCCCCACCTAAACCTAACCCTAACCCGGACCCTAACCCTAACCCGTAACCTAAACATAACCCTAACCCTAAACTTACCCGTACGCTAACCCTATCCCATACCCTAAAACTAAACCTAACCCTAACCCTCCCCTAAACCTAACCCTAACCCTAACCCTAGCCCTAACCCGTAACCTAAATGTAACCCTAACCCTAAACTTACCCGTACGCTAACCCTATCCTGTACCCTAAACCTAAACCTAACCCTAACCGGCCCCTAAACCTAACCCTAACCCTAACACTAACACTAATCCTAACCCGTACTCTAACCCTAACCCTAACCCTAAACCTAACCCTAAACCGTACTCTAACCCTAACCCGTTCCCTAACACTAACCCTAACCCTAACATTAACCCTAAACCGTACTTTAAACCTATACCTAACCTTAACTCAAACCCTAACCCGTACTATAACACTAACCCTAACCCTAACCCTAACCCTAACCCTAACCCTAACCATACTCAAACCCTAACCCTAAACTTCACCCTAACCCTAACCCGTACTATAAACCTAACCCGTAACATAACCCTAACCCGTACCCGTACCCTAACCCTAACCCTAACACGTACCCTAACCCTAACCCTGACCCTAACCCTAACCCTAAACCTAACCCTAACCCTAACCCGCACCCTAAACTTAAACCTAACCATAACCCAAAGCATAAGCCTTAACCGTAACCTAATCCGAACCCACACCCTAACCCTATCACTATCCTTAAACATAACCCTAACCTGTACCCTAACCCTAAAACTAACCCGTGCCCTAACCGCAACCCTAAACCTAACCCGTACCCTAACACTAAACCTAACCCAAACCCTGTCCCTGAACCTAACCCTAACCCTTACACTAATCCTAAACCTAACCCGCACCCTAACCCTAACCCTAACCCGTAACCTAATCCTAATCCATAACCTAAACCTAACCCTAACCCTAAACTTTACCCTTACGTTAACCCTATCCCTTCCCCTAAACCTAACCCTAACCCGTATCCTAACCCTAAGCCTAACCCTAAGCATAACCCGTACATTAACCCTAACACTAACCCTAAAACTAACCCTACCCTGTTCTCTAACACTAACCCTAACCCTAACCCGTACCCTAACACCAACCCTAACCCTGAAAATAAACCTAACCCTAACCCGTACACAAACCCTAACAGTAACCCTAACCCATACCCTAGCGCTAACCCTAACCCTAACCCTAAGCCTAATCCGCACCCTAAGCCTAACCCTAACCCGTACCCTAACCCTAACCCGTAACCTAAACCTAACCCTAACACTAAACTTAACCCATACGCTAATCCTATCCCATACCCTAAACCTAACCCTAAACCGTATCCTAACCCTAAACATAACCCTGAGCCTAACCCGTACATTAACCCTAAGCTAACACTAACACTAACCCTACCCCGTACTCTAACCCTAACCCTAACCCTAACCCTAACCCTAACCGTACTCTAACCCTAACCCTAACCCTCACCCTAACCCTAACCCGTACCCTAACCCTAACCCTAAACCTAACCCTAACCCTAACCCGTACTCTAAACCTAACCCTAACCCTAAACCTAACCGTACTCTAACGCTAACCCTAACCCTCACCCTAACACTAGCCCGTACTGTAACCCTAATCCGTACCATAACCCTAACTCTAAGGCATACCCTAACCCTAACCCTAACTCGTACCCTAACCCGAACACTAACCCTGACCCCAACCCTAACCATAACCTGTACCCTAAACCTAACCCGTATCATAACCCTAACCCTAACCCGTACCCTAAAATTAACCCTAAACCTAACTCGTACCCTAATCCTAACCCTAAATCTGACCCTAACCCTAACCCTAACCGTACCCTAAGCCTAACCCATACCCTAACCCTAACCCTAAACCTAACCCTAAAACTAACCGGTACCCAAACCTAACCCTAAACCTTGACCTAACCCGTACCCAACCCTATCCCGTAACCTAACCTTAAACCTAACCCTTACCCAAACCCTAACATAAAACTAACTTATACCCTAGCACTAACCCTAACCCTAATCGTAACGCTACCCGCACCCTAAACCTAAACCTAACCCTAACCCTAACCATAACCCTTACCCGTACCCTAACCCTAAACCATACCCTAACCCTAACACCTAACCTTAACTGTAAACCTGACCCGTACCATAACCCTAAAACTAACCCGTACCCTAATCCCAACTCTAACCCTAACCCGTACCATAACCCTATCCCTAACCCTAATCCTGACCCTAAACCTAACCCTAAACCGTAAACTAACCCTTACCCTAACCCTAACCCTAACCCTAAACCGCACCTAAACCTAACCCTAACCCGTACCCTAACCCTAACCCATAACCTAAACCTATCCCTAACCCTAAACTTAACCCGTCCGCTAACCCTATCCTGTACCCTAAAAATAACCCTAACCAGTACCCTAAACCTAACCCTAACCCTAACCCTATCCGTACACTAACCCTAACCAAAACCCTAACATTAACACTAACCCTAACACGTACTCTAACCCTAACCCTAACCCTAAACCTAACCCTAACCCGGACTCTAACCCTAAGCAACCCTAACACTAACCCTAACCATAACACTAACCCTAACACATACTCTAACCCTATACCTCACCCTAACTCAAAACCTAACCCGTACTATAATCCTAAACCTAACCCTAACCCGTACAGTAACACTAACTCGTACCCTAACCCTAACCCTAACCATAAACCTAACCCTAAACCTGACCCTAACCCTAACCCTAACCCGGTCCCTAACCCTAAACAATACATTAACCCTAACCCTAAACCTAACCCATAACCTAACCTAAACATAAGGCTAACCCGTACCCAAACCCTAAACCTACACGTAACCTAACCCTAACCCTAACCCGCACACTAAACCTAACCCTAACCCTAAACCTAACATGTAACTTACTCTACCCGTAACCTAACCTTAACCCTAACCCGTACCGTAACCCTAGCACTAATCCAAACCCTAACTCTAACCCTAACTCTAACCCTAACCCATACACGAACCCTAACCCGTACCCTAACGCTAACCCTAACCCGTACCCTAACCCTACCCGTAGCCTAACGCTAACTCTAACCCTAACCTAACCCTAACCCTAAACCTTACCCTAACTCGTACCCAAACGGTAAACCTAACTCGTACCCTAACACTAACCCAAACCCGTACTCTAACCCTAACCCTAACCCTATCCCGCACCCTAAACTTAACCCTAACCCTAACCCAAACCATAACCCTTAACCGTAAACTAACCCTAACCCATACCCTAAACCTAATCCTAACCTTAACCGTAACCCTAACCCGTACCCTAACCCTAAAACTAACCCGTACCCTAAACCCAACCCTAACCCTAACCTGTACCCTAACACTAACCCTAACCCTAACCCTGACCCTAAACCTAACCCTAACCCTTACACTAATCCTAACCCTAACCCTAACCCGCACCCTAACCCTAACCTGTAACCTAAACCTAACCCTATCCCGAATCCTAACCCTAAACCTACCCCTAAGCCTAACCCGTACATTAACCCTAACACTAACCCTAACATTAACCTTACCCCGTACTCTAACCCTAACCCTAACCCTAACCCTAAACCGTACCCTAACTCTAACCCTAACCTTAAACCTAACCCTAACTCGTACTCTAAACCTAACCCTAAACCTAACCCTAACTCTAACCGTACTCTAACCCTAAACCTAACCCTCACCCTAACCCTAACCCGTACTGTAACCCTAACTCGTACCATAGCCCTAACCCTAACCCATACCCTGAACCTAACCCTAACTCATACCCTAACCCTAACCCTAACCCTGACCCTAAACTTTACACTAACCCGTACCCTAAACCTAAACCGTACCCTAACCCTAACCCTAAACATAACCCATACCCTAAACCTAACCCTAACTCGTACCCTAAACCTAACCCTAACCCGGACCCTAACCATAACCTTAACCCGTACTCTAAGCCTAACCCATACCCTAACCCTAACCCTAAACCTAACCCTATCCCTAACCCATACCCTAAACCTAACCCTAATCCTTGACCTAACCCATATTCAAACCTATCCCGTACCCTAACCCTAACCCTAACCCGTACCCAACCCTAACAGTAACCCTAACCCATACCCTCGCGCTAAACCTAACCCTAAACCTAACCCTAAAACTAACCGGTACCCTAAACCTAAAACTAACCCTAACACTAACCATAACCCTTACCCTTACTCTAACCCTAACCCATACCCTAACCCTAACCCTAACCTTAACTATAACCCTGACCCGTACCCCAACCCTAACCCTAAACCGTACCCTAACCCTAACCCTAAACCTAACCCTCACCTATAGCTAACCCTAACCCGTACCCTAACCCTAACCGGTAACCTAAACCTAACCCTAACACTAAAATTAACCCGTACGCTAGCCCTATCCCGTACCCTAAACCTAACCCTAACTCGTAAACTAACCCTAAACCTAAACCTAAGCCTAACCCGTTCATTAACCCCAACCCTAACCCTAACACTAACCGTACCCGTACTCTAAACCTAACCCTAACCCGAAGCCTAACCCATACCCTAACCTTTTCCCTAACCCTTTCCCTAATCCTAACACTAACCCAACCCGTCCTCTAACCATAACCCTAACCCTAACCCTAAACGTCCACTAACCCTAACGCTAACCCTAACCCTAACCCTAACCTGTACTGTAAACCTAACCCATAACATAACCCTAACACTAACCCGTACCCTAACCCTAAACCTAACTCGTACCCTATCCCTAACCCTGACCCTAACACTAAACCTAACTCGTAACCTAAACCTAAACCGTACCCTAACCCTAACCCTAACGCTAAACCATACCCTAAACCTAACCCTAACCCTAACCCTAACCCGTACCCTTAACCTAACCCATACCCTAACCCTAAGCCTAAACCTAATCCTAACCCTAGCCAGTACCATAAACCTAACCCTAACCCTAACCCGTACCCACACCCTAACTGTAACCCTAACCCATAACCTAGTGCTAACCATAACCCTAAACCTAAGCCTAACCCGCACCTTCAACATAAAACTAACCCTAAACCTAACCATAACCCTTACCCGTACCCTATTCCTAACCCATACCCTAACACTAACCCTAACCTTAACCGTAACCCTAACCCGTAGTCTAACCCTAAAACTAACCCGTACCCTAACGCCAACCCTAACCCTAACCCGTACCATAATCCTATCCCTAACCCTAACCCTGAACCTAAACCTAACCCAAACCCATACTCTAACCCTAACCCTAACCCTAACACTAAACCTACCCGTACTCTAACACTAAACCTAACCCTAACACTAACCATAACCCGTACCCTAACCCTAACCCTACCCTAAAACTAACCCTAACCCGTACTCTAACCCTAACCCTAACCCTAACACTAACCCTACCCCGTACTCTAACACTAACCCTAATCCTAACCCTAACTCGTACCGTAACCCTAACCCTGACCCTAACCCTAACACTAACCCTAACCCGTACTCTATCCCTAACCCTAACCGTATTCTAACCCTAAACCTAACCCTCACCCTAACCCTAACCAGTACTGTAACCCTAACCCATACCATAACCCTAAACCTAACCCGTACCCTAACCCTAACCCTAATTCGTACCCAACCCTAACCCTAACCCTGACCCAAACCCTAACCCTAACCCGTATCCTAAACCTAAACCATACCCTAAACCTAAACCTAACCCTAACCCGTGCTCTAACCCTATCCCGTACACTAACACTAACCGTAATCCTAAACCTTGACCTAACCCGTAACCTAACCCTAAACCTAACCCTACCCTAAAACTAACCCTAACCCGTACTCTAACCCTAACCCTAACCCTAACACTAACCCTACCCCGTACTCTAACACTAACCCTAATCCTAACCCTAACTCGTACCGTAACCCTAACCCTGACCCTAACCCTAACACTAACCCTAACCCGTACTCTATCCCTAACCCTAACCGTATTCTAACCCTAAACCTAACCCTCACCCTAACCCTAACCAGTACTGTAACCCTAACCCATACCATAACCCTAAACCTAACCCGTACCCTAACCCTAACCCTAATTCGTACCCAACCCTAACCCTAACCCTGACCCAAACCCTAACCCTAACCCGTATCCTAAACCTAAACCATACCCTAAACCTAAACCTAACCCTAACCCGTGCTCTAACCCTATCCCGTACACTAACACTAACCGTAATCCTAAACCTTGACCTAACCCGTAACCTAACCCTAAACCTAACCCGTACCCAAACCCTAACAGAAACCCTAAACCATACCCTAATGCTAACACTAACCCTAACCCAAACTGTAACCATTACCCGTACCCTACCCTAACCCATATCCTAACCCTAACCCTAAACTTAACCGTAACCCTGACCAGTACCCTAAACCTAAAATTAACCCGTACTCTAACCCCAACCCTAACCCTAACCTGTACCCTAACCCTAACCCTAACCCTAACCCTAACCCACACCTAAACCTAACCCGTAACCTAAACCTAAACCTAACCCTAAACTTAACCGGTACGCTAACCCTATCCCGTACAATTAACCTAACCCTAACCCGTAAAATAACCCTAAACCTAACCCTAAGCCTAACCCGTATATTAACCCTAACCCTGACACTAACACTAACCCTACCCCGTACTCTAACCCTAACCCTAACTCTAACCCTAACCCGTACCCTAAACCTAACCCTAACCCTAACCCTAACACTAACCCTACCCCGTACTCTAACCCTAACAAAGACCCTAACCCTAACCCATATCCTAACCCTAACCCTAACCGTAACCCTAACCCTAACCCTAACCTGTACTCTAACACTAACCCTAACCCTAACCCTAACCCTAAACCGTACCCTAACCCTAACCCTAACACTAACCCTAACCCGTACTCTAACCCTAACCCTAACCCTAACACTAACCCTACCCCGTACTCTAACACTAACCCTAATCCTAACCCTAACTCGTACCCTAACCCTAAACCTAACCCTAACCCTAACACTAACCCTAACCCGTACTGTATCCCTAACCCTAACCATATTCTAACCCTAACCCTAACCCTCACCCTAACCCTAACACATACTGTAACCCTAACCCATACCATAACCCTAAACCTAACCCGTACCCTAACCCTAACCCTAATTCGTACCCTAACCCTAACCCTCACCCTGACCCTAACCCTAACCCTATCCCGTATCCTAAACCTAACCCACACCCTAACCCTAACCCTAAACTTAACCGTAACCCTGACCAGTACCCTAAACCTAAAATTAAACCGGACCCTAACGCCAACCCTAACCCTAACCCGTACCCTAACCCTAACCATAACCCTAACCCACACCTAAAACTAACCCTAACCCATAACCTAAGCCTAACCCTAAACGTAAACTTAACCCGTACACTAACACTATCCCGTACCGTTTACCAGACCCTAACTCGTAACCTTACCCTAAACCTAACCCCAACCCTAACACTAGCCCTTACCCTAACCCTATCGCTAATGCTAACCCTGACCCTAAACCTAACCCTAAACTGTACCCTAACCCTAACCCTCACCTAAACCTAACCCTAACACGTACCCTAACCCTATCCCGTAACCTAAACCTAAACCTAAACCTAAACTTAACCCATATGCTTACCCTAACCCGTACCCTAACTCCAACCCTAACCCTAACCCGTACCCTAACACTAACCCTAAATCTAACCCTGACCCTAAACCTAACCCTAACCCTTACACTAATCCTAACACTAACCCTAACCCGCACCGAAAATCTAACCCTAACCCGAACCCTAACCCTAACCAGTGACCTAAACCTAACCATAACCCTAAACTTAACCTATACGCTAACCCTATCCTGTACCCGAAACCTACCCCTAACCCGTATCCTAACCCTAAACCTAACCCTAAGCCTAAACCTTACATTAAACCCAAACCTAACACTAACACTAACCCTACCACGTACTCTAACCCTAACCCTAACCCTAACCCTAACCCTAACCAGTACACTAACCCTAACCCTAACCCTAACCCTAACACTAATCCTACCCGTACTCTAAACCTAAACCTAACCCTAACCCAAACCCGTACCCTAACCCTAACCCTAACCCTAACACTAACCCAAACCCGTACTCTGACCCTAACCCTAACCCTAACCCTAACCCTAATCGTACTCTAACCCTAACCTTAACCCGTACCCAAACCCTAACTGTAACCCTAACCCATACCCTAGCGCTAACCCTAACCTTAAACCTAACCCGGACCCTAAACCTAACTCTTACCCTGACCCTAACACTAACCCTATCCCGTATCCTAACCCTAAACTGTACACGAACACTAACCCTAAACCTAACCCATACCCTAACCCTAAACGTAACCCTAGCCCGTACCCAAACCCTAACCCGAACCTTAACCCTAACCCTAACCTGTACCCTAATGCCACCCATAGCCTAATCCTAACTCTAACCCTAACTCCTAAACCTAAGCCTAACCCTAAACCTTACCCGAACCCGTACCCAAACGGTAACCTAACCCATACCCTAACACTAACCCAAACCCGTACTCTAACCCTAACCATAACCCTAACCCTAAACCTTGACCCGCACCCTAAACTTAACCCTAACCCTAACCCAAACCATAACCCTTAATCGTAACCTAACTCTAACCCATAACCTAACCCTAACCCTAACTTTAACCATAACCCTAATCCGTACCCAAACCCTAAAACTAACCCATACCCTAACCCCTAACCTAACGCAAACCCGTACCCTAACACTAACCCTAACCCTAACCCTGACACTAAACCTAACCCTAACCCTTACACTAACCCTAACCCTAACCGAACCCGCACCCTAAACCTAACGCTAACCCGTACCCTAACCCTAAACCGTAACCTAAACCGAACCCTAACCCTAAACTTAACCCGTTCGCTAACCCTATCCCATACCCTAAAGCTAACCCTAACCCGTATCCTAACCCTAACCTAACCCTAAGCCTAACCCGTACATTAACCCTTACCCTAACCCTAACACTAACCCTACCCTGTACTCTAAACCTAAACCTAACCGAACCCTAACCCATACACTTAACCTATCCCTAACCCTAACTCGTACCCTAAACCTAACCCTACACCTGACCCTAAACCTAACCCTAACCCGTACCCTAAAACTAACCCATAACCTAACCCTAACCATATACCTAACCATAAACCTAACCCGTACCCTAACCCCACTCGTAGCCTAATCCTAACTCTAACCCTAACTCCTAACCCTAAGCCTAACTCTAAACCTTACCCGAACCCGTACCCAAACGGTAAACCGAACCCATACCCTAACACTAACCCAAACCCGTACTCTAACCCTAACCATAACCCTAACCCTAACCCTAACCCGCAGCCTAAACTTAACCCTAACCCTAACCCAAACCATAACCCTTAACCGTAACCTAACCCTAACCCATAGCCTAACCCTAACCCTAACTTTAACCATAATCCTAATCCGTACCCAAACTCTAAAACTAACCCATACCCTAACCCCTAACCTAACGCAAACCCGTACCCTAACACTAAACCTAATCCTAACCCTGACACTAAACCTAACCCTAACCCTTACACTAACCCTAACCCTAACCCAACCCGCACCCTAAACCTAACGCTAACCCGTACCCTAACCCTAAAACGTAACCTAAACCGAATCCTAACCCTAAACTTAACCCGTTCGCTAACACTATCCCGTACCCTAAAGCTAACCTTAAACCGTATCCTAACCCTAACCTAACCCTAAGCCTAAACCGTACATTAACCCTTACCCTAACCCTAACACTAATCCTACCCCATATTCTAAACCTAAACCTAACCCTAACCCGTACACTTAACCTATCCCTAACCGTAACTCATACCCTAAACCTAACCCTACAACTGACCCTAACATTATCCCTAACCCGTACCCTAAAACTAACCCATACCCTAACCATAACCATAAACCTAACCCTAACCCTAACCCGTACCCTAAACCTAAACCTAACACTTGACCTAACCCGTACCCTAACGGTAAAACTAACCCGTACCCTAACACTAACCCAAACCCGTACTTTAACCCTAACCCTTACCCTAACACTAACCCTACCCGTACTCTAAACCTAACCCTAACTCTCACCCTGACCCTTACCCTAACCCTAACCCTAACCCTAACACTATCCCTACCCCGTACTCTAACCCTAACCCAAACCCTAACCCTAACCCGTACCCATACCCTAACCCTAACCCTAACACTAACACTAACCGTAACCCGTACTCTAACCCTAAAACTTACCCTAACCGTAATCTAACCCTAACACTAACCCTCAACCTAACCATATTAGTTACCCTAAACCTAACCCATACCCTAACCCTAAACCTAACCCTAACCTGTACCCTAAACCTAACCCTAACCCATACCCTAACCCTAATCCTAACCCGTACCCTAAGCCTAACCCATACCCTAACCCTTACCCTAATCCTAAACCTAACACTAACCGGTATCTAAACCTAACCCCAACCCTATCCCTAACCTGTACTCTAACCCTAACCCAAACCCTAACCCTAACCCGTACCTGTACCCTAACCTTAACAATAACCTTAACACTTACCCTAACCCGTACTCTAAACCTAACACTAACCCTAACACTATCCATACCCCGTACTCTAACCCTAACCCAAACTCTAACCCTAACCTGTACCATAACCCTAACCCGAACCCTAACCCTTACACTAACACTAACCCTAACCCTAACCCTAACCCTAACCGTACTCTAAACCTAAACCTAACCCTCACCCTAACCCTAACGCGTACTGTAACCCAAACCCGTACCATAACCCTAACCCTAACCCTAAACTTAACCGTAACCCTGACCCGTATCCTAACCCTAAAACTAACCCGTACCCTAACACCAACCCTAACCCTAAACCGTACCCTAACCCTATCCCTAACGCTAACCCTGACCCTAAACCTAACCCTAACCCGTATCCTAACCCTAACACTAACCCTCACCTAAACCTAAACATAACCCGTACCCTAAGCCTAACCCGTAATCTAAACCTAACCCTAACCCTAAACTTAACCCGTACGCTAACCCTATCCCGTACCCTAAACCTAACCCTAACCCGTAATCTAACCCGTACCCTAACCCTAACCCTAACCCTATCCATACACTAACCCTAATGCTAACCCTAACACTAACCCTAACCCGTACTCTAACCCTAACCCTAACCCTAAACATAACCCTAACCCATACTCTAACCCTAACCCGTACCCTAACACTAACCCTTACCCTAACCCTAAACCTAACACGAACCCTAACCCTAAACGTAACCCTAACCAGTACCCAAACCCTAACCCTAACACGTACCCTAACCCTAACGCTAACCCTAACCCGCACAATAAACCTAACCCTAACTCTAGACCTAACACGTACACTAAACCTATCCCGTAGCGGATCCTTAAACCTACCCCGTACTCTAACCCTAACCCTAACACTAACCCTAACCCGTACTCTAACCCTAATCCTAACCCTAACACTAACCCGTACTCTAACCCTGACCCTAACCCTAACCCTAACACTAACCCTAACCCATACTCTAACTCTAACCCTAACCCTAAACATACTCTAACCCTAAACCTAACCCTCACCCTAACCCTAAACCGTACTGTAAACCTAACCCATACCATAACCCTAACCTTAAACCATGCCCTAACCCTAACCCTAACTCGTACTCTAAACCTAACCCTAATCCTTTCCCTAAACCTAACCATAACCCGTACCCTAAACCTAACCCGTACTTTAACCCTAACGCTAACCCTAAACCGTACACTAAACCTAACCCTAACACTAAGTCGTGCCCTAAACCTAACCCTAACCCTGACCTTAAACCTAACCCTAACCTTAACCAGTACCCTAAAGCTAACCCTAACCCTTGACCTAACCCGTACCCAAATCTATCCCGTACCCTAACCCTAACCCTAACCCGTACCCAAACCCTAACAGTAACCGTAAACCATACCCTAGCGCTAACACTAACCCTAACCCTAACTCTAACCATTACCCGTACTCTAACCCTAACCCATACACTAACCCTAACCCTAAACTTAACCGTAACCCTGACCAGTACCCTAAACCTAAAATTAACCCGTACCCTAACCCCAACCCTAACCCTAACCCGTACCCTAACCTTAATCCTAACCCTAACCCACACCTAAACCTAACCCTAATCTGAAACCTAAGCCTAACCCTAAGCCTAAACTTAACCCATACGCTAACCCTATCCCGGACACTTAACCTAACCCTGACCCGTACCCTAACCCTAACCCTAACCCTATCCGTACACTAACCCTAACCCTAACACTAACACTAACCCTAACCCGTACTCTAACCCTAACCCTAACTCTAACCCTAACCCATACCCTAACCCAAACCCTAACCCTAACCCTAACACTAACCGTACCCTGTACTCTAACCCTAACACAAACCCTAACCCTAACCCGTACCCTACCCTAACCCTAACCTTAACCCTAACACTAAACCTAACCCGTACTCTAACCCTAACACAAACCCTAACCCTAACTCGTACCCTACCCTAACCCTAACCCTAACCCTAACCCTAACCCGAACCCTAAACCTTACCCTAACCCTAACCCTAACCCTGACCCTAACCGTACTCTAGCCCTAACCCTAACCTTCACCCTAACCCTAACCCGTAATGTAAACCTAACCCGTACCATAACCCTAACCATAACCCTAAACTTAACCGTAACCCTGACCCGTACCCTAACCCTAAAACTAACCCGTACCCTAACCCCAACCCTAACCCTAACCTGTACCCTAAACCTAACCCGTAACCTAAACCTAACCCTAACCCAAAACTTAACCCGTACGCTAATCCTATCCCGTACCCTAAACCTAACCCTAAACTTTACCCTAAACCTAACCCTAAACCTAACCCTATCCGTACTCTAACCTTAACCCTAACACTAAACCTAACACTAACCCTAACCCGTACTCTAACCCTAACCCTAAAACTAAATGTAACCCTAACCCGTACTCTAACCCTAACCCGTTCCCTAACACTAACCATAACCCTAACACTATCCCTAACCCCTACTCTAACCCTAAACCTAACACTAACTCTAACCCTAACCCGTACTGTAACCCTAAACCTAACCCTAACCCTAAACTTAACACTAACCCATACTCTAACCCTATCCCATAGCCTAACACTAACTCTAACCCTAACCCCTAACCCTAAACCTAAACCTAACCCTTACCCTAACACGTACCCAAATGGTAAAAGTAACCCGTACCCGAACACTAACCCAAACCCGTACACTAACCCTAACCCTAACCCAAACCCTAACCCTAAACAGCACCCTAAACTTAACCCTAACCCTAACCCTAACCATAACCCTTAACCGTACCTAACCCTAACCCTAACTCGTACCCTAACCTTTACACTGACCCTAACCCTAACCCGTACCCTAACCCTAACCCATACCCTAACCCATACCCTAATCCTAACTCTATCCGTACTCTAAACCTAACCCTAACCCTATCCCGTACTCTAAACCTAACCCTAACTCTAACCCTAACCCGTACCCTAACCCTAAACCTAACCCTAACACTAACACTACCCCGTAAACTAACCCTAACCCTAACACTAACCGTAACCTGAACCCGTACCCTAAAATTCACTCTAACCCTACCTCGTTCCCTAAACCTAACCCTAACACTGACCCTAACCCTAACCCTAACCTGTACCCTAAACCTAACCCATACCCTCACCCTAAACCTAAACCTAACCCTAACCCTCTCCCGTACCCTAAACCTAACCCTAACCCTTGTCCTAACCCGTACCCAAACCTATCCCATATCCTAACTCTAACCCTAACCCATACCCAAACCCTAAGAGTAACCCTAACCCATACCCTAGCGTAACCCTAAGCCTAACCCGCACCCTAAACCTAAGCCTAACCTGCACCCTAAACCTAAACCTAACCGTAACCCTAACCATAACCCTTACCCGTACCCTAACCCTAAACCATAACCTAACACTAACCCTAACCTTAACCGTAACCCTAACCCGTACCCTAACCCTAAAACTAACCCGTACCGTAACCCCAACCCTAACCCTAACCCGTACCATAACCCTATCCCTAAACCTAACCCTGACACTAAACCTAACCCTAACCCGTACCCTAAGCCTAACCCGCACCTAAACCTAACCCTAACCCGTACCCTAACCCTAACTAAACCTTTACCCTAACCCTAACCCGTATCCTAACCCTACCCGTAGCCTATTCCTAACTCTAACCCTAACCCCCTAAACCTATGCCTAACTGTAACCCTTACCGGAACCCGTACCCAAATGGTAAACCTAACCCGTACCCTAACACTAACCCAAATCCGTACTCTAACCCTAACCGTAACCCTAACCTTAACCCTAACCCGCACCCTAAACTTAACCCTAAACCTAACCCAAACCATAACCCTTAACCGTAACCTAACCCTAACCCATACCCTAACCCTAACACTAAACTTAACCATAACCCTAAACCGTACCCTAACTCTAAAACTAACCCAAACCCTAACCTCAACCCTAACCCTAATCCGTACCCTAACACTAAACCTAACCCTAACCATGACCCTAAACCTAACCCTAACCCTTACACTAACCCTAACCCTAACCCGCACCCTAAACCTAACCCTAAACGGTACCCTAACCCTAACACGTAACCTAAACCTAACCCTAACCCTATACTTAACCCGTACGCTAACCCTATCCCTTACCCTAACCCTAACCCTAACACTGACCCTAAACCTAACCCTAACCCGTACCCTAAACCTAACCCGTACTTTAACCCTAACCCTAACCCTAACCCGTATCCTAAGCGTAACCCATACCCTAAACCTAACCCTAAACCTAACCCTAACCCTAACCCGTAACCTAAACCTAACCCTAACCCTTGAACTAACCCGTACACAAACCTATCCCGTACCCTAACCCTAACACTAAACCGTACCCAAACACTAACAGTAACCCTAAACCATACCCTAGCGCTAACCCTAACCCTAACCCTAACCCTAAACCTAACCATACTCTAACACTAACCCTAACCCTCACCCTAACCCTCTCCCGTACTGGAACCCTAAACCGTACAATAACCCTAAACCTAACCTGTACCCTAACCCTAACCCTAACTCGTACCCTAACCCTAACCCTAACCCTGACCCTAAACCTAACCCTAACCCGTACCCTAAATCTCACCCGTACTTTAACCCTAACCCTAACCCAACCCGTAACCTAAATCTAACCCTAACACTAACTCGTACCCTAAACCTAACCATAACCCTGACCCTAACCCTAACCCTAACCCTAACCCGTACCCTATGCATAACCCATACCCTAACCCTAACTCTAAACCTAACCCTAACCCTAACTCGAACCATAAACCTAAACCTAACCCTTGACCTAACCCGTACCCAAACCTAACCCGTACACTAACCCTAACCCTAACCCGTACCCAAACCCTAACAGTAACCCTAACCCATAACCTAGCGTGAACCCTAACCCTAACCCTAACCCGGACCTTAAACCTAACCCTAACCCTGACCCTAACAGTAGCCCTATCCCGTACCTAACCCTAAACCGTACCCGAACCCTAACCCTAAACCTAACCCATACCCTAACACTAAACGTAACCCTAACCCGTACCCAAATTCTAACCCTAACGCGTATTCTAACCCTAAACCTAACCCTAAACCACACACTGACCTAACCCTAACACTAGACCTAACACGTACACTAACCATATCCCGTAACCTAAACTTAACCCTAACCCGTACCGTGTCCCTAACACTAACCCTACCCCTAACCCGTACACTAATCCTAACTGAACCTTAACCCGTACCCTAACCCGTACCCTAACCCTACCCGCACCCTATTCCTAACTCTAACCCTAACCCCTAACCCTAAGCCTAACCGTAACCCTTACCCGAAACCGTACCCAAACGGTAAACCTAACCCGTACCCTAACACTAACCCAAATCCGTAATCTAACCCTAACCGTAACCCTAACTCTAACCCTAACCCGCACCCTAAACTTAACCCTAACCCTAACCCAAACCATAACCCTTAACCGTAACCTAACCCTAACCCATAACCTAACCCTAACCCTAACCTTAACCATAACCCTAATCCGTAACCTAACCCTAAAACTAACCCGTACCCTAACCCCAATCCTAACCCTAAACCGTAACCTAACACTAACCCTAACCCTGACCCTAAACCTAACCCTAACCCTTACACTAACCCTAACCCTAACCCAACCCGCACCCTAAACCTAACCATAACCCGTACCCTAACCCTAACCTTTAACCTAAACTGAATCCTAACCCTAAACTTAAACCGTTCGCTAACCCTATCCCGTACCCTAAACCTAACACTAAACCGTATCCTAACCCTAACCTACCCTAAGCCTAACCCGTACTTTAAACCCAACCCTAACCCTACACTAACCCTATCCCGTACTCTAACCCTAACCCTAACCCTAACCCTCACCAGTACCCTAAACCTAACCCTAACCCTAACTCGTACCCTATCCCTAACAGTAAACCTGACCCTAACCCTAACCATAACCAGTACCCTAAACCTAACCCATACCCTAAACCTAATCCTAAACCTAACTCTAACCCTAACCCGTACCCTAAACCTAACCCTAACCCTTGACCTAACCCGTAACCAACCCTATCCCATACCCTAACCCTATCCCTAACCCGTACCCAAACACTAACAGTAACCCTAACCCATACCCTAACGCTAACCCTAACCGTAACACTAAGCCTAACCCGCACCCTAAACCTAATCCTAACCCTAAGCCTAACCCGTACCCTAAGCCTAACCCATACCCTAACCCTAACCCTAAACCTAACCCTAACACTAACCCGTACCCTAAACCTAAACCTAACCCTTGACTTAACCCGTACCCAACCCTATCCCGTAACCTAAACCTAACCCTAAGCCGTACCCAAACCCTAAGAGTAACCCTAACCCATAACCTAGTGCTAACCCTAACCCTAACTCTAACTCGCACTCTAAACCTAAACCTACCCCTAACCCTAACCATAACGCTTACCCGTACCCAAACCCTAAACCATACCCTAACCCTAACCCTAACCTTAACCGTAACCCTGACCCATACCCTAACCCTATAACTGATCTGTACCCTAACCCCAACCCTAACCCTAACCGGTACCATAACCCTAACCCTAACCCTAACCCTGACCCTAAACATAACCCTAACCCGCCCCTAAACCTAACCCTAACCCTAACCTTAACACTAACTAATCCTAACCCGTACACTAACCCTAACCCTAACTCTAAACCTAACCCTAAACCGTACTCTAACACTAACCCATACCCTAACACTAACCCTAACCCTAACACTAACCCTAACCCGTACTCTAACCCTATACCTAACCCTAACTCAAACCCTAACCTGTATTATAAACCTAACCCTAACCCTAACCCTAACCCTAACCATAACCGTACTCAAAACCTAACCCTAAGCCTCACACTAACCCTAACCCGTTTTGAAAACCTAACCCGTAACATAACCCTAACCCGTACCCGTACCCTAACCCTAACCATAACTCGTACCCTAACCCTAAACCTGACCCTAACACTAACCCTAAACCGTACTCTAACCCTAAACCTAACCCTAACCGTACTCTAACCCTAACCCTAAAACTCACACTAACCCTAACCCGTACTGTAAACCTAACCCGTAACATAACCCTAACTCGTACCCGTACCCTAACCCTAACCCTAACTCGTACCCTAACCCTAACACTGACCCTAACACTAAACCTAAACCGTAACCTAAACCTAACCCGTACCCTAACCCTAAACCTAACCCTAACCCGTACCCTAAACCTAACCCTAACCCTAACCCTGACCATAACCCTAACCCTAACCCGTACCCTAAACCTAACCCATACCCTAGCCCTAAACCTAAACCTAACCCTAATCCTAACCCGTACCCTAAACCTAAACCTAACCCTTGTACCTAACCCGTACCCTCCCCTAACCTGTAACCTAACCCTAACCCTACCCCTACCCAAACCCTAACAGTAACCCTAACCCATACCATTGTGCTAACCCTAACCCTAACACTAACCCGCACCCTAAACCTAAACCTAACCCTAACCCTAACCATAACCCTTCCCGTACCCTAAACCTAACGCATACCCTAACCCTAACCCTAACCTTAACCGTAACCCTGACCTGTACCCTAACCCTAAATCTAACCCGTACACTAACCCCATCCCTAACCCTAACCCGTACCATAACCCTATCCCTAACCCTAACCCTGACCGTAACCCTAACCCTTACCCACACCCTAAACCTAAACCTAAACCTAACCCTAACCATAACCCTTACCTGTACCCTAACCCTAACCTTAACCATAACCCTGACCTGTACCCTAACCCTAAATCTAACCCGTACACTAACCCCAACCCTAACCCAAAACCGTCCATAACCCTATCCCTAACCCTAACCCTGACCCTAAACCTAACCCTAACCCGGACCCTTTCCCTAACCAAAACCCGCACATAAACCTAACCCTAACCCGTACCCTAACCCTAACCCGTAACCTAAACCTAACCCTAAACCTAAATTAACATGTACGCTAATCCTATTCCGTACCCTAAACCTAACCCTAACGCTAACCCGTACCCTAACCCTAACCCTAACCGTAACCTTATCCGTACACTAACCCTAACCCTAACACTAACACTAACACTAACCCTAACCCGTACTCTAACCCTAACCTTAAAACTAAACCTAACCCTAACCCGTATTCTAACCCTAACCCGTACCCTAACACTAACGCTAACCCTAACACTAACCCTAATTCGTACTCTAACCCTAAACCTAAACCTAACTCTAAACCTAACCCGTACTATAACCCTAACCCTAACCCTACCCGAAATCCTAAACCGTACAGTAACCCTAATCTGTACCCTGACCCTAACCCTAAACCTAACCCTAACCATGACTCTAACCCTAATGCTTACCCGTACCCTAATCCTAAACCGTACTCTAACCCTAACCCTAAACCTAACCCGTAACCTAACCCTAAACGTAACGCTAACCCATACCCAAACCCTAACCCTAACATGTACCCTAAATCTAACCCTAACCCGCATACTAAACCTAACCCTAACCCTAGACCTAACATGTACACTAACCCTATCCCGTAACCCAAACTTAACCCTAACCCGTACCGTAACCCTAAAACTAACCCTAAACCTAAACCTAACCCTAACCCTAACCCGTACACTAACCCTATTTCGAACCCTAACCCTAACCCTAACCCGTACCCTAACAATGCCCGTAGCCTAATCCTAACTCTAACCGTAATCCCTAACCCTAACTCTATCTCTTACCCTAACCCATACCCTAACGGTAAACCTAACCCGTACGCTAACACTAAGCCAAACCCGTACTCTAACCCTAACCCTTACACTAATCCTAACTCTAACCCTAACCCGCACCCTAAACCCAACCCTAACCCGTACCCTAACCCTAACCCATAACCTAAACCTAACCCTAACCCTAAACTTAACAAGTACGCTAACCCTATTCCATACCTTAAACCTAACCCTAACCCGTATCGTAACCCTAAACCTAACCCTAAGTCTAAGCTGTACATTAACCCTAACCCTAACCCTAACACTAACCCTACCCCGTACTCTAACACTAACCCTAACCCTAAGCAGTACCCTAACCCTAACCCTAACCCTGACTCTAACCCTAACCCTAACACGTACCCTTAACCTAACCCATACCCTAAACCTAACCCTAACGCTTGACCTAACCCATACCCAACTCTATCCCGTACCCTAACCCTAACCCTAACCCGCACCCAAACACTAACAGTAACCCTAAGCCATACCCTAACGCTAACCCTAACCATAACCCTAAGCCTAACACTCACCCTAAACCTAATCCTAACCCTAAGCCTAACCCGTACCCTAAGCCTAACCCATACCCTAACCCTAACCCTAAACCTAACCCTAACACTAACCCGTACCCTAAACCTAAACCTAACCCTTGACTTAACCCGTACCCAACCCTATCCCGTAACCTAAACCTAACCCTAAGCCGTACCCAAACCCTAACAGTAACCCTAACCCATAACCTAGTGCTAACCCTAACCCTAACTCTAACTCGCACTCTAAACCTAAACCTACCCCTAACCCTAACCATAACGCTTAACCGTACCCAAACCCTAAACCATATCCTAACCCTAACCCTAACCTTAACCGTAACCCTGACCCGTACCCTAACCCTAAAACTGATCTGTACCCTAACCCCAACCCTAACCCTAACCGGTACCATAACCCTAACCCTAACCCTAACCCTGACCCTAAACATAACCCTAAACCGAACCCTAAACCTAACCCTAACCCTAACCCTAACCCTAACCCTAACCCACACCTAAACCTAACCCTAACCCGTACCCTGACCCTAACCCGTAACCTAAACCTAACCCTAACCCTAAACTTACCTGTACGCTAACCCTATCCGTTCCCTAAAACTAACCCTAACCCTAACCCGTCCCTAAACCTAACCCTAACCCTAACCTTAACACTAACTAATCCTAACCCGTACACTAACCTTAACCCTAACCCTAAACCTAACCCTAAACCGTACTCTAACACTAACCCGTACCCTAACACTAACCCTAACCCTAACACTAACCCTAACCCGTACTCTAACCCTATACCTAACCCTAACTCAAACCCTAACCTGTATTATAAACCTAACCCTAACTCTAACCCTAACCCTAACCATAACCGTACTCAAAACCTAACCCTAAGCCTCACACTAACCCTAACCCGTTTTGTAAACCTAACCCATAACATAACCCTAACCCATACCCGTACCCTAACCCTAACCATAACTCGTACCCTAACCCTAAACCTGACCCTAACACTAACCCTAAACCGTCCTCTAACCCTAAACCTAACCCTAACCGTACTCTAACCCTAACCCTAAAACTCACACTAACCCTAACCCGTACTGTAAACCTAACCCGTAACATAACCCTAACCCGTACCCGTACCCTAACCCTAACCCTAACTCGTACCCTAAACCTAACCCTGACCCTAACACTAAACCTAAACCATAACCTAAACCTAACCCGTACCCTAACCCTAAACCTAACCCTAACCCGTACCCTAAACCTAATCCTAACCCTAACCCTGACCATAACCCTAACCCTAACCCGCACCCTAAACCTAACCCATACCCTAGCCCTAAACCTAAACCTAACCCTAATCCTAACCCGTACCCTAAACCTAAACCTAACCCTTGTACCTAACCCGTACCCTCCCCTAACCTGTAACCTAACCCTAACCCTACCCCTACCCAAACCCTAACAGTAACCCTAACCCATACCATTGTGCTAACCCTAACCCTAACACTAACCCGCACCCTAAACCTAAACCTAACCCTAACCCTAACCATAACCCTTCCCCGTACCCTAAACCTAACGCATACCCTAACCCTAACCCTAACCTTAACCGTAACCCTGACCTGTACCCTAACCCTAAATCTAACCCGTACACTAACCCCATCCCTAACCCTAACCCGTACCATAACCCTATCCCTAACCCTAACCCTGACCGTAACCCTAACCCTTACCCACACCCTAAACCTAAACCTAAACCTAACCCTAACCATAACCCTTACCTGTACCCTAACCCTAACCTTAACCATAACCCTGACCTGTACCCTAACCCTAAATCTAACCCATACACTAACCCCAACCCTAACCCAAAACCGTCCATAACCCTATCCCTAACCCTAACCCTGACCCTAAACCTAACCCTAACCCGGACCCTTTCCCTAACCAAAACCCGCACATAAACCTAACCCTAACCCGTACCCTAACCCTAACCCGTAACCTAAACCTAACCCTAAACCTAAACTTAACATGTACGCTAATCCTATTCCGTACCCTAAACCTAACCCTAACGCTAACCCATACCCTAACCCTAACCCTAACCGTAACCTTATCCGTACACTAACCCTAACCCTAACACTAACACTAACACTAACCCTAACCCGTACTCTAACCCTAACCTTAAAACTAAACCTAACCCTAACCCGTACTCTAACCCTAACCCGTACCCTAACACTAACCCTAACCCTAACACTAACCCTAATTCGTACTCTAACCCTAAACCTAAACCTAACTCTAAACCTAACCCGTACTATAACCCTAACCCTAACCCTAACTGAAATCCTAAACCGTACAGTAACCCTAATCTGTACCGTGACCCTAACCCTAAACCTAACCCTAACCATGACTCTAACCCTAATGCTAACCCGTACCCTAATCCTAAACCGTACTCTAACCCTAACCCTAAACCTAACCCGTACTCTAACCCTAAACGTAACGCTAACCCATACCCAAACCCTAACCCTAACATGTACCCTAACTCTAACCCTAATCCACACACTAAAGCTAACCCTAACCCAACACCTAACACGTATACTAACCCTATCCGTAACCCAAACTTAACCCTAACCCGTACCGTAACCCTAACCCTAACCCTAACCCGTACACTAACCCTATCCCGAACCGTAACCCTAACCCTAACCCGTACCTTAACAATACATGTAGCCTAATTCTAATTCTAACCCTAAACCCTAACCCTAACCCTAACTCTTACCCTATCCCGTACCCAAATGGTAAACCTAACACGTAACCTAACACTAACCCAAAACCGTACTCGAACCCTAACCCTTACACTAATCCTAACTCTAAACCTAACCCGCACCCTTAACCTAAACCTACCCCGTACCCTAACCGTAACCCGTAACCTAAACCTAACCCTAACCCTAAACTTAACAAGTACGCTAACCCTATCCGATACCTTAAACCTAACCCTAACCCGTATCCTAACCCTAAACCTAACCCTAAGCCCAAGCTGTACATTAACCCTAACCCTAACCCTAACACTAACCCTACCCCGTACTCTAACACTAACCCTAACCCTAACCAGTACCCTAACCCTAACCCTAACCCTAACCCTGCCCCTAACCCTAACCCTAACCCTAACCCATACCCTTAACCTAACCCATACCCTAACCCTAACCCTCACCCGTACCCAAACACTAACAGTAACCCTAATCCATACCCTAACACTAACCGTAACCATAACCCTAAGGCTAACCCGCACCCTAAACCTAATCCTAACCCTAACCTTAACCCGTACCCTAAGCCTAAACCATACCCTAAACCTAAACCTAAACCTAACCATAACACTAACCCGTACCCTAAACCTAACCCTAACCGTTGACTTAACCCGTACCCAACCCTATCCCGTAACCTAACCCTAACCCTAAGCCGTACACAAACCCTAACAGTAACCCTAACCCATATCATAGCGCTAACCCTAACCCTAAACCTAACCCTAACCCTAACTCGCACTCTAAACCTAAACCTAACCCAACCCTAACGATAACCCTTACCTGTAAGCTAACCCTAAACCATACCCTAACCCTAACCTTAAATTTAACCGTAACCCGGACCCGTACCCTAACCCAAAACTGATCCGTACCCTAACCCCAACCCTACGCCTAACCCGTACCATAACCCTATCCCTAACCCTAACCCTGACACTAAACCTAACCCTAAACCGAACCCTAAACCTAACACTAACCCTAACCCTAACCCTAACACGCACCTAAACCTAACCCTAACCCATACCCTAACCCTATCCCGTAACCTAAACGTAAACCTAACCCTAAACTTACCCATACGCTAACACTATCCCGTACCCTAAAACTAACCCTAACCCTAACCCTAACCCTAACCCTAACACTAATTCTAACCCGTACTCTAACCCTAACCCTAACCCTAAACTTAACCCTAAACCGTACTCTAACCCTAACCTGTACCCTAAAATACCCTAACACTAACCCTCACCCTAACACTAACCCTAACCCGTACTCTAAACCTATACCTAACCGTAACTCAAACCCTAACCTGTACTATAACCCTAACCCTAACCCTAACCCTAACCGTACTCAAAACCTAACCCTAAACCTCACCCTAACCCTAACCCGTACTGTAAACCTAACCCATAACATAACCCTAACCGGTACCCGTACCCTAACCCTAACCCTAACGCTGACCCTAACACTAACCCTAAACCGTAACCTAAACCTAACCTGTTCCCTAACCCTAACCCTAACCCGTACCCTAACCCTAACCCTAACCCTAAACCGCACGTAAACCTAAACCTAACACGTACCCTAACCCTAACCCGTAACCTAAACCTAACCCTAAACCTAAACTTAACATGTACGCTAACCCTACTCCATACCCTAAACCTAACCCTAACCCTAACCCGTACCCTAACCCTAACCCTAACCCTAACCTTATCCGTACACTAACCCTAACACTAACCCTAACACTAACACTAACCCTAACCCGTACACTAACCCTAACCCTAACCCTAAACCTAACCCTAACCCGTACTATAACCCTAACCCATACACTAACACTAACCCTAACCCTAACACTAACCCTAAACCGTACAGTAACCCTAATCCATACCCTAACCCTAACCCTAAACCTAACCCTAACCCTGACCCTAACCCTAACGCTAACCCGTACCCTAATCATACACCGTACTCTAACCCTAACCCTAAACCTAACCCGTACCCTAACCCTAAACGTAACGCTATCCTGTACCCAAACCCTAACCCTAACACGTACCCTAACCCTAACCCTAACCCGCACACTAAACCTAACCCTAAACCTAGACCTAACACGTACACTAACCCTATCCCGTAACCCAAACTTAACCCTAACCCGTACACAAACCCTAACACAAAACCTAAACCTAACCCTAACCCTAACCCTAACCCTAACCCGTACCCTAACAATACCCGTAGCCTAACCTCTAACCCTAACCCCTAACCTAACCCTAACTCTTACCCTAACCCGTACCCAAATGGTAAACCAAACCCGTACCCTAACACTAACCCAAAACCGTACTCTAACAGTAACCCTTACACTAATTCTAACTCTAACCCAAACCCGCACCCTAAACCTAACCCTAACCCGTACCCTAACCCTAACCCGTAACTTAAACCTAACCCTAACCCTAAACTTAACAAGAAGGCTAACCCTATCCCATACCTTAAACCTAACCCTAACCCGTATCCTAACCCTAAACCTAACCCTAAGCCTATGCTGTACATTAACCCTAACCCTAACCCTAACACTAACCCTACCCCGTACTCTAACACTAACCCTAACCCTAACCAGTACCCTAACCCTAACCCTAACCCTGACCCTAACCCGAACCCTAATCCGTACCCTTAACCTAACCCATACCCTAACCCTAACCCTAACCCTTGACCTTACCCATACCCAACCCTATCCCGTACCCTAACCCTAACCCTAACCCGTACCCAAACCCTAACAGTAACCCTAAGCCATACCCTAGCGCTAACCCTAACCCTAACCCTAACTCTAACTCGCACTCTAAACCTAAACCTAACCCTAACCCTAACCATAACCCTTATCCGTATCCTAACCTAAACCATACCCTAACCCTAACCCTAACCTTAACCGTAACCCTGACCCGTACCCTAACCCTAAAACTGATCTGTACCCTAACCCCAACCCTAACACTAACGCGTATCATAACCCTATCCTTACCCCTAACCCTGAACCTAAACCAAACCCTAAACCGAACCCTAAACCTAACCCTAACCCGAACCCTAACCCTAACCCGGACCCTAACCCTAACCCCCACCTAAACCTAACCCTAACCCGGACCCTAACCCTAACCCGTAACCTAAACATAACCCTAACCCTAAACTTACCCGTACGCTAACCCTATCCCATACCCTAAAACTAAACCTAACCCTAACCCTCCCCTAAACCTAACCCTAACCCTAACCCTAGCCCTAACCCGTAACCTAAATGTAACCCTAACCCTAAACTTACCCGTACGCTAACCCTATCCTGTACCCTAAACCTAAACCTAACCCTAACCGGCCCCTAAACCTAACCCTAACCCTAACACTAACACTAATCCTAACCCGTACTCTAACCCTAACCCTAACCCTAAACCTAACCCTAAACCGTACTCTAACCCTAACCCGTTCCCTAACACTAACCCTAACCCTAACATTAACCCTAAACCGTACTTTAAACCTATACCTAACCTTAACTCAAACCCTAACCCGTACTATAACACTAACCCTAACCCTAACCCTAACCCTAACCCTAACCATACTCAAACCCTAACCCTAAACTTCACCCTAACCCTAACCCGTACTATAAACCTAACCCGTAACATAACCCTAACCCGTACCCGTACCCTAACCCTAACCCTAACACGTACCCTAACCCTAACCCTGACCCTAACCCTAACCCTAAACCTAACCCTAACCCTAACCCGCACCCTAAACTTAAACCTAACCATAACCCAAAGCATAAGCCTTAACCGTAACCTAATCCGAACCCACACCCTAACCCTATCACTATCCTTAAACATAACCCTAACCTGTACCCTAACCCTAAAACTAACCCGTGCCCTAACCGCAACCCTAAACCTAACCCGTACCCTAACACTAAACCTAACCCAAACCCTGTCCCTGAACCTAACCCTAACCCTTACACTAATCCTAAACCTAACCCGCACCCTAACCCTAACCCTAACAAGTAACCTAATCCTAATCCATAACCTAAACCTAACCCTAACCCTAAACTTTACCCTTACGTTAACCCTAACCCTTCCCCTAAACCTAACCCTAACCCGTATCCTAACCCTAAGCCTAACCCTAAGCATAACCCGTACATTAACCCTAACACTAACCCTAAAACTAACCCTACCCTGTTCTCTAACACTAACCCTAACCCTAACCCGTACCCTAACACCAACCCTAACCCTGAAAATAAACCTAACCCTAACCCGTACACAAACCCTAACAGTAACCCTAACCCATACCCTAGCGCTAACCCTAACCCTAACCTTAAGCCTAATCCGCACCCTAAGCCTAACCCTAACCCGTACCCTAACCCTAACCCGTAACCTAAACCTAACCCTAACACTAAACTTAACCCATACGCTAATCCTATCCCATACCCTAAACCTAACCCTAAACCGTATCCTAACCCTAAACATAACCCTGAGCCTAACCCGTACATTAACCCTAAGCTAACACTAACACTAACCCTACCCCGTACTCTAACCCTAACCCTAACCCTAACCCTAACCCTAACCCTAACCGTACTCTAACCCTAACCCTAACCCTCACCCTAACCCTAACCCGTACCCTAACCCTAACCCTAAACCTAACCCTAACCCTAACCCGTACTCTAAACCTAACCCTAACCCTAAACCTAACCGTACTCTAACGCTAACCCTAACCCTCACCCTAACACTAGCCCGTACTGTAACCCTAATCCGTACCATAACCCTAACTCTAAGGCATACCCTAACCCTAACCCTAACTCGTACCCTAACCCGAACACTAACCCTGACCCCAACCCTAACCATAACCTGTACCCTAAACCTAACCCGTATCATAACCCTAACCCTAACCCGTACCCTAAAATTAACCCTAAACCTAACTCGTACCCTAATCCTAACCCTAAATCTGACCCTAACCCTAACCCTAACCGTACCCTAAGCCTAACCCATACCCTAACCCTAACCCTAAACCTAACCCTAAACCTAACCGGTACCCAAACCTAACCCTAAACCTTGACCTAACCCGTACCCAACCCTATCCCGTAACCTAACCTTAAACCTAACCCTTACCCAAACCCTAACATAAAACTAACTTATACCCTAGCACTAACCCTAACCCTAATCGTAACGCTACCCGCACCCTAAACCTAAACCTAACCCTAACCCTAACCATAACCCTTACCCGTACCCTGACCCTAAACCATACCCTAACCCTAACACCTAACCTTAACTGTAAACCTGACCCGTACCATAACCCTAAAACTAACCCGTACCCTAATCCCAACTCTAACCCTAACCCGTACCATAACCCTATCCCTAACCCTAATCCTGACCCTAAACCTAACCCTAAACCGTAAACTAACCCTTACCCTAACCCTAACCCTAACCCTAACCCTAAACCGCACCTAAACCTAACCCTAACCCGTACCCTAACCCTAACCCATAACCTAAACCTATCCCTAACCCTAAACTTAACCCGTCCGCTAACCCTATCCTGTACCCTAAAAATAACCCTAACCAGTACCCTAAACCTAACCCTAACCCTAACCCTATCCGTACACTAACCCTAACCAAAACCCTAACATTAACACTAACCCTAACACGTACTCTAACCCTAACCCTAACCCTAAACCTAACCCTAACCCGGACTCTAACCCTAAGCAACCCTAACACTAACCCTAACCATAACACTAACCCTAACACATACTCTAACCCTATACCTCACCCTAACTCAAAACCTAACCCGTACTATAATCCTAAACCTAACCCTAACCCGTACAGTAACACTAACTCGTACCCTAACCCTAACCCTAACCATAAACCTAACCCTAAACCTGACCCTAACCCTAACCCTAACCCGGTCCCTAACCCTAAACAATACATTAACCCTAACCCTAAACCTAACCCATAACCTAACCTAAACATAAGGCTAACCCGTACCCAAACCCTAAACCTACACGTAACCTAACCCTAACCCTAACCCGCACACTAAACCTAACCCTAACCCTAAACCTAACATGTAACTTACTCTACCCGTAACCTAACCTTAACCCTAACCCGTACCGTAACCCTAGCACTAATCCAAACCCTAACTCTAACCCTAACTCTAACCCTAACCCGTACACGAACCCTAACCCGTACCCTAACGCTAACCCTAACCCGTACCCTAACCCTACCCGTAGCCTAACGCTAACTCTAACCCTAACCTAACCCTAACCCTAAACCTTACCCTAACTCGTACCCAAACGGTAAACCTAACTCGTACCCTAACACTAACCCAAACCCGTACTCTAACCCTAACCCTAACCCTATCCCGCACCCTAAACTTAACCCTAACCCTAACCCAAACCATAACCCTTAACCGTAAACTAACCCTAACCCATACCCTAAACCTAATCCTAACCTTAACCGTAACCCTAACCCGTACCCTAACCCTAAAACTAACCCGTACCCTAAACCCAACCCTAACCCTAACCTGTACCCTAACACTAACCCTAACCCTAACCCTGACCCTAAACCTAACCCTAACCCTTACACTAATCCTAACCCTAACCCTAACCCGCACCCTAACCCTAACCTGTAACCTAAACCTAACCCTATCCCGAATCCTAACCCTAAACCTACCCCTAAGCCTAACCCGTACATTAACCCTAACACTAACCCTAACATTAACCTTACCCCGTACTCTAACCCTAACCCTAACCCTAACCCTAAACCGTACCCTAACCCTAACCCTAACCTTAAACCTAACCCTAACTCGTACTCTAAACCTAACCCTAAACCTAACCCTAACTCTAACCGTACTCTAACCCTAAACCTAACCCTCACCCTAACCCTAACCCGTACTGTAACCCTAACTCGTACCATAGCCCTAACCCTAACCCATACCCTGAACCTAACCCTAACTCATACCCTAACCCTAACCCTAACCCTGACCCTAAACTTTACACTAACCCGTACCCTAAACCTAAACCGTACCCTAACCCTAACCCTAAACATAACCCATACCCTAAACCTAACCCTAACTCGTACCCTAAACCTAACCCTAACCCGGACCCTAACCATAACCCTAACCCGTACTCTAAGCCTAACCCATATCCTAACCCTAACCCTAAACCTAACCCTATCCCTAACCCATACCCTAAACCTAACCCTAATCCTTGACCTAACCCATATTCAAACCTATCCCGTACCCTAACCCTAACCCTAACCCGTACCCAACCCTAACAGTAACCCTAACCCATACCCTCGCGCTAAACCTAACCCTAAACCTAACCCTAAAACTAACCGGTACCCTAAACCTAAAACTAACCCTAACACTAACCATAACCCTTACCCTTACTCTAACCCTAACCCATACCCTAACCCTAACCCTAACCTTACCTATAACCCTGACCCGTACCCCAACCCTAACCCTAAACCGTACCCTAACCCTAACCCTAAACCTAACCCTCACCTATAGCTAACCCTAACCCGTACCCTAACCCTAACCGGTAACCTAAACCTAACCCTAACACTAAAATTAACCTGTACGCTAGCCCTATCCCGTACCCTAAACCTAACCCTAACTCGTAAACTAACCCTAAACCTAAACCTAAGCCTAACCCGTTCATTAACCCCAACCCTAACCCTAACACTAACCGTACCCGTACTCTAAACCTAACCCTAACCCGAAGCCTAACCCATACCCTAACCTTTTCCCTAACCCTTTCCCTAATCCTAACACTAACCCAACCCGTCCTCTAACCATAACCC
Organism: Urocyon cinereoargenteus; assembly: GCA_032313775.1. Taxonomy (NCBI): domain Eukaryota; kingdom Metazoa; phylum Chordata; class Mammalia; order Carnivora; family Canidae; genus Urocyon; species Urocyon cinereoargenteus. Next base: position 97,704,080 of record JAVLSZ010000003.1, read on the forward strand.
TAACCCTAACCCTAACCGTCCACTAACCCTAACGCTAACCCTAACCCTAACCCTAACCTGTACTGTAAACCTAACCCATAACATAACCCTAACACTAACCCGTACCCTAACCCTAAACCTAACTCGTACCCTATCCCTAACCCTGACCCTAACACTAAACCTAACTCGTAACCTAAACCTAAACCGTACCCTAACCCTAACCCTAACGCTAAACCATACCCTAAACCTAACCCTAACCCTAACCCTAACCCGTACCCTTAACCTAACCCATACCCTAACCCTAAGCCTAAACCTAATCCTAACCCTAGCCAGTACCATAAACCTAACCCTAACCCTAACCCGTACCCAAACCCTAACTGTAACCCTAACCCATAACCTAGTGCTAACCATAACCCTAAACCTAAGCCTAACCCGCACCTTCAACATAAAACTAACCCTAAACCTAACCATAACCCTTACCCGTACCCTATTCCTAACCCATACCCTAACACTAACTCTAACCTTAACCGTAACCCTAACCCGTAGTCTAACCCTAAAACTAACCCGTACCCTAACGCCAACCCTAACCCTAACCCGTACCATAATCCTATCCCTAACCCTAACCCTGAACCTAAACCTAACCCAAACCCATACTCTAACCCTAACCCTAACCCTAACACTAAACCTACCCGTACTCTAACACTAAACCTAACCCTAACACTAACCCTAACCCGTACCCTAACCCTAACCCTAACCCTACCCTAAAACTAACCCTAACCCGTACTCTAACCCTAACCCTAACCCTAACACTAACCCTACCCCGTACTCTAACACTAACCCTAATCCTAACCCTAACTCGTACCGTAACCCTAACCCTGACCCTAACCCTAACACTAACCCTAACCCGTACTCTATCCCTAACCCTAACCGTATTCTAACCCTAAACCTAACCCTCACCCTAACCCTAACCAGTACTGTAACCCTAACCCATACCATAACCCTAAACCTAACCAGTACCCTAACCCTAACCCTAATTCGTACCCAACCCTAACCCTAACCCTGACCCAAACCCTAACCCTAACCCGTATCCTAAACCTAAACCATACCCTAAACCTAAACCTAACCCTAACCCGTGCTCTAACCCTATCCCGTACACTAACACTAACCGTAATCCTAAACCTTGACCTAACCCGTAACCTAACCCTAAACCTAACCCGTACCCAAACCCTAACAGAAACCCTAAACCATACCCTAACGCTAACACTAACCCTAACCCTAACTGTAACCATTACCCGTACCCTACCCTAACCCATATCCTAACCCTAACCCTAAACTTAACCGTAACCCTGACCAGTACCCTAAACCTAAAATTAACCCGTACTCTAACCCCAACCCTAACCCTAACCTGTACCCTAACCCTAACCCTAACCCTAACCCTAACCCACACCTAAACCTAACCCGTAACCTAAACCTAAACCTAACCCTAAACTTAACCGGTACGCTAACCCTATCCCGTACAATTAACCTAACCCTAACCCGTAAAATAACCCTAAACCTAACCCTAAGCCTAACCCGTATATTAACCCTAACCCTGACACTAACACTAACCCTACCCCGTACTCTAACCCTAACCCTAACTCTAACCCTAACCCGTACCCTAAACCTAACCCTAACCCTAACCCTAACACTAACCCTACCCCGTACTCTAACCATAACAAAGACCCTAACCCTAACCCATATCCTAACCCTAACCCTAACCGTAACCCTAACCCTAACCCTAACCTGTACTCTAACACTAACCCTAACCCTAACCCTAACCCTAAACCGTACCCTAACCCTAACCCTAACACTAACCCTAACCCGTACTCTAACCCTAACCCTAACCCTAACACTAACCCTACCCCGTACTCTAACACTAACCCTAATCCTAACCCTAACTCGTACCCTAACCCTAAACCTAACCCTAACCCTAACACTAACCCTAACCCGTACTGTATCCCTAACCCTAACCATATTCTAACCCTAACCCTAACCCTCACCCTAACCCTAACACATACTGTAACCCTAACCCATACCATAACCCTAAACCTAACCCGTACCCTAACCCTAACCCTAATTCGTACCCTAACCCTAACCCTCACCCTGACCCTAACCCTAACCCTATCCCGTATCCTAAACCTAACCCACACCCTAAACCTAACCCTAAACTTAACCGTAACCCTGACCAGTACCCTAAACCTAAAATTAAACCGGACCCTAACGCCAACCCTAACCCTAACCCGTACCCTAACCCTAACCATAACCCTAACCCACACCTAAAACTAACCCTAACCCATAACCTAAGCCTAACCCTAAACGTAAACTTAACCCGTACACTAACCCTATCCCGTACCATTTACCAGACCCTAACTCGTAATCTTACCCTAAACCTAACCCCAACCCTAACACTAGCCCTTACCCTAACCCTATCCCTAATGCTAACCCTGACCCTAAACCTAACCCTAAACTGTACCCTAACCCTAACCCTCACCTAAACCTAACCCTAACCCGTACCCTAACCCTATCCCGTAACCTAAACCTAAACCTAAACCTAAACTTAACCCATATGCTTACCCTAACCCTTACCCTAACTCCAACCCTAACCCTAACCCGTACCCTAACACTAACCCTAAATCTAACCCTGACCCTAAACCTAACCTTAACCCTTACACTAAACCTAACACTAACCCTAACCCGCACCGAAAATCTAACCCTAACCCGAACCCTAACCCTAACCAGTGACCTAAACCTAACCATAACCCTAAACTTAACCTATACGCTAACCCTATCCTGTACCCGAAACCTACCCCTAACCCGTATCCTAACCCTAAACCTAACCCTAAGCCTAAACCTTACATTAAACCCAAACCTAACACTAACACTAACCCTACCACGTACTCTAACCCTAACCCTAACCCTAACCCTAACCCTAACCAGTACACTAACCCTAACCCTAACCCTAACCCTAACACTAATCCTACCCGTACTCTAAACCTAAACCTAACCCTAACCCAAACCCGTACCCTAACCCTAACCCTAACCCTAACACTAACCCAAACCCGTACTCTGACCCTAACCCTAACCCTAACCCTAACCCTAATCGTACTCTAACCCTAACCTTAACCCGTACCCAAACCCTAACTGTAACCCTAACCCATACCCTAGCGCTAACCCTAACCTTAAACCTAACCCGGACCCTAAACCTAACTCTTACCCTGACCCTAACACTAACCCTATCCCGTATCCTAACCCTAAACTGTACACGAACACTAACCCTAAACCTAACCCATACCCTAACCCTAAACGTAACCCTAGCCCGTACCCAAACCCTAACCCGAACCTTAACCCTAACCCTAACCTGTACCCTAACGCCACCCATAGCCTAATCCTAACTCTAACCCTAACTCCTAAACCTAAGCCTAACCCTAAACCTTACCCGAACCCGTACCCAAACGGTAACCTAACCCATACCCTAACACTAACCCAAACCCGTACTCTAACCCTAACCATAACCCTAACCCTAAACCTTGACCCGCACCCTAAACTTAACCCTAACCCTAACCCAAACCATAACCCTTAATCGTAACCTAACTCTAACCCATAACCTAACCCTAACCCTAACTTTAACCATAACCCTAATCCGTACCCAAACCCTAAAACTAACCCATACCCTAACCCCTAACCTAACGCAAACCCGTACCCTAACACTAACCCTAACCCTAACCCTGACACTAAACCTAACCCTAACCCTTACACTAACCCTAACCCTAACCGAACCCGCACCCTAAACCTAACGCTAACCCGTACCCTAACCCTAAACCGTAACCTAAACCGAACCCTAACCCTAAACTTAACCCGTTCGCTAACCTTATCCCATACCCTAAAGCTAACCCTAACCCGTATCCTAACCCTAACCTAACCCTAAGCCTAACCCGTACATTAACCCTTACCCTAACCCTAACACTAACCCTACCCTGTACTCTAAACCTAAACCTAACCGAACCCTAACCCGTACACTTAACCTATCCCTAACCCTAACTCGTACCCTAAACCTAACCCTACACCTGACCCTAAACCTAACCCTAACCCGTACCCTAAAACTAACCCATAACCTAACCCTAACCATATACCTAACCATAAACCTAACCCGTACCCTAACCCCACTCGTAGCCTAATCCTAACTCTAACCCTAACTCCTAACCCTAAGCCTAACTCTAAACCTTACCCGAACCCGTACCCAAACGGTAAACCGAACCCATACCCTAACACTAACCCAAACCCGTACTCTAACCCTAACCATAACCCTAACCCTAACCCTAACCCGCAGCCTAAACTTAACCCTAACCCTAACCCAAACCATAACCCTTAACCGTAACCTAACCCTAACCCATAGCCTAACCCTAACCCTAACTTTAACCATAATCCTAATCCGTACCCAAACTCTAAAACTAACCCATACCCTAACCCCTAACCTAACGCAAACCCGTACCCTAACACTAAACCTAATCCTAACCCTGACACTAAACCTAACCCTAACCCTTACACTAACCCTAACCCTAACCCAACCCGCACCCTAAACCTAACGCTAACCCGTACCCTAACCCTAAAACGTAACCTAAACCGAATCCTAACCCTAAACTTAACCCGTTCGCTAACACTATCCCGTACCCTAAAGCTAACCTTAAACCGTATCCTAACCCTAACCTAACCCTAAGCCTAAACCGTACATTAACCCTTACCCTAACCCTAACACTAATCCTACCCCATACTCTAAACCTAAACCTAACCCTAACCCGTACACTTAACCTATCCCTAACCGTAACTCATACCCTAAACCTAACCCTACAACTGACCCTAACCCTATCCCTAACCCGTACCCTAAAACTAACCCATACCCTAACCATAACCATAAACCTAACCCTAACCCTAACCCGTACCCTAAACCTAAACCTAACACTTGACCTAACCCGTACCCTAACGGTAAAACTAACCCGTACCCTAACACTAACCCAAACCCGTACTTTAACCCTAACCCTTACCCTAACACTAACCCTACCCGTACTCTAAACCTAACCCTAACTCTCACCCTGACCCTTACCCTAACCCTAACCCTAACCCTAACACTATCCCTACCCCGTACTCTAACCCTAACCCAAACCCTAACCCTAACCCGTACCCATACCCTAACCCTAACCCTAACACTAACACTAACCGTAACCCGTACTCTAACCCTAAAACTTACCCTAACCGTAATCTAACCCTAACACTAACCCTCACCCTAACCATATCAGTTACCCTAAACCTAACCCATACCCTAACCCTAAACCTAACCCTAACCTGTACCCTAAACCTAACCCTAACCCATACCCTAACCCTAATCCTAACCCGTACCCTAAGCCTAACCCATACCCTAACCCTTACCCTAATCCTAAACCTAACACTAACCGGTATCTAAACCTAACCCCAACCCTATCCCTAACCTGTACTCTAACCCTAACCCAAACCCTAACCCTAACCCGTACCTGTACCCTAACCTTAACAATAACCTTAACACTTACCCTAACCCGTACTCTAAACCTAACACTAACCCTAACACTATCCATACCCCGTACTCTAACCCTAACCCAAACTCTAACCCTAACCTGTACCATAACCCTAACCCGAACCCTAACCCTTACACTAACACTAACCCTAACCCTAACCCTAACCCTAACCGTACTCTAAACCTAAACCTAACCCTCACCCTAACCCTAACGCGTACTGTAACCCAAACCCGTACCATAACCCTAACCCTAACCCTAAACTTAACCGTAACCCTGACCCGTATCCTAACCCTAAAACTAACCCGTACCCTAACACCAACCCTAACCCTAACCCGTACCCTAACCCTATCCCTAACGCTAACCCTGACCCTAAACCTAACCCTAACCCGTATCCTAACCCTAACACTAACCCTCACCTAAACCTAAACATAACCCGTACCCTAAGCCTAACCCGTAATCTAAACCTAACCCTAACCCTAAACTTAACCCGTACGCTAACCCTATCCCGTACCCTAAACCTAACCCTAACCCGTACCCTAACCCTAACCCTAACCCTATCCGTACTCTAACCCTAAACCTAACCCTAACCCTAACACAAACCCTAACCTGTACTCTAACCCTAACCCTAACCCTAAACGTAACCCTAACCCGTACTCTGACCCTAACCCATACCCTAACACTAACCCTAAACCTAACACTATCCCTAACCCGTACTCTAACCCAAAACCTAAACCTAACTATAACCCTAACCCGTACTATAACCCTAAACCTAACCCTAACGTTAAACCTAACACTAACCCATACTCTAACCCTAAATCGTAGCCTAACACTAACTCTTACACTAACACCTAACCCTAACCTTCACCCTAACCCTTACCCTAACCCGTACCCAAACGGTAAACCTAACCCGTACCCTAACACTAACCCAAACCCGTACGCTAACCCTAACCCTAACCCTAACCCTAACCTTAACCCTAAACCGCACCCTAAACTTAACCCTAACACTAACCCTAACCATAACCCTTAACCGTACATAAACCTAACCCTAACTCGTACCCTAACCCTAATACTGACCCTAACAGTAACCCTAACCATAACCCTTACCCGTACCCTATCCCTAACCCATAACCTAACACTAACCCTAACCTTAACCGTAACCTTAACCCATACCCTAACCCTAAAACTAACCTGTACTTTAACCCCAACCCTAACCCTAACCCGTACCATAACCCTATCACTAATCCTAACCCTGACCCTAAACCTAACCCTAACCCGTACCCTAACCCTAACCTGCACCTAAACCTAACACTAACCAGTACCCTAACCCTAAACCATAACCTAAACCTAAACCTAACCCTAAACTATCCCGTACGCTAACCCTATCCCTTACCATAAACCTAACCCTAACCCGTATCCTGACCCTAAACCTAACCCTTAGCCTAACCTGTACAACAACCCTAACCCTAACACTAACCCTAACCCTAACACTATCCCTAACCTGTACTCTAACCCTAACACTAACCTTAACCATACTTTAACCCTAACTCTAACCCTCACCCTAACCCTAACCCGCTGTAACCCAAACCCGTACCATAACCAAACACTAATCCGTACCCTAACCGTAAGCCTAACTCGTACCCTAACCCTAACCCTAACCCTGACCCTAAACCAAACCCTAACACTAACTCGTACCCTACACCTATCCCTAACCCTGACCCTAACCCTAACCCTAACCCTTACCCTAAGCTTAACCCATACCCTAACCCTAACCCTAAACCTAACGCTAACCCTAAACCGTACCCTAAACCTAACCCTAACCCTTGACCTAACCCGTACCCAAACCTATCCCGTACCTTAACCCGAACCCTAACCTGTACCCAAACCCTAACAGTAACCCTAACCCATAGCCTAGCGCTAACCCTAACCCTAACCCTAACACTATCCCGGACCCAAACCCTAACCCTAACCCTGACCCTAACACTAACCCTATCCCGTACCCTAACCCTAAACCATACCTGAACCCTAACCCTAAACCTAATCCATACCCTAACCCTAAACGTAACACTAGCCCAAACCCAAACCCTAACCCTAACCCTAACCCGCACATTAAACCTAACCCTAACCCTAGACCTAACACGTACACTAACCCCATCCCGTACCCTAAACTTAACCCTAACCGGTACCGTGTCCCTAACACTAACCCTAACCCTAACCCTAACCCGTACACTAACCCTAACCAAACCTTAACCCTAACCCTAACCCGTACCCTAACCCTACCCGTAGCCTATTCTTAACTCTAACCCTAACTCCTAACCCTAAGCCTAACCGTAATCCGTATCCGAACCCGTACCCAAAGGGTAAACCTAACCCGTACCGGAACACTAACCCAAATCCGTACTCTAACCCTAACCCTAACCCCAACCCTAACCCTAACCCGCACTCTAAACTTAACCCTAACCCTAACCCAAACGATAACCCTTAACCGTAACCTAACCCTAACACATAACCTAAACTTAACCCTAACCTAAACCATAACCCTAATCCGTAAGCTAACCCTAAAACTAACCTGGACCCTAACCCCAACCCTAACCCTAACAAGTACACTAACACTAACCCTATCCCTAACCCTGACCCTAAACCTAACCCAAACCTTACACTAACCCACACCCTAACCCAACCCACACCCTAAACCTAACCCTAACCCGTAACCTAACCCTAACCCGTAACCTAAACCGAACCCTAACCCTAAACTTAAACCGTTCGCTAACCCTATCCCATACCCTAAACTTAATCCTAACCCATATCTTAACCCTAACCTAACCCTAAGCCTAAACCGTACTTTAAACCCAACCAGAACCCTAACACTAACCCTACCCGTACTCTAACCCTAACCCTAAGCCTAACCCGTACCCTAAACCTAACCCTAACCTTAACTCGTACGCTATCCCTAACAGTAAACCTGACCCTAACCCTAACCCTAACCCGTACCCTAAACCTAACCCATACCCTAACCCTAACCCTAAACCTAACCCTAACCCATACCCTAAACCTAACCCTAACCCTTGACCTAACCCGTACCCAACCCTATCACGTACCCTAACCCTAACCCTAACCCGTACCCAAAACTTAACAGTAACCCTAACACATACCTTAGCGCTAAGCCTAACCCTAACCCTAAGCCTAACCCGCACCCTAAACTTAACGCTAACCCTAACCCTAACCATAACACTTACCCGTACCCTAACCCTAAACCATACCCTAATAATAACCATAAACTTAACCATAACCCTAACCCGTACCCTAACCCTAAAACTAACCCATACCCTAACCCCAACCCTAACCCTAACCCATACCATAATCCTATCCCTAACCCTAACCCTGATCCTAAACCTAACCCTAACCCATACACTAACACTAACCCGCACCTAAACCTAACCTTAACTGGTACCCTAACTCTAACCCATAACCTAAACCTAACCCTAACCCTAAACTTAACCCGTACACTAACCCTATCCTGTACCCAAAACCTAACCCTAACCTGTATCCTAACCCTAACCCTAACCCAAAACCTATCCGTACACTAACCCTAAACCTAACACTAACACTAACCCTAACCCGTACTCTAACCCTAACCATAACCCTAAACCTAAACCTAACCCGTGCTCTAACCCTATCCCGTACCCTAACACTAACCATTACCCTAACCCTAAAACTAACCCGTAACCTAACCCTAAACGTAACCCTAATACCTACCCAAACCCTACCCCTAACACGTACCCAAACCCTAATGCTAACCCTTACCCTAACCCGTACCCAAATGGTAAACCTAACCTGTACCATAACACTAGCCAAACCCGTACTCTAACCCTAACCCTAACACTAACACTAAACCTACCCCGTACTCTAACACTAACCCTAACCCTAACCCTAACCCGTACCCTAACCCTAACCCTAACCCTAAACCTAACACTAACCCTAACCCGTACTCTAACCCTAACCCTAACCCTAACACTAACCCTACCCCGTACTCTAACACTAACCCTAATCCTAACCCTAACTCGTACCCTAACCCTAACCCTCACCATAACCCTAACACTAACCCTAACCCATACTCTATCTGTAACCCTAACCGTATTCTATCCCTAAACCTAACCCTCACCCTAACCCTAACCCGTACTGTAACCCTAACTCATACCATAACCCTAAACCTAACCCGTACCCTAACCCTAACCCTAATTCATACCCTAACCCTAACCCTGACCCAAACCCTAACCCTAACCCGTATCCTAAACCTATACCATGCCCTAACCCTAAACTTAACCCTAACCCGTGCTCTAACCCTATCCCGTACACTAACACTAACCCTAATCTTAAACCTTGACCTAACCCGTAACCTAACCCTAAACCTAACCCGTACCCAAACCCTAACAGTAACCATAAACTATACCCTAACGCTAACACTAACCCTAACCCTAACTCTAACCATTACCCGTACCCTAACCCTAACCCATACCCTACCCTAACCCTAAAATTAACCGTAACGCTGACCAGTACCCTAAACCTAAAATTAACCCATATCCTAACCCTAACTCGTACCCTAACCCTAACCCTAACCCTAACCCACACCTAAACCTAACCCTAACCCGTAACCTAAGACTAAACCTACCCTAAACTTAACCCGTACGCTAACCCTATCCCATACAATTAACCTAACCCTAACCCGTAAACTAACCCTAAACCTAACCCTAAGCCTAACCCGTACATTAACCCTAACGCTGACACTAACACTAACCCTACTCCGTACTCTAACCCTAACCCTAACTCTAACCCTAACCCGTACCCTAACCCTAAGCCTAACCCTAACACTAACCCTACCCCGTAATCTAACCCTAACAAAAACCCTAAACCTAACCCATACCCTAAACCTAACCCTAACCCTAACCCTAACCCTAACCCTAACCCTAAACTAAACCTAACCCGTACTCTAACCCTAACCCTAACACTAACACTAACCCTACCCCGTACTCTAACACTAACCCTAATCCTAACCCTAACTCTTACCCTAACCCTAACCCTAACCCTAACCCTAACACTAACCCTAACCCGTACTCTATCCCTAACCCTAACCGTATTCTAACCCTAACCCTAACCCTCACCCTAACCCTAACCCGTACTGTAACCCTAACCCATACCATAACCCTAAACCTAACCCGTACCCTAAACCTAACCCTAATTCGTACCCTAACACTAACCCTCACCCTGACCCTAACCCTAACCCTAACCCGTATCCTAAACCTAACCCATACCCTAACCCTAAAACTAACTCTAACCCGTGCTCTAACCCTATCCCGTACCCTAACACTAGCCCTAATCCTAACCCTTGACCTAACCCGTAACCTAACGCCAAACCTAACCAGTACCCAAACCTTAACAGTAACCCTAAACCATACCCTAGCGCTCACACTAACCCCAACCCTAACTCTAACCATTAACCGTACACTAATCCTAACCCATACCCTAACCCTAACCCTAAACTTAACCGTAACCCAGTCCAGTACCCTAAACCTAAAATTAACCCGGACAATAACGCCAACTCTAACCCTAACCCGTACCCTAACCCTAAACCTAACCCTAACCCACACCTAAACTTAACCCTAACCCATAACCTAAGCCTAACCCTAAACCTAAAGTTAACATGTACGCTAACCCTATCCCGTACCCTTAACCAAACCTTAACCCGTAACCAAACCCTAAACCTAACCCCAACCCTAACACTAACCCTTACCCTAACCCTATCCCTAACACTAACCCTGACCCTAAACCTAACCCTAAACTGTACCCTAACCCTAACCCTTACCCTCACCTAAACCTATCCCTAACCCATACCCTAACCCTAACTCGTAACCTAAACCTAAACCTAACCCTAAACTTAATCCATACGCTAACCCTAACCCGTAACCTAAACGTAACCAATACCCTAATCCTAACCCTAAACCTAACCCTAACCCTATCCCGTACCCTATAACTAATCCGAACCCTTGACCTAACCCGTACCCAACCTTATCCGTACCCTAACCCTTACCCTAACCCGTACCCAAAACCAACAGTAACCCTAAACCTTACCCTAGCGCTAAACGTAACCCTAACCCTAAGCCTAACCCGAACCCTAAACCTAAACCTAACCCTAACCCAAACCATAACCCTTACCCGTACCCTAACCCTAACCCATACCCTAAAACTAACCCGCATCTAAACCGTAAATTAACCCGTACCCTAACCCTAACCCGTAACCTAAACCTAAACCTAACCCTAAACTTATCCCGTACACTAAACCTATCCCGTACCCTAAACCTAACCCTAACCCTAACCCTAACCCTAACCCTAACCCTAATAATAACCCTATGCCATTCTCCCCTTAACCTAACCCTAACCCTAACCCAAACACTAACCCTAACATGTACTCTAAACCTAATCCTAACCCTAAACGTAACCCTAACCCGTTATCTAACACTAACCCGTACCCTAACACTAACCCTAACCCTAACACTATCCAGAAACCGTACCCTAACCCTAAAAGTAACCCTAACCCGTACCCAAACCCTAACCCTAACACGTACCCTAAATCTAACCCTAACCCGCACACTAAAAGTAACCCTAAACCTAGACCTAACACGTACACTAAACCTATCCTGTACCGTAACCTTAAACCTAACACGTACTGTAACCCTAACACTAACCCTAACCCTAACCCTAACCCTAACCCATAGACTAACCCTAAACGTAACCCTAACCCGTACCCAAACCCTAACCCTAACACATACCCTAACCCTAACCCTATCCCTAAGCTGCACACTAAACCTAACCCAAACCCTAGACCTAACATGTACACTAAACCTATCCCGTAACGTAACCTTAACCCTAGCCCGGACCGTAACCCTAACACTAACCCTAACCCTAACCCTAACCCGTACACTAACCCTAACCCTAACCCTAACACTAACTGTACTCTAACCCTAACCCTAACCCTAACCCGTACTGTAACCCTAACTCATACCATAACCCTAAACCTAACCCGTACCCTAACCCTAACCCTAACTCGTACCCTAACCCTAACCCTAACCCTGACCCTAAACCTAACCGTAAACTGTACCCTAAACCTAACCCGTACTTTAAACCTAACCCTAACCCTAACCCGTACCCTAAACCTAACCCTAACCTTAACTCGTACCCTAAACCTACCCTAACCCTGAACCTAACCCTAACCCTAACCCATGCCCTAAGCCTAACCCATACCCTAACCCTAACCCTAACCCTAACCCTAAACCGTACCCTAAACATAACCCTAACCCTCTACCTAACCCGTACCCAAACCTATCCCGTAACCTAACCCTAACCCTAACCCGTACCCAAACCCTAACTGTAACCCTAACCCATACCCTAGTGCTAACCCTAACCTTAACCCTAACCCGGACCCTAAACCTAACTCTTACCCTGACCCTAACACTAACCTTATCCCGTACCCTAACCCTAAACTGTACACAAACACTAACCCTAAACCTAACCCATACCCTAACCCTAAACGTAACCCTAGCCCGTACCCAAACCCTAACCCGAACCTTAACCCTAACCCTAACCCGTACCCTAACCCTACCTGTAGCCTAATCCTAACTCTAACCCTAACCCCTAAACCTAAGCCTAACCCTAACCCTTACCCGAACCCGTACCCAAACGGTAAACCTAACCCGTACCCTAACACTAACCCAAACCCGTACTATAACCCTAACCATAACCCTAACCCTAACCCAAACCATAACACTTAACCGTAACCTAACCCTAACCCATAACCTAAACCTAACCCTAACCATAACCATAACCCTAATCTGTACCCAAACCCTAAAACTAACCCATACCCTAACCCCAAGCCTAATGCTAACCCATACCCTAACACTAACCCTAACCCTAACCCTGACCCTAAACCTAACCCTACCCCTTACCCTAACCCTAACCCTAATCCAACCCGCACCCTAAACCTAACCCTAACCCGTACCCTAAAGCTAAAAAATAACCTAAACCGAACCCTAACCCTAAAGTTAACCCGTTCGCTAACCCTATCCCGTACCCTAAACGTAACCCTAAACCGTAACGTATCCCTAAACCTAACCCTAAGCCTAACCCGTACATTAACCCTAACCCTAACACTAACACTAACCCTACCCCGTACTCTAACCCTAACCCTAACTCTAACCCTAACCCGTACCCTAAACCTAACCCTAAACCTAACCCTAACACTAACCCTACCCCATACTCTAACCCTAACACAAACCCTAACCCTAAACCGTACTCTATCCCTGACCCTAACCCTTTCCCTAACCCTAACCCTATCCGCACTCTAACCCTAACCCTAACACTAAACCTAACCCGTACTCTAGCACTAACCCTAAACCTAAACGTAACCCTAACCCATACGCTAACCCTAACACGTACCCTAACACTAACCCTAAACCTAACACTATCCCTAGCCCATACTCTAACCCTAAACCTAAGGCTATCTCTAACCCAAACCCGTACTATAACCCTAACCCTAAACCTAACCCTAACCCGTACTCTAAACCTAAACCTAACCCTATCTCTAATCCAAACACGTACTATAACCCTAAACATAACCCTAACCCTAAACCTAACCCTAACCCGTACTCTAAACCTAAACCTAACCCTATCTCTAACCCAAACCCGTACTATAACCCTAACACTAACCCTGACCCTAAACCTAACCCTAACCCGTACCCTAAACCAAACCCGTACTCTAACCGTAACCCTAACCCTAACCCGTACCCTAAACCTAACCCTAAACCATACACTAACGCTAACCTTAACCCTAACAATGACGTTAACCATAACCCTAACTCGTACCCTAAGCCTAACCCATACCCTAAACCTAAACTTTATCCAAACCCTAACCCTAACCCGTACCCTAAACCTAACCCTAACCCTTGACCTAACCCCTCCCCAACCCTATCCCATAAACTTGCCCTCACCGTAACCCGTACCCAAACCTTAACAGTTACCCTAAACCATTCCCTAGTGCTAACCCTAACCCTAACCCTAACCCTAACCTGCACCCTAAATCTAAAGCTAACCCTTATCCTAACCATAACCCTTACCCGTACCCTGACCCTAACCCAAATCCTAACCCTAACCCTAACTTTAACCATAACCCTAACCCGTACCCTAAACCTAAAACTAACCCGTACCCTAACCCCAACCTTAACCCTAACCCATACCATAACCCTATCACTAACCCTAACCCTGACCCTAAACCTAACCCTAACCCTAACCCGTACCCTAACCCTAACCCTAACCCGCACCTAAACCTAACCCTAACCCAGAACCTAAACCTAACCCTAACCCTAAAGTTATCCCGTACGCTAACCCTATCCCGTAACCTAAACCTAAACCTAACCCGTAGCCTAACTCTAACCCTAACACTATCCGTACACTAACACTAACACTAACCCTAACACTAACACTAACCCTAACCTGTACTCTAACCCTAACCCTAACCCTAAACCTAATCCTAACCCGTACTCTAACCCTAACCCGTACCCTAACACTAACCCTAATCCTAACACTAACCCTAACCCGTACTCTAACCCTAAACCTAACCTTAACTCTAAAGCTAACCCGTACTATAAACCTAACCCTAACCCTAACCCTAACCCTAACCCTGATCGGTACAGTAACCATAACCCGTAACCTAAACCTAACCCTAACCCGTAACCTAACCCTAAACCGTACCCTAACCCTAACCCTAAACCTAAACCGTACCCTAACCCTAAATGTAACCCTAACCTGTACCCAAAATCTAACCCTACACGTACCCTAACCCTAACCCTAACCCTAACTCGTACACTAACCCTAACCCGAACCCTAACCCTAATCATAACCCGCACCTAAACCTAACCCTAACCCTAACCCTAACCCGCACCTAAACCTAACCCTAACCCGTACCAGAACCCTAACCCTAACCGTAACCCGTACCCTATCCCTACCCATAGCCTAACCCTAACTCTAACCCTAACCCCTAAACCTAACCCTAACCCTAACCCGCACCTAAACCTAACCCTAACCCGAACCCTAACCCGCACCTAAACCTAAACCTAAATCGTACCCTAACCCTAAACCTAACCCTAACCCTAACCCTTACCCTAACATGTACCCAAATGGTAAACCTAACCCGTACCCTAACACTAACCCAAACCCGTACTCTAACCCTAACCCTAACCCTAACACTAACCCTACCCCGTACTCTAACCCTAACCCTAACCCGCTCCGTACCCCTAACCCTAAACCTAACCCTAACCCTAACACTATGCCTAACCCGTACTCTAAACCTAAACCTAACCCTAGATCTAAGCCTAACCCGTCCTATAACCATAAACCTAACCCTAACCCTAAACCTAAACCTAAACCTAAACCGTACTCTAACCCTATCCCGTAGCCTAACACTAAGTCTAACCCTAACCCCTAACCCTAAACCTAACCCTGCCCCTAACCCTAACACGTACCATAAACCTAACACTAACCCTAACCCGTACCCAAACCCTAACAAGTACACTAACCCTAACCCGGTGCCTAACCCTGACTAAAACCCTAAAACTAACCCTAACCCTAGACCTAACCCATACCCTAAACCTATCCCGTACCCTAACCCTAACGCTAACCTGTACCCTAACCCTAACACTAACACTAACCCTAATCCTAACCCTATTCCCGTACACTAACCCTAACCCTAACCCTAAACCGTATCCTAACCCTAACCCGTACCGTTACACGTACCTTAACCCTAAACCTAACCCGTACCCTAAACTTAACACTAACCCTAACCCAAACCATAACCCTTAACCGTAACCTAACCCTAATCCATACCCTAACCCTAAACCTAACCTTAACCGTAACCCTAACCCGTAACCTAACCCTAAAACTAACCCATACCCTACCCCTAACCCTAACCTTAACCCATACCCTAACACTAACCCGTACCCTAACACTAACCCTTACCCTAACCCTAACCTAACCCGTACCCTAACCCTAAACGTAACCCTAACCCGTACCCAAACCCTAAACCTAACACGTACCCTAAACCTAACCCTTACCCTAACCCTCACACTAAACCTAACCCTAACCCTAGACCTAACCACGTACACTAAAACTATCCCGTACCGTAATCTTAAAGCTAAACCGTACTGTAAACCTAACACTAACCCTAACCCTAACCCTAACCCTAACCCGTACACTAACACTAACCCGAACCCTAACCCTAACCCTAACCCTAAACGTACCCTAACCCTAACCATAACCCGCATCCTAAACCAAACCCTAACTCTAGACCTAACCCGTACCCTAACACTAACCCGTACCCTAACACTAACTCCTACCCTAACCCTAACCCATACCATAACCCTAACGCTTACCCTAACCAGTACCCTAAACCTAACCCGTACCGAACCCTATCCCGAACCCTTACCGTAACACTAACCCATACCCTAGCTCTAACCCTAAGCCTAACCTGCACCCTAAACTAAACCTAACCCTAACCCTAACCATAACACTTAACCATATCGTAATCCTAACCCATACCCTAACCCTAACCCTAACCTTAACCGTAACCCTGACCTGTACCCCAACCCTAAAACTAACCCGTACCCTAACCCCAACCCTAACCCTAACCCGTACCATAACCCTATCCCAAACGCTAAACCTGACCCTAAAACTAACCCAAACCCGTACCCTAATTCTAACCCTACCCCTAACCATAACGCTAACCCTCACCTAAACCTAACCCTAACCCATACCCTAACACTAAACCATAACCTAAACCTAACCTAACACTAAACTTAACCCATACGCTAACCCTATCCTGTACCCTACACCTAACCCTAACCCGTAACCTAACCCTAACCCTAACCCTAACCCGAACCCTGGTGGTAAACCTAACCCGTACCCTAACACTAACCCAAACCCGTACTCTAACCCTAAACCTAACCCTAACCCGATCCCTAAACTTAAACCTAACCCTAACCGAAACCATAAACCTTAACCGTAACCTAACCCTAACCCATACCCTCACCATAACCCTAACCTTAAACATAATCCTAACCCATACCCTAACTCTAAAACTAACCTGTACCCTAACCCCAACCCTAACCTTAATACGTACCCTAACACTAAACCTAACCCTAACCCTGACCCTAAACCTAACCCTAACCCTTACACTAACCCTAACCCTAACCCTAACACGCACCCTAAACCTAACCCTAACCCGTACCCTAACCCTAAACCGTAACCTAAACCTAACCGTAACCCTAAACTTAACCCGTACGCTAACCCTATCCCGTACCCTAAACCTA
The DNA here is from genome assembly GCA_032313775.1 of Urocyon cinereoargenteus. Lineage (NCBI taxonomy): Eukaryota > Metazoa > Chordata > Mammalia > Carnivora > Canidae > Urocyon > Urocyon cinereoargenteus. The sequence goes on from JAVLSZ010000003.1 coordinate 97,722,048, forward strand.
ACCCTAAACCATATCCTAACCCTAAACGTAACCCTAAGCCTAACCCGTACATTAACCCTAACACTAACCCTAACCATACTCTAACCCTAACACTAACCCTCACCTTAACCCTAACCCGTACTGTAACCCTATACCATACCATAACCCTAAAACTAACGCGTACCCTAAAACTAACCCATACCCTAAACCTAACCCGTACCCTAACCCTAACCCTAACCCTAACCCGTACCCTAAACCTAACCTTACCCTAACCCGTACCCTAACCGTAACCCTAACCCTAACCCTGACCCTAACCCTAACCCTAACCCGTACCCTAAACCTAATCCGTACCCTAACCCTATACCTAACCCTAACCCTAAACCTAAGCCTTACCTGTACAGTAACCCTAACCCGTACCCTAACCCTAACCCTACACCTAAACCTAACCATAACCCTGACCCTAAACCAAACCGTAACCCATACCCTAACCCTACCGTACCCTAACCTAACCCTAAACCTAACCCATACCTTAACCCTAAACGTAACGCTAACCCGTACCCAAACCCTATCCCTAACACGTACCCTAACCTTAGCCCTAACCCTAACCCGCACCCTAAACCTAATCCTAACGCATACCCTAACCCTAAACCGTAACCTAAACCTAACCGTAACCCTAAACATAACCCGCACGCTAAACCTCACCCGTACCCTAAACCTAACCCTAACCCATATCCTAAACCTAAACCTAACCCTAAGCCTAACCCGTACATTAACCCTAACCCTAACCCTAACCATACTCTAACCCTAACACTAACCCTCACCTTAACCCTAACCCGTACTGTAACCCTATACCGTACCATAACCCTAAAACTAACCCGTACCCTAAACCTAAACCATAACCTAAACCTAACCCGTACCCTAACCCTAACCCTAACCCTAACCCGTACCCTAAACCTAACCCTAACCCTAACTCGTACCCTAACCCTAACCCTAACCCTAAACCTAATCCTACCCCTAACCCGTACCCTAAGCCTAACCCTAAACCTAACCCTAACCCTAAACTTAACCCATACGCTAACCATATCCCGTACCCTAAACCTAACCCTAACCCTAAGCCGTATCCTAACGCTAATCCTAACCCTAAGCCTAAACCGTACATTAACCCCAAGCCTAACACAACACTAACACTAATCCTACCCAGTACTCTAACCCTAAACCTAACCCTAACCCTAACCCGTACCCTAACCCTAACCCTAATCCTAAACCTAACCTTAACCCTAACCCTAACATTAACCCTAACCCGTACTCTAACCCTAACCCTAACCCTAACACTAACCCTAACCGTACTCTAACACTAACCCTAACCCTCACCCTAACCCTAACCGGTACTGTAACCCTAACCCGTACCAAAACCCTAACCTTAACCCGTACCCTAACCCTAACCCTAACTCGTACCCTAAACCTAACGTTGACCCTAACACTAACCCGTACTGTAACCCTATACCGTATCATAACCCTAAAACTAACCCGTACCCTAAACCTAACCCGTACCCTAAACCTAACCCGTACTTTAACCCTAACCCTAACCCTAACACTAACCCTAACCCTAAACCTGACCCTAAACCTAACCCGTACTCTAACCCTAACCCGTACTCTAACCTTAACCCTAAACCTAAACCTAACCCTAACCCATATTCTAACCCTATCCCGTCACCTAACACTTACCCTTAACCTAACCCTAAACCTAACTCGTACCCTAACCCTAAACATAACCCTAACCCGTACCCAAACCCTAAACCTAACACATACCTTAACCCTAACCCTAACCCTAACACTTACCCTAACCCGTACCCAAACAGTAAACATAACCAGTACCCTAACACTAACCCAAACCCGTACTCTAACCCTAACCCTAACCGTAACACTAACCCTACCCCGCACGCTAACCCTAAACCTAAACCTAACCCTAACCCTAAACCGTACCCTAACCCTAACCCTAACCCTAACACTAACCCTAACCCGTACTCTAACCATAACCCTAACCCTAACACAAACCCTCCCCGTACTGTAACACTAACCCTAACCCTAACCCTAACCCTAACCCGTACCCTAACCCTATCCCTAAACCTAACCCTAACACTAACCCTAACCCGTACTCTATCCCTAAGCCTAACCTTAACCCTAAACGTATTCTAACCCTAACCCTAACCCTCACCCTAACCCTAACCATTACTGTTACCCTAACCCATACCATAACCCTAAACCTAACCCGTACCCGAAACCTAACCCTAATTCGTACCGTAACCCTAACACTAACCCTGACCCTAACCCTAACCCTAACCCTAACCCGTATACTAAACCTAACCCATACCCTAACCCTAAACCTAACCCTAACCCATACACTAAACCTAATCCGTACCCTAACCCTAACCCTAAAACTAACCCTGACCCTAACCCTAACCCTAAACCATACCCTAAGCTTAACCCATACCCTAACCCTAAAACTAATCCTAACCCTAACACTTAAACTAACCAGTAACCTAACCCTAACCCTAACCCGTACCCAAACCCTAACAGTAACCCTAAACCATACCCTAACGCTAAAACTAACCCTAAACCTAACCCTAACCATTATCCGTACCCTAACTCTAAACCATACTCTAAAACTAACACTAATCTTAACCGTAACCATTACCCGTACATTAAACCTAAAATTAACCCATACCCTAACCCCACCCTAACCCTAACCTGTACCCTAACCCTAACCCTAACCCTAACCCACACCAAACCTAACACTGACCAGTAACCTAAGCATTACCCTAACCCTAAACTTAACCCTTACGCTAACCCTATCCCGTACACTAAACCTAAACCTAAACCGTAACCTAACCCTAAACCTAACCCTAAGCCTAACCCGTACATTAACCCTAACCCTAACACTAACACTAACCCTACCCCATACTCTAACACTAACACAAACCCTAACACTAAACCGTACTCTATCCCTGACCCTAACCCTAACCCTAACCCTAACCCTATCCGCACTCTAACCCTAACCCTTACCCTAACCCTAACCCTAACACTAAACCTAACCCGTACTCTAGCACTAACCCTAAACCTAAACGTAACCCTAACCCATATGCTAACCCTAACCCGTACCCTAACACTAACCCTAAACCTAACACTATCCCTAACCCGTACTCTAACACTAAACCTAACCCTATCTATAACCCACACCCGTACTATAACCCTAAACCTAACCCTAACCCTAACCCTAACCCTAACTCGTACTCTAACACTATCCCATAGCCTAACACAAACTCTAACCCTAACCCCTAACTCTAACCCTATCCCTAACCCTTACCTAAAACCGTACCCAAACGGTAAACATAACCCGTTTCCTAACACTATCCCAAACCCGTACTCTAACCCTAACCCTAACCCTAACCCTAAACCGCACCCTAAACTTAACCCTAACCCTAACGCTAACCATAACCCTTAACCGTACCCTAACCCTAACCCTAACTCTTACCCTAACCCTAACACTGACCCTAAACCTAACCCGTACACTAACCCTAACCCGTACTCTAATCCTAACCCTAACCCTAACCCTATTCGTACTCCAACCCTAACCCTAACCCTACCCCGTACTCTAACCCTAAGCCTAACTCTAACCCTAACCCGTACCTTAACCCTTAACCTAACCCTAACACTAACCCACCCCGTACTCTAAACCTAACCCTAAACCTAACCATAACCCAAAACCGTACCCTAAACCTAACCCTAACCCTAACTCGTACCCTAACTCTAACCCTAACCCTGACCCTAAACCTAACCCTAACCCGTACCCTAAGCCTAACCCATACCCTAACCCTAACCTTAAACCTACCCCTAACCCTATCCCATACCCTAAACCTGACCCTAACACTTGTCCTAACCCTAAACCTGTAACCTAAACCTAACCCGTACCCTAAACCTAACCCCTACCTTCCCCGTACTCTAACCCTAACACTAACCCTAACCCGTACCCGTCCCCTAAACCTAAACCTAACCCTAACCCTAACACTAACTCTAACCCGTACTCTAACCCTAACCCTAACCTTAACACTAACCCTACCCCGTACTCTAACAGTAACCCTTACCTTAACCATAACCCGTACCCTAACCCTGACCCTAACCCTAACCCTAACACTAACCCTAACCCGTACTCTAACCCTAACCCTAACCCTAACCGTATTCTAACCCTAAACCTAACCCTCACCCGAACCCTAACCCATACCCTAAACCTAAACTGTACCCTAACCCTAAACCTAACCCTAACCCGTAACCTAAACCTAAACCTAACCCGTACCCTAACCCTAACCCAAACCCTAACCCTGACCCTAACCCTAACCCTAACCCTAAACCGTACCCTAATTCTAACCCATACCCTAACCCCAAACTAACCCTAACCTGTCCCTAAACCTAACCCTAACCCGTACCCTAACCCTAATCCTAACCCATACCCTAAGCCTAACCCATACCGTAACCCTAACCCTAATCCTAACCCTAACCCTAACCCGTACCTAAACCTAACCCTAACCCTTGACCTAACCCGTACCCAACCCTATCCTGTAAACTAACCTTAACCCTAACCCGTACCCAAACCCTAACAGTAACCCTAACCCATACCGTAGTGCTAACCCTAACCCTAACCCTAACCCTAAACCTGACCCTAACCCTAAACCTAAACCGTACCCTAAGCCTAACCCATACCCTAACCCTAACCCCAACCCTAACCCAAACACCAACCCTACCCCGTACTCTGACCCTAACCCTAAACCTAACCCTAAACCGTACCCGTATCCTAAACCGAACCCTAACCCTAACCCTAACACCAACCCTATCCCATACTCTAACCCTAACCCTAACCCTAACTGTACTCTAACCCTAACCCTAAACCTCACCCTAACTCTAACCCGTACTGTAACCCAAACCCGTACCATAACCCTAAACCTAACCCTTACCATAACCCTAACCCTAATTCGTACCCTAACCCTAACCCTGACCCTAACCATAACCCTAACCCGTAACCTAAACCTAACCTGTTCTCTAACCCTAAACCTAAAACTAACCCGTACCCTAAACCTAACCCTAACCCGTACCCTAACCCTAACCCTAACCCTGACCCTAACCCTAACCCATACCCTAAGACTAACCCATACACTAACCCTTACCCCAATCCTAAACCTAACCCTAACCCATACCCTAAAACTAACCATAACCCTAAACTTAACCCGTACGCTAACCCTATCCCATACCCTACACCTAAACGTAACCCGTATCCTATCCCTAAAGCTAACCCTAAGCCTAAACCGTACATTAATCCCAACCTAACCCTAACACTAACCCTAACTTTAACCCTAACCCTAACCCTAACCCTAACCCGTACACTAACCCTAACCCTAACCCTAAGCCTAATACTAATCCTACTCCTTACTCTAATCCTAAACCTAAACCTAACCCTAACCCTAACCCGTACCCTAAACCTAAACATAACCCTAACCCTAACACTAACTGTACTCTACCCCTAAACCTAACCCTCACCCTAACCCTAACCCGTACTGTAACCCGAACCCATACCATAACCCTAAACCTAACCCGTACCCTAACCCTAACCCTAACTCGTACCCTAACCCTAACCCTAAACCTGACCATAACCCTAACCCTAACCCGTACCCTAAACCTAACCCGTACTTTAAACCTAACCCTATCCCTACCCGTACCATAAACCTAACCCTAAAACTAACTCGTACACTAAACCTACCCTAAACCTAACCATAACCCTAAACCTAACCCATACCCTAAGCCTAACCCATACACTACTCTTAACCCTAAACCTAACCCTAACCCTAAACCGTACCCTAAACATAACCCTAACCCTCTACCTAACCCGTACCCAAACCTATCCCGTAACCTAACCCTAACCCTAACCCGTACCCAAAACCTAACAGTAAACTTAACCCATACCCTAGCGCTAACCCTAACCCTGACACTATCCCTAAACCTAACCCGTACCCTAAACCTAACCTGTACCCTAAACCTAAACCTAACCCTAATCCGTACACTAAACCTAAACCTAACCCGTACCCTAACCCTAAACCTAACCCTAAACCTGAACCTAACCCTAACCCTAAAACATACCCTAAGCCTAACCCATACCCTAACCCTAACCCAAACCCTAACCCTATCCGTACTCTAACCCTAACCCTAACCCTACCCCGTACTCTAACCCTAACTCTAACTCTAACCCTAACCCGTACCCTAACCATAAACCTAACCCTAACACTAAACCTACCCCATACTCTAACCCTAACCCTAACCCGTACCATAAACCTAACCTTAACCCTAAATTGTACCCTAACCCTAAACCTAACCCTGGCCCTAAACCAAACCTTAACCCGTACCCTAAACCTAACCCATAGCCTAACCCTAACCCTAAACCTAACCCTAACCCTATCCCGTACCCTAAACCTAACCCTAACCCTTGTCCTAACTGGTACCCAAACCTATCCTGTACCCTAACCCTAAACCTAACCCGAACCCAAACCTAAGAGTAACCCTAACCCATAACCTAACGCTAACCCTAACCCTAACCCTAAGCCTAACCCGCACTCTAAACCTAAAATTAACCGTAAACCTAACCAAGACCCTTACCCGTACCCTAAACCTAACCCTTAACCTAACACTAACCCTAAACTTAACCGTAACCCTAACCCATACCCTAACCCTAAAACTAACCTGTACCATAACCCCAACTCTAACCCTAACCCAAACCATAACCCTATCCCTAATCCTAACCCTGACCCTAAACCTAACCCTAACCCGTACCCTAACCCTAACCAGTAACCTAAACATAAACCTAAACCTAAACTTATCCGGTACACTAACCCTATCCTGTACCCTAAACCTAACCGTAACCTGTCCCTAACCCTAACCCTAACCCTATCCGTACACTAACCCTAACCCTAACACTAACACTAACCCTAACCCATACTCTAACCCTAACCCTAACCCTAAACCTAACGCTAACCCGTACTCTAAACCTAAACCGCACCCTAAAACTAACCCTTACTCTAACCATAAATGTAAACCGTACCCTACCCCTAAACATAACACTAACCTGAACTGAAACCCTAAACCTAACACGTACCCTAACGCTAACCCTAACCCACACTTAAACTAACCCTAACCCTAGACCTAACACGTACACTAAACCTATCTTGTACCGTAATCTTAACCCTACCCCGTACCGTAACCCTAACAATAACACTACCCCGTACTCTAACACTAACCCTTACCCTAACCCTAATCCGTACTCTAAGCCTGACCCTAACCCTAAACCTAACACTAACCCTAACCCGTACTCTAACCTTAACCCTAAACCTAACTGTATTCTAACCCTAACCCTAACCCTCACCCTTACCCTAACCCGTATTGTAACCCTAACCCGTACCATAACCCTAACCCTAACCCGTACCCTAACCCTAACCCTAATTCGTACCCTAACCCTAATCCTAACCCTGACCCTAACCCTAACCTAACCCGTACCCTAAACCTAAACTGTACCCTAAACCTAAACCTAACCCTAACCCGTACCCTAAACCTAACCCTAACCAGTACACTAACCCTAACCCTAACCCTAACCCTGAAACTAACCCTAACACTAACCCGTACCCTAAACCTAACCCATACCCTAACCCCAAACTAACCCTAACCTGTACCCTAAACCTAACTCTAACCCATACCCTAACCCTAATCCTAACCCGTAACCTAAGCCTATCCCACACCGTAACCCTAACCCTAATCCTAACCCTAACCCTAACCCGTACCTAAACCTAACCCTAACCCTTGACCTAACCCGTACCCAACCCTATCCCGTAACCTAAACTTAACCCTAACCCGTACCCAAACCCTAACAGTAACCCTAACCCACACCGTAGCGCTAACCCTAACCCTAACCCTAAACTTGACCCTAACCCTAACCCTAAACCGTACACTAAGCCTAACCCATACCCTAACCCTAACCCTATCCCTAACCCTAACACCAACCCTATCCCGTACTCTAACCCTAACCCTAACCCTAACCCTAACTGTACTCTAACCCTAACCCTAAACCTCACCATAGCCCAAACCCGTACTGTAACCCAAACCCATACCATAACCCTAAACCTAACCCTTACCCTAACGCTAACCCTAATTCGTACCCTAACCCTAACCCTAACACTGACCCTAACCATAACCCTAACCCATACCCTAAACCTAACCTGTACCCTAACCCTAAACCTAACCAAAACTGTACCCTAAACCTAACCCTAACCCGTACCCAACCCTAACCCTAACTCTAACACTGACCCTAACCCTAACCCGTACCCTAAGCCTAACCCATACCCTAACCCTTACCCTAATCCTAACCCTAATCCTAACAGTACCCTAAACCTAACCCTAACCCTTGACCTAACACATACCCAACCATATCCCTAACCCTAAACCGTACACAAAACCTAACAGTAACCCTAACCCATACCCAAGCGCTAACCCTAACCCTAACCCTAACCCGCCCCCTAAACCTAAACCTAACCCTAACCCTAACCATAACACTTAACCGTACTCTAACCCTAACCCATACCCTAAAACAAACCCTAAACTTAACCTTAACCCTGACCCATACCCTAACCCTAAAATTAACCCGTACCCTAACCCCAACCCTAACCCTAACCTGTAACCTAAACCTAACCCTAACCCTAAACCTAACCCAACCTAAACCTAACCCTAACCCGTAACCTAAACCCAACCCTAACACTAAAATTAACCCGTACGCTAACCCTATCCTGTACCCTAAACCAAACCCTAACCCGTAAACTAACCCTAAACCTAACTCTAAGCCTAACCTGTACATTAACCCTAACCCTAACCCTAACACTAACCCTTCTCCGTACTCTAACCCTAACCCTAACTCTAACCCTAACCCATACCCTAACCTTTACCCGTACCCTAAACATAACCCTAACACTAAACCTAACCCGTACTCTAACCCTAACCCTAAACCGTACCCTAAACCACACCCTAACCCTAACTCGTACCTAACACTAACCCTAACCCTGACCCAAACGCTAACCCTAACCCATACCCTAAACCTAAACCATACCCTAAACCTAACCCTAAACCTAACCCTAACCCTATCCCGTGCCCTAAATCTAACCCTAACCCTTGTCCTAACCCGTACCCAACCCTATCCTGTAACCTAACCCTAACCCTAACCCGTACCCAAACCCTAAGAGTAACCCTAACCCATACCCTAGCGCTAACCCTAAACCTAAACCTAAGCCTAACCCGCACCCTAAACCTAAACCTACCCGAAACCCTAAACATAACCCTTACCCGTAGCCTAAACCTAACCCATACCTAACACTAACCCTAACATTAACCGTAACCCTAACCCATACCATAACCCTAAAAATAACCCGTACCGTAACCCCAACCCTAACCCTAACCCGTACCATAACCCTATCCCTAATCCTACCCCGTACCAAAAACCTAACCATAACACCTACTCTAACCCTAACCCTTACCCTAACCCGTACCCAAACGGTAAACCTAACCCGTACCCTAACACTAACCCAAACCCGTACTCTAACCCTAACCCTAACCATAACCCGCACCCTAAACTTAACCCTAACCCTAATCCAATCCATAACCCTTAACCGTAACCTAACCCTAACCAAAACCCTAAACCTAACCCTAACCTTAACTGTAACCCTAACCCATACCCTAACCCTAAAACTAACCCGTACCCTAAACCCAACCCTAACCCTAACCCGTACCCTAACACTAACCCTAACCCTAACCCTGACCCTAAACCTTACCCTAACCCTTACACTAATCCGAACCCTAACCCGACCCTGCACCCAAAACCTAACCCTAACCCGTACCCTAACCCTAACCTGTAACCTAAACCTAACCAAAACCCTAAACTTAATCCGTACGCTAACCCTATCCCGTACCCTACACCAAACCCTAACCCGTATCCTAACCCTAAAGCTAACCCTAAGCCTAAACCGTACATTAATCCCAAACCTAAACCTAACACAAACCCTACACCGTACTCTAACCCTAACTCTAACCCGTCCACTAACCCTACCCTAACCCTAACCCTAACACTAATCCTACCCCTTACTCTAACCCTAAACCTAACCCTAACCCTAACCCTAACCCGTACCCTAACCCTAACCCTAAACCTAACCCTAACACTAACTGTACTCTAACCCTAACACTAACCCTCACCCTAACCCTAACCCGTACTATAACCCTAATCCATACCATAACCCTAAACTTAACCCATACCCTAACCCTAAACGTAACCCTAGCCGTACCCAAACCCTAACCCGAACCTTAACCCTAACCCTAACCCGTACCCTAACCCTACCCGTAGCCTAATCCTAACTCTAACCCTAACCCCTAAACCTAAGCCTAACCCTAACCCTTACCCTAACCCGTACCCAAACGGTAAACCTAACCCGTACCCTAACACTAACCCAAACCCGTACTCTAACCCTAACCATAACCCTAACCCTAACCTTAACCATAATCCTAATCCGTACCCAAACCCTAAAACTAACCCATACCCTAACCCAAACCCTAAAGCTAACCCGTACCCTAGCACTAACCCTAACCCTAACCCTGACCCTAAACCTAACCCTAACCCTTACCCTAACCCTAACCCTAAACCAACCCGCACCCTAAACCTAACCCTAACCCGTACCCTAAACATAACCGTAACCTAAACCGAACCCTAACCCTAAACTTAACCCGTTCCCTAACCCTATCCCATACCCTAAACCTAACCCTAACCCGTACCCTAAACCTACACCGTAACCTAAAACGAACCCTAACCCTAAACTTGACACGTTCGCTAACCCTATCCCGTACCCTAAACCTAACCATAACCCGTATCCAAACCCTAACTTAACCCTAAGCCTAACCCGTACATTAACCCTTACCCTAACCCTAACACTAACCCTACCCCGTACTCTAACCCTAACCCTAACCCAACCTAACCCGTACCCTTAACCTATCCCTATCCCTAATTCGTACCCTAACCCTAACCCTAAACCTGACCCTTACCCTAACCCTAACCCGTACCCTAAGACTAACCCATACCCTAACCCTAACCATAAACCTAACCCTAACCCTAACCCGTACCCTAAACCTAACCCTAACCCTTGACCTAACCCGTACCCAACCTTATCCCGTACCCTAACCCTAACCCGTACCCAAACCCTAACAGTAACACTAACCCATACCGTAGCGCTAACCCTAACCCTAACCCTAAGCCTAACCCGCACCCTAAACCTAAACCTAACCATAACCCTAACCATAACCCTTACCCATACCCTAAACCTAACCCATAAACTAACACTAACCCTAACCTTAACCATAACCCTAACCTGTACTCTAACCCTAAAAGTAACCCATACCCTAACCCCCACCCTAACCCTAACACGTACCATAACCCTAACCCTAACCCTAACCCTGACCATAAACCTAACCCTAACCCGTACCCTAAAGCTAACCTGCACCTAAACCTAACCCTACCCCGTACCCGAACTCTAATCCATAACCTAAACCTAAACCTAACCGTAAACTTAAACCGTACACTAACCCTATCCCGTACCCTAAACCTAAAACTAACCCGTACCCACACCCTAACAGTAACCCTAAACCATACCCTAGCGCTAACACTAACCATAACCCTAACCCTAACCATTAACCGTACCCTAACCCTAAACCATACCCTAACACTAACCCTAAACTTAACCGTAACCATGACCCGTACACTAAACCTAAAATTAACCCGTACCCTAACCCCACCCTAACACTAACCTGTACCCTAACCCTAACCCTAACCCTAATCCACACCAAACCTAACCCTGACCAGTAACCTAAGCCTAACCCTAACCCTAAACTCAACCCGTACGCTAACCCTATCCCATACCCTAAACCTAACCCTAACCCGTAAACTAACCCTAAACCTAACTTTAAGCCTAACCTGTACATTAACCCTAACCCTAACACTAACACTAACCCTACCCCGTACTCTAACCCTAACCCTAACTCTAACCCTAACCCGTACCCTAACCCTAACCCTAACCCTAACACTAACCCTAACGCGTACCCTAAACCACACCCTAACCCTAACTCGTACTCTAACACTAACCCTAACCCTGACCCTAAACCTAACCCTAACCCGCACCCTAAACCTAACCCATACCCTAAACCTAACCCTAATCCTAACCCTAACCCTATCCCGTATCCTAAATCTAACCCTAACCCTTGTCCTAACCCGTACCCAACCCTATCCTGTAACCTAACCCTAACCCTAACCAGTACCCAAACCCTAAGAGTAACCCTAACCCATACCCTAGTGCTAACCCTAACCCTAACCCTAAGCCTAACCCGCACCCTAAACCTAAACCTAATGGTAACCCTAACCATTACCTTTACCCGTAGCCTAAACCTAACCCATACCTAACACTAACCCTAACATTAACCATAACCCTAACACGTAACATAAACCTAAAAATAACCCGTATCGTAACCCCAACCCTAACCCTAACCCGTACCATAACCCTATCCCTAATCCTAACCCGTAACCAAAACCTAACCATAACACGTACCCTAACCCTAACCCTAACCCTAACCCTTACCCTAACCCGTACCCAAACGGTAAACCTAACCCATACCCTAACACTAACCCAAACCCGTACTCTAACCCTAACCCTAACCATAACCATAACCCGCACCCTAAACTTAACCCTAACCCTAATCCAAACCATAACCCTTAACCGTAACCTAACCCTAACCCATACCCTAAACCTAACCCTAACCTTAACCGTAACCCTAACCCATACCATAACCCTAAAACTAACCTGTAACCTAAACCCAACCCTAACCCTAACCCGTACTCTAACACTAACCCTAACCCTAACCCTGACCCTAAACCTTACCCTAACCCTTACACTAATCCTAACCCTAACCCTACCCTGCACCCAAAACCTAACCCTAACCCGAACCCTAACCCTAACCCGTAACCTAAACATAAACAAAACCCTAAACTTAATCCGTACGCTAACCCTATCCCGTACCCTACACCTAACCCTAACCCGTATCCTAACCCTAAAGCTAACCCTAAGCCTAAACCGTACATTAATCCCAAACCTAACCCTAACACAAACCCTACACCGTATTCTAACCCTAACCCTAACCCGTACACTAACCCTACCCTAACCCTAACCCTAACACTAATCCTACTCCGTACTCTAACCCTAAACCTAACCCTAACCCTAACCCTAACCCGTACCCTAACCCTAACCCTAAACCTAACCCTAACACTAACTGTACTCTAACCCTAACACTAACCCTCACCCTAACCCTAACCCGTACTGTAACCCTAACCCATACCATAACCCTAAACTTAACCCATACCCTAACCCTAAACATAACCCTAGCCGTAACCAAACCCTAACCCGAACTTTAACCCTAACCCTAACCCGTACCCTAACCCTACCCGTAGCCTAATCCTAACTCTAACCCTAACCCCTAAACCTAAGCCTAACCCTAACCCTTACTCGAACCCGTACCCAAACGGTAAACCTAACCCGTACCCTAACACTAACCCAAACCTGTACTCTAACCCTAACCATAACCCTAACCCTAACCTTAACCATAACCCTAATCCGTACCCAAACCCTAAAACTAACCCATACCCTAACCCAAACCCTAACGCTAACCCGTACCCTAGCACTAACCCTAACCCTATCCCTGACCCTAAACCTAACCCTAACCCTTACCCTAACCCTAACCCTAAACCAACCCGCACCCTAAACCTAACCCTAACCCGTACCCTAAACATAACCGTAACCTAAACCGAACCCTAACCCTAAACTTAACCCGTTCGCTAACCCTATCCCATACCCTAAACCTAACCCTAACCCGTACCCTAAACCTACACCGTAACCTAAAACGAACCCTAACCCTAAACTTGACACGTTCGCTAACCCTATCCGTACCCTAAACCTAACCGTAACCCGTATCCAAACCCTAACCTAACCCTAAACCTAATCCTAAATCTAACCCTAACCCGTACTATAACCATAAACCTAACCCTAACCCTAAACCTAAACCTAACCCGTACTCTAACCCTATCCCGTAGCCTAACACTAAGTCTAACACTAACCCCTAACCCTAAACCTAACCCTAACCCTAACCCTTACCCTAACATGAACCCAAACATTAAACCTAACCCGTACCCTAACACTAACCCAAACCCGTACTCTACCCCTAACCTTAACCCTAACCCTAACCCTAACACTAATACTAACCCGTACTCTAAACCTAACCCTAAACTAAATGTAACCCTAACCCGTTCTCTAACCCTAAAACTAACCCTAACACTAACCCTAACCCCCTCCTATAAACCTAACCCTAAACCCAATGCTAACCCTAAAACTAACTCGTACCGTAACCTGAACTCGTACCCTAACCCTAACCCTAAAACTAACCCTAACCCTGACCCTAACCCTAAACCTAATCCCGTTCACTACCCCTAACCCTAACCCGCATCCTAAACCTAACCCTAACCATAACACTTAACCATACCGTACCCCTAACCCATACCCTAACCCTAACCCTAACCTTAACCGTAACCCTGACCTGTACCCCAACCCTAAAACTAACCCGTACCCTAACCCCAACCCTAACCCTAACCTGTACCATAACCCTATCCCAAACGCTAACCCTGACCCTAAAACTAACCCTAACCCGTACCCTAATTCTAACCCCACCCCTAATCCTAGTGCTAACCCTCACCTAAACCTAACCCTAACCCATACCCTAACACTAAACCGTAACCTAAACCTAACCTAACACTAAACTTAACCCATACTCTAACACTATCCTGTACCCTACACCTAACCCTAACCCGAAACCTAACCCTAACCCTAACCCTACCCGTACCCTGGCGGTAAACCTAACCCGTACCCTAACACTAACCCAAACCCGTACTCTAACCCTAACCCTAACCCTAACCCGCACCCTAAACTTAACCCACACCCTAACCAAAACCATAAACCTTAACCGTAACCTAACCCTAACCCATACCCTCAACATAAACCTAACCTTAACCATAACCCTAACCCATACCCTAAATCTAAAACTAACCCGTACCCTAACCCCAACCCTAACCTTAATACGTACCCTAACACTAACCCTAACCCTAACCCTGACCCTAAACCTAACCCTAACCCTTACACTAACCCTAACCCTAACCCTAACACGCACCCTAAACCTAACCCTAACCCGTACCCTAACCCTAACCCGTAACCTAAACCTAACCCTAATTCGTAGCCTAACCCTAACCCTAACCCTGACCCTAACACTAACCCTCACCTTAACCCTAACCCGTACTGTAACCCTATACCGTACCATAACCCTAAAACTAACCCGTACCCTAAACCTAACCCGTAACCTAAACCAAACCCGTACCCTAACCCTAACCCTAACCCGTGCCCTAACCCTAACCCTAACCCTAACCCGTACCTTAACCCTAACCCTAACCCTAAACCTAATCCTAACCCTAACCCGTACCCTAAGCCTAACCCAAAACCTAATCCTAACCCTAAGCTTAACCCATACGCTAACCCTATCCCGTACCCTAAACCTAAACCTACCCGTATCCTAACTCTAATCCTAACCCTAAGCCTAAACCGTACATTAACCCCAACCCTAACACTAACACTAACACTAATCCTACCCAGTACTCTAACCCTAAACTTAACCCTAACCCTAACCCACACCCTAACCCTAACCCTAACACTAAACCTAAACTTAACCCTAACCCTAACACTAACCCTAACCCGTACTCTAACCCTAACCCTAACCCTAACACTAACCCTAACCGTACTCTAACACTAACCCTAACCCACACCCTAACCCTAACCCATACTGTAACCCTAACCCATACCAAAACCCTAACCTTAACCCGTTCCCTAACCCTAACCCTAACTCGTACCCTAACCCTAACGCTGACCCTAACCCTAACCCGTACTGTAACCCCTACCGTATCATAACCCTAAAACTAACCCGTACCCTAAACCTAACCCGTACCCTAAACCTATCCCGTACTTTAACCCTAACCCTAACCCTAACACTAACCCTAACCCTAACCCTGACCCTAAACTTAACCCGTACTCTAACCCTAACCCGTACTCTAACCCTAACCCTAAACCTAAACCTAACCCTAACCCATACTCTAACCCTATCCTGTCCAATAACACTTACCCTTAACCTAACCCTAAACCGAACTCGTACCCTAACCCTAAACGTAACCCTAACCCGTACCCAAACCCTAAACCTAACACGTACCCTAACCCTAACCCTAACACTTACCCTAACCCGTACCCAAACGGTAAACCTAACCAGTACCCTAACAGTAACCCAAACCCGTACTCTAACCCTAACCCTAACCATAACACTAACCCTACCCCGCACACTAACACTAACCCTAACCCTAACCCTAACCCGTCCCCTAACCCTAACCCTAACCCTAACCCTAACACTAACACTAACCCGTACTCTAACCATAACCCTAACCCTAACGCTAACCCTCCCCGTACACTAACACTAACCCTAAACCTAACCCTAACCCTAACCGTACACTAACCCTAACCCTAAACCTAACCCTAACACTACCCTAACCCGTACTCTATCCCTAAGCCTAACCTTAACCCTAAACGTATTCTAACCCTAACCCTAACCCTCACCCTATGCCTAACCAGTACTGTAACCCTAACCCATACCATAACCCTAAACCTAACCCGAACCCTAAACCTAACCCTAATTCGTACCCTAACCCTAACACTAACCCTGACCCTAACACTAACCCTAACCCGTATCCTAAACCTAACCCATACCCTAACCCTAAACCTAACCCTAACCCGTACCCTAAACATAACCCGTACCCTAAACCTAACTCTAAAACTAACCCTGACCCTAACCCTTACCCTAACACGTACCCTAAGCTTAACCCATACCCTAACCCTAAAACTAATCCTAACCCTAACCCTTAACCTAACCCGTAACCTAACCCTAACCCTATCCCGTACCCAAACCCTAACAGTAACCCCAAACCATACCCTAACGCTAAAACTAACCCTAAACCTAACCCTAACCATTATCCGTACCCTAACCCTAAACCATACCCTAACACTAACCCTAAACTTAACCGTAACCATTACCCGTACATTAAACCTAAAATTAACCCGTACCCTAACCCCACCCTAACCCTAACCTGTACCCTAACCCTAACCGTAACCCTAACCCACACCAAACCTAACACTGACCAGTAACCTAAGCCTAACCCTAACCCAGACTTAACCTGTACGCTAACCCTATCCCGTACACTAAACCTAACCCTAAACCGTAACCTAACCCTAAACCTAACCCGAAGCCTAACCCGTACATTAACCCTAACCCTAACACTAACACTAACCCTACCCCATACTCTAACACTAACACAAACCCTTACCCTAAACCGTACTCTATCCCTGACCCTAACGCTAACCCTATCCGCACTCTGACCCTAACCCTCACCCTAACCCTAACACTAAACCTAACCCGTACTCTAGCACTAACCCTAAACCTAAACGTAACCCTAACCCATATGCTAACCCTAACTCGTACCCTAACACTAACCCTAAACCTAACACTATCCCTAATTCGTACTCTAACACTAAACCTAAACCTATCTCTAACCCACACCCGTACTATAACACTAAACCTAACCCTAACCCTAACTCTAACCCTAACCCGTACTCTAACACTATCCCATAGCCTAACACAAACTCTAACCCTAACCCCTAACTCTAACCCTATCCCTAACCCTTACCAAAACCGTACCCAAACGGTAAACATAACCCGTTTCCTAACACTATCCCAAACCCGAACTCTAACCCTAACCCTAATCCTAACCCTAAACCGCACCCTAAACTTAACGCTATCCCTAACGCTAACCATAACCCTTAACCGTACCCTAACCCTAACCCTAACTCTTACCCTAACCCTAACACTGACCCTACACCTAACCCTAACCCGTACCCTAACCCTAACCCGTACCATAACTCTATCCCTAATCCTAACCCTGACCCTAAACCTAACCCTAACCCGTACCCTAACCCTAACCCGCACCTAAACCAAACCCTAACCCGTACCCTAACCCTAACCCGTAACCTAAACCTAAACCTAAACCTAAACTTATCCCATACACTAACCCTATCCTCTGCCCTAAACCTAACCCTAACCTGTACCCTAACCCTAACCCTAACCCTATCCGTACACTAACCCTAACCCTAACCCTAACACTAACCCTAAACCATACTCTAACCCTAACCCTTACCCTAAACCTAACGCTAACCCGTACTCTAACCCTAAACCGTACCCTAACACTAACCCTTACTCTAACCATAAATGTAACCCATACCCTACCCCTAAACGTAACAATAACCCGAACCGAAACCCTAAACCTAACACGTACCCTAACCCTAACCCTATCCCGCACACTTAAACTAACCCTAACCCTAGACCTAACACGTACACTAAACCTATCTTGTACCGTAATCTTAACCCTACCCCGTATCGTAACCCTAACAATAACCCTACCCCGTACTCTAACACTAACCCTTACCCTAACCCTAACCCGTACTCTAACCCTGACCCTAACCCTAAACCTACACTAACCCTAACCCATACTCTAACCTTAACCCTAAACCTAACCGTATTCTAACTGTAAATCTAACCCTCACCCTTACCGTAAACCGTATTGTAACCCTAACCCATACCATAACCCTAACCCTAACCCGTACACTAACCTTAACCCTAATTCGTACCCTAACCCTAATTCTAACCCTGACCTAACCCTAAACCTAACCCGTACCCTAAACCTAAACTGTACCCTAAACCTAAACCTAACCCTAACCCGTACCCTAAACCTAACCCTAACCCGTACACTAACCCTAACCCTAACCCTAACGCTGACCCTAACCCTAACCCTAAACCTAACCCATACCCTAACCCCAAACTAACCCTAACCTGTACCCTAAACCTAACCCTAACCCGTACCCTAACCCTAATCCTAACCCGTAACCTAAGCCTATCCCACACCGTAACCCTAACCCTAATCCTAGCCCTAACCCTAACCCGTACCTAAACCTAACCCTAACCCTTGACCTAACCCATACCCAACCCTTTCCCGTAACCTAAACTTAACCCTAACCCGTACCCAAACCCTAACAGTAACCCTAACCCACACCGTAGCGCTAACCCTAACCCTAACCCTAACCCTAAACCTGACCCTAACCCTAACCCTAAACCGTACCCTAAGCCTAACCCATACCCTAACCCTAACCATAACCCTAACCCAAACACCAACCCTACCACGTACTCTAACCCTAACCCTAACCCTAACCCTAACCCGACCCTAACCCTAACCCTAACCCTAACCCTAACCCTAACACCAACCCTATCCCGTAACTAACCCTAACCCTAAACCTAACCCTAACTGTACTCTAACCCTAACCCTAAACCTCACCATAACCCTAACCCGTACTGTAACCCAAACCCGTACCATAACCCTAAACCTAACCCTTACCCTAACCCTAACCCTAATTCGTACCCTAACCATAACCCTAATCCTGACCCTAACCATAACCCTAACACATACCCTAAACCTAACCTGTACCCTAACCATACACCTAACCCGAACTGTACCCTAAACCTAACCCTAAACCGTACCCTAACCCTAACCCTAAATCTAACCCTGACCCTAATCCTAACCCGTACCCTAAGCCTAACCCATACCCTAACCCTTACCCTAATCCTAACCCTAAACCTAACCCCAACCCTTGACCTAACACGTACCCAACCCTATCCCGTAACCATCCCTAACCCTAAACCGTACACAAAACCTAACAGTAACCCTAACCCATACCCAAGCACTAACCCTAACCCTAACCCTAACCCGCCCCCTAAACCTAAACCTAACCCTAACCCTAACCATAACACTTAACCGTACCCTAACCCTAACCCATACCCTAAAACAAACCCTAAACTTAAACGTAACACTGACCCATACCCTAACCCTAAAATTAACCCGTACCCTAAACCCAACCCTAACCATAACCCGTAACCTAAACCTAACCCTAACCCTAAACCTAACCCACACCTAAACCTAACCCTAACCCGTAACCTAAACCCAACCCTAACATTAAACTTAACCCGTACGCTAACCCTATCCCGTACCCTAAACCTAACCCTAACCCGTAAACTAACCCTAAACCTAACTCTAAGCCTAACCTGTACATTAACCCTAACCCTAACCCTAACACTAACCCTACTCCGTACTCTAAACCTAACCCTAACTCTAACCCTAACCCATACCCTAACCCTAACCCTAACCCTAACCCTAACACTAAACCTAACCTGTACTCTAACCCTAACCCTAAACCGTACCCTAAACCACACCCTAACCCTAACTCATACCCTAACACTAAACCTAACCCTGACCCTAACCCTAACCCTAACCCGTACCCTAAACCTAAACCATACCCTAAACCTAACCCTAAACCTAACCCTAACCCTATCCCGTGCCCTAAATCTAACCCTAACCCTTGTCCTAACCTGTACCCAACCCTATCCCGTAACCTAACCCTAACCCTAACCTGTACCCAAACCCTAAGATTAACCCTAACCCATACCCTAGCGCTAACCCTAACCCTAACCCTAAGCCTAACCCGCACGCTAAACGTAAAAATACCCGAAATCCTAAACATAACCCTTACCCGTAGCCTAAACCTAACCCATACCTAACACTAACCCTAACATTAACCGTAACCCTAACCCGTACCATAACCCTAAAAATAACCCGTACCGTAACCCCAACCCTAACCCTATCCCGTACCATAACCCTATCCCTAATCCTAACCGGTACCAAAAACCTAACCATAACACGTACCCTAACCCTAACCCTTACCCTAACCCGTACCCAAACGGTAAATCTAACCCGTACCCTAACACTAAACCAAACCCGTACTGTAACCCTAACCCTAACCATAACCATAACCCGCCCCCTAAACTTAACCCTAACCCTAATCCAAACCATAACCCTTAACCGTAACCTAACCCTAACCCATACCCTAACCCTAACACTAACCTTAACCGTAACCCTAACGCATACCCTAACCCTAAAACTAAACCGTACCCTAAAACCAACCCTAACCCTAACCCGCACACTAACACTAACCCTAACCCTAACCCTGACCCTAAACCTAACCCTAACCCTTACACTAATCCTAACCCTAACCCTACCCTGCACCCAAAACCGAACCCTAACCCGTACCCTAACCCCAACCCGTAACCTAAACCTAACCAAAACCCTAACTTAATCCGTACGCTAACCCTATCCCGTACCCTACACCTAACCCTAACCCGTATCCTAACCCTAAAGCTAACTCTAAGCCTAAACCGTACATTAATCCCAAACCTAACCCTAACACAAACCCTACACCGTACTCTAACCCTAACCCTAACCCGTACACTAACCCTACCCTAACCCTAACCCTAACACTAATCCTACCCTGTACTCTAACCCTAAACCTAACCCTAACCCTAACCCTAACCCGTACCCTAACCCTAACCCTAAACCTAACCCTAACACTAACTGTACTCTAACCCTAACACTAACCCTCACCCTAACCCTAACCCGTACTGTAACCCTAACCCATACCATAACCTTAAACCTAACCCATACCCTAACCCTAAACGTAACCCTAGCCGTACCCAAACACTAACCCGAACCTTAACCCTAACCCTTACCCGTACCCTAACCCTACCTGTAGCCTAATCCTAACTCTAACCCTAACCCCTAATCCTAAGCCTAACCCTAACCCTTACCCGAACCGGTACCCAAACGGTAAACCTAACCCGTACCCTAACACTAACCCAAACCCGTACACTAACCCTAACCATAACCCTAACCCTAACCTTAACCATAACCCTAATCTGTACCCAAACCCTAAAACTAACCCATACCCTAACCCCAACCCTAACGCAAACCCGTACCCTAACACTAACCCTAACCCTAACCCTGACCCTAAACCTAACCCTAACCCTTACCCTAACCCTAACCCTAAACCAACCCGCACCCTAAACCTAACCCTAACCCGTACCCTAAAATAACTGTAACCTAAACCGAACCCTATCCCTAAACTTAACCCGCTCGCTAACCCTATCCCATACCCTAAACCTAACCCTAACCCATACCCTAAACCTACACCGTAACCTAAAACGAACCCTAACCCTAAACTTGACACGTTCGCTAACCCTATCCCGTTACCTAAACCTAACCGTAACCCGTATCCAAACCCTAACCTAATCCTAAGCCTAACCCGTACATTAAGCCTTACCCTAACCCTAACACTAACCCTACCCCGTACTCTAAACCTAACCCTAACCCTAACCCTAACCCGTACCCTTAACCTATCCCTAACCCTAACTCGTACCCTAACACTAACCCTAAACCTGACCCTTACCCTAACCCTAAATCTAACCCATACCCTACTCCTAACCGTAACCCGTTCCCTATCCCTAACTCGTACCCTAAACCTAACCCTAACCCGTACACTAACCATAAATCTAACCATAACCCTAAACCTAACCCTAAACTGTACCGTAACCCTAACTCGTACCCTAACCCTAACCCTAACACCAACCCTAAATCTAACCCTAACAAGTACCCTAACACGTACCATAACCCTAAACCTAAACCGTACCCTAACCCTAATGCTAATATTAACCAGGACCCTAAACCTAAACCGTACCCTAAACCTAATCGTAAACCTAACCCTTACCCAAACCCTAACCCTAACCCTAATCCATAACCTATCCCTAACCCTAACCTTAATCGTAACTCTAACCCGTAACCTAACCCTAAAATTAACACTTACCCTATCCCCAACCCTAACCCGAACCTGTACCATAACCCTATCCCTAACCCTAACCCTGACCCTAAACCTAACCCTAACCCGTACCCTAACCCTAACCCTAAACCTAACCCTAACCAATACCCTAAACCTAACCCGTAACCTAAACCTAACCCTAACCCTAAACTCAACCCGTATGCTAACCCTATCCCATACCCTAAACCTAACCATAACCCGTATCCTAACCCTAAACCTAACGTTAAGCCTAACCTGTACATTAACCCTAAACCTAACCCTAACACTAACCCTACCCCGTACTCTAACCCTAACCCTAACCCTAACCGTACTCTAAACCTAACCCTAACCCTCACCCTAACCTTAACCCGTACTGTAACCTTAACCTGTACCAATAACCTAACCCTAACCCGTACCCTAACCCTAACCCTAACTCGTACCCTAACCCTAAACCTAACCCTGACCCTAAACCTAACCCTAACCCGTATCCTAAGCATAACCCATACCGTAACCCGTACCCTAACCCTAACTCTAACCCTAACCCTAACTCGTACCCTGAACCTAAACATAACCCTACCCTAAACCTAACCCTAACCAATACCCTAAACCTAACCCATAACCTAAACCTAACCCTAACCCTAAACTTAAACCATACGCTAACCCTATCCCGTACGCTAAACCTAACCCTAACACGTTCAGTAACCCTAACCCGTAACCTAACCCTAACCCTGACCCTAATCTTAACCCTATCCCGTACCCTAACCCTAAACCGTACCCTAACCCTAACCCTAACACGTATCCTAACCATAACCCGTACCCTAAACCTAACCCGCACCTAAACCTAACCCAACCCGTACCCTAACCCTAACCAGAACCCTAAACCTAAACCTAACCCTAACCCTAACCATAACCCTTACCCGTACCCTAACCCGAAACCTAAACCTAAACCTAACCCTAACCCTAACCCTAACCATAACCCTTACCCGTACCCTAACCCTAACCCATACCCTAACCTAACCCTAAACTTAACCGTAACCCTGAACAGTACCCTAAACCTAAAATTAAGCCGTACCCTAACCCCAACCCTCACCCTAACCCGTACCCTAACCCTAACCCTAACCCTAACCCTAACCCTAACCCACACCTAAACCTAACCCTAACCCATAACCTAAGTCTAACCCTAACCCTAAACTTAACCCGAACGCTAACCCTATCCCGTACGCTTAACCTAACCTTAACCCGTAAACTAACCCTAAACCTAACCCTAAGCCTAACCCTTACATTAACCCTAACCCTAACACTAACACTAACCCTACCCCGTACTCTAACCCTAACCCTAACTCTAACCCTAACCCGTACGCTAACCCTAACCCTAACCCTAACACTAACCCTACCCCGTACTCTAACCCTAACAAAAACCCTAACCCTAACCCGTACCCTAACCCTAAACCTAACCCTAAACCTAACACTAATCCTAACCCGTACTCTAACCCTAACCCTAACCCTAACCCTAACCCGTACCCTAACCCTAACCCTAACACTAACCCTAACCCGTACTCTAACCCTAACCCTAACCCTAACACTAACCCTACCCCGTACTCTAACACTAACCCTAATCCTAACCCTAACTCGTACCCTAACCCTAACCCTAACCCTAACCCTAACCCTAACCCTAACACTAAACCTAACCCGTACTCTATCCCTAACCCTAACCGTATTCTAACACTAACTGTAACCCTCACCCTAACCCTAACACGTACTGTAACCCTAACCCATACCATGACCCTAAAACTAACCCGTACCCTAAACCTAACCCTAATTCATAACCTAACCCTAACCCTCACCCTGACCCTAACCCTAAACCTAACCCGTATCCTAAACCTAACCCATACCCTAACCCTAAACCTAACCCTAACCCTTGCTCTAACCCTATCCCGTACACTAACACTAACCCTAATCCTAACCCTTGACCTAACATAACCCTAACCCTAACCCGTACCCAAACCCTACGAGGAACCCTAACCCATATACTAGTGCTAACCCTAACCCTAACCCTAAGCATAACCCACACCGTAAACCTAAACGTAAACGTAAACCTAACCATAACCCTTACACGTACCCTAACCCTAACCCATAACCTAACACTAACCCTAACCTTAACCGTAACCCTAAACCGTACCCTAACCCTAAAACTAACCCGTAACGTAACCCAAACCCTAACCCTAACCCGTACCATAACCCTATCCCTAATCCTAACCCTGACCCTAAACCTAACCCTAACCCGTACCCTAACCCTAACCCGCACCTAAACCTAACTCTAAACCGTAACCTAACCCTAAACCGTAACCTAAACCTAAACCTAAACGTAAACCTAAACTTATCCGGTACACTAACCCTATCCCATACCCTAAACCTAACCCTAACCTGTACCCTAACCCTAACCCTAACCATAACCCATAACCTAACACTAACCCTACATCTAACCTTGACCCTAAACCTAACCCTAACCCTTACACTAATCCTAACACTAACCATAACCCGCACCCAAAATCTAGCCCTAACCCGAACCCTAACCCTAACCCGTGACCTAAACCTAACCATAACCCTAAACTTAACCTGTACGCTAACCCTATCCTGTACCCGAAACCTACCCCTAACCCGTATCCTAACCCTAAACCTAACCCTAAGCCTAACACTAATCCTACCCGTACTCTAACCCTAAACCTAACCCTAACCCTAATCCGTACCCTAAACCTAACCCTAACACTAACCCTAACCCTAATCGTACTCTAACTCTAACCCTAAGCCTCAACCTAACCCTAACCTGTACTGTAACCCTAACTGGTACCATAACCCTAACCCTAACATGTACCCTACCCCTAACACTAACCGTATCCGTACCCTAACCCTAACCCTAACCCTATGGTACACTAACCCTAACCCTAACCCTAACGCTAAACCTAACCCGTACTCTAACCCCAAACCTAACCCTAAACCTAACCCTAACCCGTACTCTAATCCTATCCCGTAACCGAACACTAACTATTACCCTAACCCTAAAACTAACCTGTACCCTAACCCTGAACGTAACTCTAACCCGTCCCGAAACCCTAACCCTAACACGTACCCTAACCCTAACACTAACCCTAACACTATCCCTAACCCGTACCCAAATGGTAAAACTAACCCGTACCCTAACACTACCCAAACCCGTACTCTAACCCTAACCCTTACCCTAACACTAAACCTACCCCGTACTCTAACCCTAAACCTAACCCTAACCCATACCCTAACCCTAACACTAACCCTAACACTAACCCTAAACCGTACTCTAACCCTAACCCTAACCCTAACACTAACCCTACCCTGTACTCTAACACTAACCCTAACCCTAACCCTAACCCGTACCCTAACCCTAACCCTAACCCTAACACTAACCCTAAACCGTACTCTTATCCTAACCCTAACCCTAACCATTTTGTAACCCTAAACCTAACCCTCACCCTAACCGTAACCCGTACTGTAACCCTAACCCGTACCATAACCCTAACCCTAACCCGTACCCTAACCCTAAACCTAACCCTAACCCTAACCCTAACACTAACGCTAACACTTACTCTATCCCTAACCCAAACCCTAAGCGTACTCTAACCCTAACCCTAACCCTCACCCTAACCCTAACCCGTACTATGACCCTAACCCGTACCATAACCCTAACCCTAACCCGTACCCTAACCCTAACACTAACCATGACCATAACCATAACCCTAACCGGTAACCTAAACCTAACCCATACTTTTAACCTAACCCTAACCCTAACCCGTACCCTAAACCTAACCCTAACCCTAACTCGTACCCTAAACCTATCCCTAACCCTGACCCTAACCCTAACCCTGACCCGTAACCCTTACCCTGCCCGTACACAAATGGTAAACCTAACCCATACCCTAACACTAACCCAAACCCGTACACTAACCCTAACCATAACCCTAACCTTAAACTTAAACCGCACCCTAAACTTAACCCTAACACTAACCCTAACCATAACCCTTAACCGTACCTAACCCTAACCCTAACTCATACCCTAACCCTAACACTGACACTAACCGTAACCCTAACCATAACCCTTACCCGTGCCCTAACCCTAACCCATAACCTAACACTAACCCTAACCTTAACCGTAACCTTAACCCGTACCCTAACCCTAAAACTAACCCGTACTGTAACCCCAACCCTAACCCTAACCCGTACCATAACCCTATCCCTAATCCTAACCCTGACCCTAAACCTAACCCTAACCCGTACCCTAACCCTAACCCGCACCTAAACCTAACACTAACCCATGCCCTAACCCTAAACCGTTACCTAACCTAAACCTAACCCTAAACTTATCCCGTACACTAACCCTATCCCGTACCCTAAACCTAACCCTAACCCTAAGTCGTACCCTAACCCTAACCCTAACCCTGACCCTAACCCTAACCCTAACCCGTACCCTAAACCTAACCCATACCCTAACCCTAACCCTAACCTAACCCTAACCCTATCCCGCACCCTAAACCTAACCCTAACCCTTGTCCTAACCGGTACCCAACCCTATCCCGTATCCTAACTCTAACCCTAACCCGTACCCAAACCCTAAGAGTAACCCTAACCCATAACCTAGCGCTAACTCTAACCCTAACCCAAAGCCTAACCCGCACCCTAAACCTAAACCTAACCGTAACCCTAACCATAATCCTTTCCCGTACCCTAACCCTAACCCATAACCTAACACTAACCCTATCCTTAACCGTAACCCTAACCCGTACCCTAACCCTAAAACTAACCCATACTATTACCCCAACCCTAGCCCTAACCCATACCATAACCCTATCCCTAAACATAACCCTGACCCTAAACCTAACCCTAACCCGTACCCTCAGCCTAACCCGCACCTAAACCTAACCCTAACCCGTACCCTAACCCTAACCCGTAACCTAACCTAAACCTAACCCTAAACTTATCCCGTACACTAACCCTATCCCGTACCCTAAACCTAACCCTAACCTGTACCCTAAACCTAACCCTAACCCGTACCCTAACCCTAACCCGTAACCTAAACCTAACCCTAACTCTAAACTTAACCTGAACACTAAACCTATTCCGTACCCTAAACCTATCCCTAACCCGTACACTAACCCTAACCCTAACTCTAACAATATCCGTACACTAACCCAAACACTAACCCTAACCCGTACTCTAACACTAAACCTAACCTAAACCTAACCCTTAACCGGTACTCTAACCCTAACCCGTACCCAAACCCTAACCCTAACACGTAACCTAATCCTAACCCTAACCCTAACCCTAACCATAACCCTAACCCGCACACTAAACCTAACCCTAACCCTAGACCTAACACGTACACTAACCCTATCCCTTACCGTAACCTTACCCCTAACCCGTACCGTAACCCTAACACTAACCCTAACACTAACCCTAACCCTTACCTAACCCCAACCCGTACACTAACCCTAACCCGAACCCTAACCATAACCCGTACGCTAACCCTACCGTAGCCTAACCCTAACCCTAAAATAACCCCTAAACCTAACGCTAAACCTAACCCTTACCCTAACCCATACCCAAACGGTAAACCTAACCCGTACCCTAACACTAACCCAAACACGTGCTCTAACCCTAACCCTAACCCTAAATCGCACCCTAAACTTAACACTAACCCTAACCCAAACCATAACCCTTAACCGTAACCTCACCCTAACCCATA
This sequence comes from Urocyon cinereoargenteus, assembly GCA_032313775.1. Classification (NCBI taxonomy): domain Eukaryota; kingdom Metazoa; phylum Chordata; class Mammalia; order Carnivora; family Canidae; genus Urocyon; species Urocyon cinereoargenteus. The sequence goes on from JAVLSZ010000003.1 coordinate 97,750,881, forward strand.
CCCTAACCCTAACCCTAACCTTAACCATAACCCTAAACCGTACCGGAACTCTAAAACTAACCCGTACACTAACCTCAACCCTAACCCTAAACCGTAACCTAACACTAACCCTAACCCTAACACTGACCCTAAACCTAACCCTAACCCTTACACTAACCCTAACCCTAACCCTAACCCGCACCCTCAACCTAACCCTAACCCGTACCCTAACCCTAACCCATAACCTAAACCTAAACCTAACCCTAAACTTAACCCATACACTAACCCTATCCCTTAAATAAACCTAACCCTAACAAGTATCCTAACACTAAACCTAACCCTTAGCCTAACCCGTATAATAACGCTAACCCTAACCCTAACCCTAACAATATCCCTAACCCGTACTCTAACCCTAACACTAACCTTAACCATACTCTAACCCTAACCCTAACCCTCTTCCTAACCCTAACCCGCTATAACCCTAACCCGTACCAAAACCCTAACCCTAACCCGTACATTAACCCTAAACCTAACTCGTACCCTAACCCTAACCCTAACCCTGACCCTAAACCTAACCCTAACCCGTTCCCTGACCTAACCCGTACTTTAACTCTAACCCTTACCCGTACACTAAACCTAACTCTAACACTAACTCGTACCCTAAACCTAACCCTAACCCTGACCCTAAACCTAACACTAACCCGTACCCTATGCATAATCCATACACTAACCCTAACCCTAAACCTAAGCCTAACCCTAACCCGTACCCTAAACCTAACCCTAACCCTTGACCTAAACTGTACCCAAACCTATCCTGTACCCTACCCTTAACCCGTACCCAAACACTAACAGTAACCCTAACCCATACCCTAGCGCTAACCCTAACCCTAACCCTAACCCTAACCATACTCTAACACTAACCCTAACCCTCACCCTAACCCTACCCCGTACTGTAACCCTAACCCGTACCATAACCCTGACCCTAACCCGTACCCTAACCCTAACCCTAACTCGTACCCTAACCCTAACCCTAACCCTGACCCTAAACCTAACCCTAACCCGTACCCTAAAACTAACCCGTAATTTAAACCTAACCCTAAACCTAACCCGTACCCTAACCTAACCCTAACACTAACTCGTACCCTAAACCTATCCCTAAACCTGACCCTAACCCTCTCACTAACCCGTACCCTAAGCATAACCCATAACCTAACCCTAACCCTAAACCTAACGCTAACCCTAACCCGTACCCTAAACCTAACCCTAACCCTTGACCTAACCCATACCCAAACCTATCCCGTACCTTAACCCTGACCCTAACCCGTACCCAAACCCTAACAGTAACCCGAACGCATAGCCTAGCGCTAACCCTAACCCTAACCCTAAAACTAACCAGGACCCAAAACCTAACCCTAACCCTGACCCTAACACTAACCCTATCCAGTAGCCTAACCCTAAACCGTACCCGAACCCTAACCCTAAACCTAACCCATACCCTAACCCTAAACGTAACCCTATCCCGAGCCCAAACCCTAACACTAACCCAAACCCGCACATTGAACCTAACCCTAACCCTAGACCTAACACGTACACTAACCCTATCCCGTACCGTAACCTTAACCCTAACCCGTACCGTGTCCCTAACACTAACCCTAACCCTAACCCGTACACTAACCCTAACCAAACCTTAACCCAAACCCTAACCCGTACCCTAAACCTACCCGTAGCCTATTCCTAACTCTAACCCTAACCCCTAACCCTAAGCCTAACCATAATCCGTACCCGAACCCGTACCCAAACGGTAAACCTAACCCGTACCGGACACTAACCCAAATCCGTACTCTAACCCTAACCGTAACCCTAACTCTAACCCTAACCCGCACCCTAAACTTAACCCTAACCCTAACCCAAACCATAACCCTTAACCGTAACCTAACCCTAACACATAACCTAACCCTAACCCTAACCTTAACCATAACCCTAATTTGTAAGCTAACCCTAAAACTAACCCGGACCCTGCCCCAACCCTAACCCTAACAAGTACCCTAACATTAACCCTATCCCTAACCCTGACCCTAAACCTAACCCAAACCTTACACTAACCCTAACCCTAACCCAACCCGCACCCTAAACCTAACCCTAACCCATACCCTAACCCTAACCCGTAACCTAAACCGAACCTTAACCCTAAACTTAAACCGTTCGCTAACTCTATCCCGTTCCCTAAATCTAATCCTAACCCGTATCTTAACCCTAACCTAACCCTAAGCCTAAACCGTACTTTAACCCCAACCCTAACCCTAACACTAACCCTACCCATACTCTAACCCTAACCCTAACCCTAACCCGTACCCTAAACCTAACCATAACCTTAATTCGTGCCCTATCCCTAACAGTAACCTGACCCTAAACCTAACCCTAACCCGTACCCTAAACCTAACCCATACACTAACCCTAAACCTAACCCAATCCGTACACTAACCCTAAACCTAACCCTAACAAACCCTAACCCGTACTCTAACCCTAACCATAACCCTACACCTAACCCTAACCCGTGCTCTAACCCTATCCCGTACCCTAACACTAACCCTTACTCTACCCTAAACCTAACCCGTACCCTAACCCTAAACCTAACTCTATCCGTACACTAACCCTAACCCTAACCCTAACCTTAACACTAACCCTAACCCGTACTCTAACCCTAACCATAACCCTACACCTAACCCTAACCCGTGCTCTAACCCTATCCCGTACCCTAACACTAACCCTTACCCTACCCTAAACCTAACCCGTACCCTAAACCTAAACGTAAACCTAACCCCTACCCAAACCCTAACCCTAACACGTACCCTAACCCTAACCCTTTCCCTAACCCGTACCCAAACGGTAAACCTAACCTATACCCTAACACTAACCCTAACTGGTAGTCTAACCCTAATCCTAACCCTAACACTACCCTACCCCGTACTCTAAAACTAACCCTAATCCTAACCCTAACTCGTACCCTAACCCTAACCCTAACCCTAACCCTAACACTAACCCTAACCCGTACTCTAACCCTAACCCTAACTCTAACCCTAACCCGTACCCTAACCCTAACCCTAAACCTAACACTAACCCTAACCCGTACTCTAACCCTAACCCTAACCCTAACCCTAACCATAAACCGTACCCTAACCCTAACCCTAACCCTAACACTAACCCTAACCCGTATCTAACCCTAACCCGAACCCTAAGCGTACTCTAACCCTAACCCTAACCCTCACCTTAACACTAACCCATACTGTAACCCTAACCCGTACCATAACCCTAACCCTAACCCGTACCCTAACCCTAACACTAACCATGACCATAACCCGAAACCTAACCGGTAACCTAAACCTAACCCATACTTTTAACCTAACCCTAACCCTAACCCGTACCCTAAACCTAAACCTAACCCTAACTCGTACCCTAAACCTAACCCTAACCCTGACCCTAACCCTAACCCTGACCCGTAACCCTTACCCTACCCGTACCCAAACGGTAAACCTAACCCATAACCTAACAATAACCCAAACCCGTACACTAACCCTAAACCTAACCATAACCCTAAACTTAAACCGCACCCTAAACTTAACCCTAACACTAACCCTAACCATAATCCTTAACCGTACCTAAACCTAACCCTAACTCATACCCTAACCTTAACACTGACCCTAACCGTAACCCTAACCATAAACCTTACCCATACCCTAACCCTAACCCATAACCTAACACTACCCCTAACGTTAACCGTAACCTTAACCCGTACCCTAACCCTAAAACTAACCCGTACTGTAACCCCAACCCTAACCCTAACCCGTACCATAACCCTATCCCTAATCCTAACCCTGACCCTAAACCTAACCCTAACCCGTACCCTAACCCTTACCCGCACCTAAACCTAACACTAACCCGTACCCTAACCCTAAACCGTAACCTAACCTAAACCTAACCCTAAACTTATCCCGTACACTAACCCTATCCCGTACCCTAAACCTAACCCTAACCCTAAGTCGTTCCCTAACCCTAACCCTAACACTGACCCTAACCCTAACCCTATCCCGTACCCTAAACCTAACCCATACCCTAACCCTAAACTTAACTTAACCCTAACCCTATCCCGTACCCTAAATCTAACCCTAACCCTTGTCCTAACCCGTACCCAACCCTATCCCGTACCCTAACTCTAACCCTAACCCGTACCCAAACCCTCAGAGTAACACTAACCCATACCCTTGTGCTAACTCTAACCCTAACCCAAAGCCTAACCTGCAACCTAAACCTAAACCTAACTGTAAACCTAACCATAACCCTTACCCGTACCCTAACCCTAACCCATAACCTAACACTAACCCTATCCTTAACCGTAACCCTAACCCATACCCTAACCCTAAAACTAACCCGTACCATAACCCCAACCCTAACACTAACCCATACCATATCCCTATCCCTAAACCTAACCCTGACCCTAAACCTAACCCTAACCCGTAACCTCAGCCTAACCCGCACCTAAACCTAACCCTAACCCGTACCCTAACCCTAACCCGTAACCTAACCTAAACCTAACCCTAAACTTATCCCATACACTAACCCTATCCCGTACCCTAAACCTAACCCTAACCCGTACCCTAACCCGTACCCAAACGGTAAACCTAACCCGTACCCTAACACTAACCCAAACCCGTACTCTAACCCTAACCCTAACACTAACACTAACACTAACCCTACCCCGTACTCTAACACTAACCCTAATCCTAACCCGAACTCGTACCCTAAACCTAACCCTAACCCTAACCCTAACACTAACCCTAACCCGTACTGTACCCCTAACCCTAACCGTATTCTAACCCTAACCCTAACCCTCACCCTAACCCTAACAAGTACTGTAACCCTAACCCATACCATAACCTTAAACCTAACCCGTACCCTAAACCTAACCCTAATTCGTACCCTAAACCTAACCCTAACACTGACCCTAACCTTAACCCTAACCCGTATCTTAAACCTAACCCATACCCTAACCCTAAACCTAACCCTAACCCGTGCTCTAACCCTATCCCGTACACTAACACAAACCCTAATCCTAATCCTTGACATAACTCGTAACCTAACCCTAACCCTATCCCGTACCCAAACCCTAACAGTAACCCTAAACCATACTCTAGCGCTAACACTAACCCTCAACCTAACTCTAACCATTAACGTACCCTAACCCTAACCCATACCCTAACCCTACCCCGAAACTTAACCGTAACCCTGACCAGTACCCTAAACCTAAAATTTACCCGGACAATAATGCAAACCCTAACCCTAATCCGTACCTTAACCCTAACCCATACCCTAACCCTAAAAGTAACCCTAACCCGTACCCTAACCCTAACCCGTAACCTAACCTAAACCTAACCCTAAACTTATCCCATACACTAACCCTATCCCGTACCCTAAACCTAACCCTAACCTGTACCCTAAACCTAACCCTAACCCGAACCCTAACCCGTACCCAAACAGTAAACCTAACCCGTACCCTAACACTAACCCAAACCCGTACTCTAACCCTAACCCTAACACTAACACTAACACTAACCCTACCCCGTACTCTAACACTAACCCTAATCCTAACCCGAACTCGTACCCTAAACCTAACCCTAACCCTAACCCTAACACTAATCCTAACCCGTACTGTACCCCTAACCCTAACCGTATTCTAACCCTAACCCTAACCCTCACCTTAACCCTAACAAGTAGTGTAACCCTAACCCATACCATAACCCTAAACCTAACCCGTACCCTAAACCTAACCCTAATTCGTACCCTAAACCTAACCCTAACACTGACCCTAACCTTAACCCTAACCCGTATCTTAAACCTAACCCATACCCTAACCCTAAACCTAACCCTAACCCGTGCTCTAACCCTATCCCGTACACTAACACAAACCCTAATCCTAATCCTTGACATAACTCGTAACCTAACCCAAACCCTATCCCGTACCCAAACCCTAACAGTAATCCTAAACCATACTCTAGCGCTAACACTAACCCTCAACCTAACTCTAACCATTAACGTACCCTAACCCTAACCCATACCCTAACCCTACCCCGAAAATTAACCGTAACCCTGACCAGTACCCTAAACCTAAAATTAACCCGGACAATAACGCAAACCCTAACCCTAATCCGTACCTTAACCCTAACCCATACCCTAACCCTAAAAGTAACCCTAACCCGTACCCAAACCCTAACCCTAACACGTACCCTAAATCTAACCCTAACCCGCACACTAAAACTAACCCTAAACTTAGACCTAACACGTACACTAAACCTATCCTGTACCGTAACGTTAACCCTAACCGGTACCGTAACCCTAACACTAACCCGAACCCCAACCCTAACCCTAACCCATAGACTAAACCTAACCCGAACCCTAACCCTAACCCTAACCCTCAACGTACCCTAACCCTAACCCTAACACTAACCCGTACCCTAACACTAACCCTTACCCTAACCCTAAACCTAACCCATACCCTAACCCTAAACGTAACACTAACCCGTACCCAAACCCTAACCCTAACACGTACCCTAACCCTAACCCTATCCCTAACCCGCACACTAAACCTAACCCAAACCCTAGACCTAACACGTACACTAAACCTATCCCGTACCGTAACCTTAACCCTAAACCGTACCGTAACCCTAACACTAACGCTAACCCTAACCCTAACCCGTACACTAACCCTAACCCTAACCCTAAACTTACCCTAACACTAACCCTTACCCGTACTCTAACCTAACCCTAACCCTACAACTAAACCTAACCCGTACTCTAAACCTAACCCTAACCCTAACACTAACCATAACCCTAACACTAAGCCTAACACGTACTCTAACCGTAAACCTAACCCTAACACTAACCCTAACTCCCTACTATAAGCCTAACCCTAAACATAACCCTAACCCTAACCCTAACTCGTACCGTAACCCGAACTCGTACACTAACCCTAACCCTAACCTTAACCTAACCCTAACCCTGACCCTAACCCTAAACCTAATCCTGTACCATAACCCTAACCCTAACCTGCATGCTAAACCTAACCCTAAACCTAGACCTAACCCGTACCCTAACCCTAACCCAAACAAGTACTCTAACCCTAACCCTAAACCAAACCTGCACCCTTAACTTAAACCTAACCCTAACACAAACCATAACCCTTAACCGTAACCTAACCCTAACCCATACCCTAAACCTAACCCTAACCTTAACCGTAACCCTAACCCGTAACTTAAACCTAACACTAACCCATGCCCTAACCCCAACCCTAACCCTAACCCGTACCCTAACACTCACCCTAACCCTAAACCTGACCCTAAACCTAACCCTAACCCGTACACTAACACTAACCCTAACCCTAACCCTAACCCACACCTAAACCTAACCCTAACCCATAACCTAAGCCTAACCCTAACCCTAAATTTAACCCGAACGCTAACCCTATCCCGTACCCTTAACCTAACCCAAACCCGTAAACTAACAGTAAACCTGACCCTAAGCCTAACCCGTACATTAACCCTAACCCTAACACTAACACTAACCCTACCCCGTACTCTAACCCTAACCCTAACTCTAACCCTAACCCGTAACCTAACCCTATACCTAACCCTAACACTAACCCTACCCCGTACTCTAACCCTAACACAAACCCTAACCCTAAACCCTACCTTAACCCTAACCCTAACCATAACTCTAACACTAACCCTAACCCGTACTCTAACCCTAACCCTAACCCTAACCCTAACCCTAAACGTACTCTAACCATAACACTATCCCTCACCCTAACCCTAAACGTACTGTAACCCTAACTCTTACCATAACCCTAACCCTAACCCTAAACTTATTCATAACCCTGACACGTACCCTAACCCTAAAACTAACCCGTACCCTAACCACAACCCTAAACCTAACCCATACCCTAACCCTAACCCTAACGCTAACCCTGACCCTAAACCTAAACCTAACTCGTACCCTATCCCTAACCCTAACCCTGACTCACCTAAACCTAACCCTAACCCGTACCCTAACCCTAACCCTAACCCTATCCGCACTCTAACCCTAATCCTAACACTAACACTAACACTAGCCCGTACTCTAACACTAACCCTAACCATAAACATAACCCTTACCCATATGCTAACCCTAACCCGTACCCTAACACTAACCCTAACCCTAACACTATCCCTAACCCATACTCTAAACCTAAACCTAACCCTATCTCTATACCAAACCCGTACTATAACCCTAAACGTAACCCTAACCTTAAACCTAACCCTAACCCGTACTCTAACCCTATCCCGTAGTCTAACACTAACTCTAACCCTAACCCCTAACCCTAACCCTAACCCTTACCTAAACCATACCCAAACGGTAAACCTAACCCGTACCATAATACTACCCCAAACACGTACTCTAACCCTAAACCTAACCCTAACCCTAAACCTAACCCTAACCCTAAACCGCACCCTAAAATTAACCCTAACCCTAAGGCTAACCATAACCCTTAACCGTACCCTAAACCTAACCCTAACTCGTACCCTAACCCTAACACTGACCCTAAACCTAACCCATACACTAAACCTTACCCTAACCCTAACCCTAACCCTAACCCTAACCCTATCTGTAACCCTAACCCGTACCCTAAACCTAACACTAACCCTTGTCCTAACCCGTACCCAAACCTATCCCGTACCCTAAACCTAACCCTAAATCGTACCTAAACCCTCCGAGTAACCCTAACCCATACACTAGCGCTAACCCTAACCCTAACCCTAAGCCTAACCTGCACCCTAAACCTAAACCTAACCGTAACCCTAACCATAACCCTTAACCGTACCCTAACCCTAGCACATAACCTAACACTAACCCTAACCTTAACCGTAACCCTAAACCGTACCATAACCCTAAAAATAACCCGTACCGTAACCCAAACCCTAACCCTAACCCGTACCATAACCCTATTCCTAATCCTAACCCTGACCCTAAACCTAACCTTAACCCGTACCCTAACCCTAACCCGCACCTAAACCTAACCCCAACCTGTACCCTAACCCTAACCCTAACCCTATCCATACACTAACCCTAACCCTAACCCTAAAACTAAACCTAACCCATACTCTAACCGTAACCCTAACCCTAAACCTAACCCTAACCCATACACTAACCCTAACAGGTACCCTAACACTATCCCTTACCCTAACCCTAAACCTAACCCGTACCCTAAACCTAAACGTAACCCTTGACCTAACCTGTACCCAACCCTAATTCGTAACCTAACCCTAACCCTAACCCGTACCCAAACCCTAACAGTAACCCTAACCATACCCTAGCGCTAACCCTAACCAACCCTTAGCCTAACCCGCACCCTAAACCTAAACCTAACCGTAACCCTAATCATAACCCTTACCCATACCCTAAACCTAACCCATAACCTAACACTAACCCTAACATTAACCGTAACCCTAACCATTAGCATAACCCTAAAAATAACCTGTACGGTAACCCCAACCCTAACGCTAACCCGTACCATAACCCTATCCCTAATCCTAACCCGTCCGCTAACTCTGAACCTAATTCGTACCCTAACTCTAAACCTAAACCTGACCCTAACCCTAACCCTAACCCGTACCCTAAACCTAACCTGTACCCTAACCCTAAACCTAACCCTAACACGTACCTTAAACCTAACGCTAACCCGTACCCTAACCCTAAACCTAACCCTAAACCTGACCCTAAACCTAACCCTAACACGTACCCTAAGCATAACCCATACCCTAACCCTAACCCTAACCCTAACACTAACACTAACCATACCCCATACCCTAACCCTAAACCTAACCCTAACACTAACCCTAACCCGTACTCTAACCCTAACCCTTACCCTAACTGTACTCTAACCCTAACCCTAACCCTCACCCTAACCCTAACACGTACCCTAAACCTAACCCTAACCATAACGCTATCTGTACACTAACACTAACCCTAAACCTAACACTAACTCTAACCTGTACTCTAACCCTAACCCTAAACCTAAACTTAACCCTAACCCGTACTCTAAACCTAACCCGCACCCTAACACTAACCCTTACCCTAACCGTAAACCTAACCCGTACCCTAACCCTAAACGTAAACCTAACCGGTACCCAAACACTAAACCTAACACGTACACTAAACCTAACCCTATCCCTAACCTTAACCCTCACCCGCACACTAAACCTAACTCTTACCCTAGACATAACACGTACACTAAACCTATCCCGTACCAGGACCTTAAACCTAACCTGTAACATAACCCTAACACAAACCCTAAACCTAACCTAATCCTAACCCTAACCCGAACCCTAACCCTCCCCGTACCTAACCCTAACTCTAACCATAACCCCTAAACCTAACCCTAACCCTAACACTTACCCTAACCCGTACCCAAACGGTAAACTTAACCCGTACCCTAACACTAACCCAAACCGGTACTCTAACCCTAACCCGAACACTAACCCTAACCCTAACCCTAAACGGCACCCTAAACTTAACCCTAACCCTAACCCTAACCCTAACCCTTAACGGTCCCCTAACCATAACCCTAACTCGTACCCTAACCCTAACACGAACCCTAACCCTAACCCGAACCCTAATCCTAAACCGTACCCTAACCCTAAACCTAACCCTAACCCAATCCGTACTCAAACCCTAACCATAAACCTACCCCTTACTCTAACCCTAACCCTAACTCTAACCCTAAAGCGTACACTAACCCTAAACCTAACCCTAACACTAACCCTACCCCGTACTCTAAACCTAACCCTAACCCTAACCGTAACCCTAACCCGTACCCTAAACCTAACCCTAACCCTAACTGGTACCCTAACACTAACCCTAACCCTGACCCTAACCCTAACCCTAACCCGTACCCTAAACCTAACCCATACCCTAACCCTAACCCTAAACTTAACCCTAACCCTATTCCGTACCCTAAACCTAACCCTAACCCTTGCCCTAACCCATACCCAACCCTATCCCGTACCTTAACCCCAACCGTAACCGGTCCCCAAACCGTAAGAGTAAACCTAACCCATACCCTAGCGCTAACCATAACCCTAACCCTAACCGTAACACTAACCCGCACCCTAAACCTAAACCTAACCCTAACCCTAACCATAACCCATAACCGTACACAAACCCTAACCCATACCGTAACCCTAACCCTAAACTTAACCGTAACCCTGACCCGTACCCTAACCCTAAAATTAACCCGTACCCTAACCCCAACCCTAACCCTAAATCTAACCCTAACCCGTACCCTAACCCTAACCCTAACCCTAACCCTAACCCTAACTCTAAACCTAACCCGTACTCTAACCCTAACCCTAACCCTAACCCTAACCCTAACCGTACTCTAACCCTAACCCTAACCCTCATGCTAACACTAACCCATACTGAAACACTAACCCGTACCATAACCCTAAACCGAACCCTAACCTTAAGCGTAACCCTGACACGTACCCTAAACCTAAATCTCACCCAGACCCTAACCCCAACCCTAACCCTAACCCTTACCCTAAACCTATCCCTAACGCTAACCATGATCCTAAACCTAACCCTAAACTGTAGCCTAACCCTAACCCTAACTCGTACCCTAACCCTAAACCTAACCCTGACCCTAACCCTATTCCTAACCCGTACCTTAAACTTAACCCATAACCTAACCCTAACCCTAACCCGTACCCTAAACCTAACCCTAAACCTAACTCGTACCCTAACCCTGACCCTAACCCTAACTATGGCCTGTACCCTAAATCTAACCCATACCATAATCCTAACCCTAAATCTAACCCTAACCCTAAACTGTACCCTAAACCTACCCTAAACCTTGACCAAACCCGAACCCAAACCTATCCCGTAACCTAAACCTAAACCTAACCCGTACCCAAACCCTAACAGTAACCCTAACCCATACCCAACGCTAACCCTAACCCTTACCCTAACCCTAACCCGCACCCTAAACCTAAACCTAACCCTAACCCTAACCTTAACCCTTACCCGTACCCTAAACCTAACCCATACCCTAAACCTAACCCTAACTTTAACCGTAACCCTGACCTGTACACTAACCCTAAAACTAACCCGTACCCTAACCCTAATCCTAAACCTAACCCGCACCTAAACCTAACCCTAACTCATAACCTAACCCTAACCCGTAACCTAATCCTAACCCTTACCCTAAACTTAAACCGTACGCAAACCCTATTCCGAAACCTAATCCGTACCCTAACCCTAACCCTAACCCTATCCGTACACTAACCCTAACTCTAACCCTAACACTAACACTAACGCTAACCAGTACTCTAACCATAACCCTAACCCTAAACCTAACCCTAACACGTACTCTAACCCAAACCCGTAACCTAACACTAACCCTAACCCTAACACTAACCCTATCCCGTAATCTAAACCAAAACCTAACCCTAATTCTAACCCTAACCCGTATTATAACCCTAACCCTAACCCTAGCCCTAACCCTAACACTAAACTGTACAGTAACGCTACCCCGTACCCGACCCCTAACCCTAACCGTAAACCTAACCCTAACCCTGAACCTAACCCTAATACTAACCCGTACCCTAACCCTAAACCATACCCTAACCCATTACCCTAAACCTAACCCGTACCCTAACCCTAAAAGTAACGCTAACCCGTACCCAAACCCTAACCCTAACACGTACCCTAACCCTAACCCTAACCTTCACACTAAACTTAACGCTAACCCTAGACCTAACACGTACACTAACCCTATCCCGTAACACAATCTTAAGTCTAACCCGTACCGTAACCCTAACACTAACCCGAACCCCAAACCTAACCCTAAACCGTACAATAACCCTAACACGAACCTTAACCCTAACCCTAACCCGTACCCTAACCCTACCCGTAGCCTAACAATAACTCTATCCCTAACCCCTAACCCTAAACCTAACCCTAACCCTTACCCTAACATGTACCCAAACGGTAAACCACACCGTACCCTAACACTAACCCAAACCCGTACTCTAACCCTAACACTAGCCCTAAACCTAACCCTAAACCGCACCCTAAACTTAAACCTAACCCTAACCCTAACCCTAACCATAACCCTTAACCGTACCCTAACCCTAATCCACACCCTAAACCTAACCCTAACTTTAACCGTAACCCTAACCCGTTCCCTAACCCTAAACCTAACCCGTACCCTAACCCCTACCCTAACCCTAACCCGTACCCTAACACTAACCCTAACCCTAACCCTGGCCCTAAACCCAACCCTAACCCTTACACTAATCCTAAACCTAACCCTAACCCGCACCCTAAACCTAACCCGAACCCTAACCCTAACCCGTAACCTAAACCTAACCCTAACCCGTACCCTAACCCTAACCCGCACCTAAACCTAAACCTAACCCGTACCCTAACCAAAACCCGTAACCTAAAACCTAACCCTAACCCTAAACTTAACACGTATGCTAACCCTATCCCGTACCCTAAACCTAACCTGAACCCGTAATCTAACCCTAAACCTAAAATTAAGCCTAACCTGTACATTAACCCTAACCCTAACCTTAACACTAACCCTACCCCGTATTCTAAACCTAGCCCTAACCCTAACCCGTACCCTAACCCTAACCTTAACCCTAACCATAACACTAATGCTAACCTGTGCTCTAAACCTAACCCTAACCCTCACCCTAACTCTAAACCGTACTGTAACACTAACCCATACCATAACCCTAACCCTAACCCTTACCCTAACCCTAAACCTAACTCGTTACCTAACCCTAACCATAACACTGACCCTAACCCTAACCCTAACCCGTACCCTAAATCTAACCCATACCCTAACCCTAACCTAACCCTAACCCTAACCCTAACCGTAACCCGTACCCTAAATCTAACCCTAAAGCTAACTCGTACCCTAAACCTAACCCTAACCCTGACCCTAACCCTAACACTAACCTGTACCCTAAGCTTAACCCATACCCCAAACCTAACCCTAATCCCAACCCTAACACTTACCCTAACCCTAACCCTTACACTAATCCTAACCCTAACCCTAACCCGCACCCTAAACCTAACCCTAACTCGTACCCTAAACCTAACCCGTAACCTAAAACTAACCCTAACGCTAAACTTAACCCATACGCTAACCCTATCCCGTACACTAAACCTAACCCTAACCTGTATCCTAACCCTAAACCTAACCCTAAGCCTAACCCATACATTAACCCTAACCCTAAACCTAACACTAACCCTACCCCGTACTCTAACCCAAACCCTAACCCTAACCGTAACCCTAACCGTACTCTAACCCTGACCCTAACCCTCACCCTAACACTAACCTGTACTGTAACCCTAACCCGTAACATAACCCTAACTCTAAAGCTAACACCTAAAACTAACCTTAACCCTAACCCTTATCCTAACTTGTACCTAAACCGTAAACCTAACCCATACCCTAACACTAACCCAAACCCGTACTCTAACCCTCACCCTAACCCTAACCCTAACCCTAAACCGCACCCTAAACTTAACCCGAACCCTAACCCTAACCATGACCCTTAACCGTACCTTACACCTAACCCTAACTCGTACCCTAAAACTAACGCTTACCCTAACCCTAACCCGTACCCTAAACCTAACCCTAACCCTAACTCGTACCCTAACCCTAACCCCAACCCTGACCATAACCCTAACCCGTACCCAAACACTAAGAGTAACCCTAACCCATACCCTAGCGCTAACCGTAAACCTAACCCTAAGCCTAACCTGCACCCTAAACCTAAACCTAACCCTAACCCTAACCATAACCCTTACCCGTACCCTAACCCTAACCCATACCCTAACCCTAACCTGCACATAAACCGTACCCTAACCCGTACCCTAACCCTAACCCGTAAACTAAACCTAAACCTAACCCTAAACTTATCCCGTACACTAACCCTATCCCATACCCGAAACATAACCCTAACCTGTACACTATACCTAACCCTAACCCTAACCCTATCCGTACACTAACCTTTACACTAACCCTAACACTAACCCTATCCCATACTCTAACCCTAACCCTACCCTAACATTAACACTAACCCTAACTTGTACTCTAACCCTAACCCTAACCCTAAACGTAACCCTAACCCGTACTCTAACCCTAACCCATACCCTAACACTAACCCTCACTCTAACACTATACCTAACCCGTACCCTAACCCTAAACATAACCCTAACCCGTACCCAAACACTAAACCTAACACGTACCCTAACCCTAACCCGCACACTAAAACTAACCCTAATCCTAGACCTAACACGTACACTAATCCTATCATGTACCGTAACCTTAAACCTAACCCGTACCGTATCCCTAACACTAACCCTAACCCTAAGCCTAACCCGCACCCTAAACCTAAACCTAACCCTAACCCTAAACATAACCCTTACCCATCCCCTAACCCTAACCAATACCCTAACACTAACCCTAACATTAACCGAAACCCTAAACCGTAACCTAACCCTAAAACTATCCCGTACCCTAACCCCAACCCTAACCCTAACCCGTACCATAACCCTTCCCTAACCCTAACCCTGACCCTAAACCTAACCCTAAACCATACCCTAACCCTAACCCGCAACTAAACCTAACCCTAAACCGTACCCTAACCCTAACACGTAACCTAAACCTAACCCTAACCCTAAACTTAACCCGTACACTAACCCTATCCCGTACCCAAAACGTAACCCTAACACATACCCTAACCCTAACCCTAACCCTATCCGTACACTAACCCTAACCCTAACACTAACACTAACCCTAACCCGTCCTCGAAACCTAACCCTAACCCTCAACCAAACCCTAACCCGTACTCTAACCATAACCCGCATCTAACACTAACCCTAACACTAACCCTAAACCTAACCCGTACCCTAACCCTAAACGTAACCCTAACCGGGACCCAACCACTAAACCTAACACGCACACTAAACCTAACCCTGTCCCTAACCCTAAACCAAACCCGCACACTAAACCTAACCCTAACCCTAGACCTAACACGTACACTAACCCTATCCCGTAACCTAACCTTAACCCTAACCCGTACCGTAACCCTAACACTAACCATAACCCTAACCCTAACCCTAAGCCGTACACTAACCCTAACCCGAACCCTAAACTTAACCCTAACCCGTACCCTAACCCTAACCATAGTCTAACCCTAACTCTAACCCTAACCCTTAACCCTAACCCTAACCCTTACCCTAAGCCGTACCCAAATGGTAAACCTAACCCATAGCCTAACACTAACCCAAACCCATACTCTAACCCTAACCCTACCCTAACCCTAACCAGCACCCTAAACTTAACACTAACCCTAACCCAAACCATAACCCTTAACCGTAACCTAACCCTAACCCATACCTTAACCCTAACCCTAACTTTAACCATAACGCTAACCCATATCCTAACCCTAAAACTAACCCGTACCCTGAACCCAACCCTAAACCTAACCCGTACCCTAACACTAACCCTAACCCTAACACAGACCCTAAACCTAACCTTATCACTTACACTAAACCTAACCCTAAACCTAACCCGCGCCCTAAACCTAACCCTAACCCGTACCCTAACCCTAACCCGTAACCTAAACCTAACCCTAACCCAAACTTAACCCGTACGCTAACCCTATCCCGTACCCTAAACCTAACCGTAACCCGTATCCTAACCCTAAACCTAACCCTAAGCCTACCCGTACATTAACTCTAACCCTAACCCTAACACTAACCCTACCCTGTACTCTAACCCTAACCCTAACCCTAACCCTAACCCTAACCCGTACCCTAACCCTAAATATAACCGTAACACTAACCCTAACACTAACCCTAACCCGTACTCTAACATTACCCTAACCGTACTCTAAACCTAACCTTAACCCTCACCCTAACCTTAACCCGTACTGTAACCCTAACCCGTACCAATACCCTAACCCTAAACCGTACCCTAACCCTAACCCTAACTCGTACCCTAACCTTAACCCTAACCCTGACCCTAAACCTAACCCTAACCCGTACCCTAAACCTAACCCGTACTCTAACCGTAACCCTAACCCTAACCCGTACCCTAAAACTAAACCTAAACCTTACCCTAACGCCTACCCTAACCCTAACACTGACGTTAACCCTAACCGTAGCTCGTACCCTAAGCCTAACCCATACACTAAACCTAACCTTAATCCAAACCCTAACCCTAACCCGTACCCTAACCCTAACCCTAACCCTTGACCTAACCCCTCCCCAACCCTATCCCATAAACTAACCCTCACCCTAACCCGTACCCAAACCCTAACAGTTACCCTAAAACATTCCCTAGCGCTAACCCTAACCCGAACCCTAGCCCTAACCCTAACCCGTACCCTAACCCTACCTGTAGCCTAACCCTAACCCTAAATATAACCCCTAACCCTAACACTAACCCTAACCCTTACCCTAAACCGTACCCTGGTGGTAAACCTAACTCGTACCCTAACATAACCCAAACCCGTACTCTAACCCTAACCCTAAACCTAACCCTCACCCTAAACTTAACCCTAACCCTAACCCAAACCATAAACCTTAAATGTAACCTAACCCTAACCCATAACCTAACCATAACCCTAACCTTAACCATAACCGTAACCCATACCCTAACTCTAAAACTAACCCGTACCCTAACCCCAACCCTAACCTTAATACGTACCCTAACACTAACCCTAACCCTAACCCTGACCCTAAATCTAACCCTAACCCTTACACTAAACCTAACCCTAACTCGCACCCTAAACCTAACCCTAACCCGTACCCTAACCCTAACCTATAACCTAAACCTAACCATAACCCTAAACTTAACCCGTACCCTAACCCTATCCCGTACCCTAAACCTAACCCTAAACCATATCCTAACCCTAAACCTAACCCTAAGCCTAACCCGTACATTAACCCTAACCCTAACCCTAACCATACTCTAACCCTAACACTAACCCTCACCTTAACCCTAACCTGTACTGTAACCCTATATGTACCATAACCCTAAAACTAACCCTTACCCTAAACCTAACCCATATCCTAAACCTAACCCGTACCCTAACCCTAACCCTAACCTTAACCCGTACCCTAAACCTAACCCTAACCCTAACCTATACCCTAACCCTAATCCTAACCCTGACCCTAACCCTAACCCTAACCCGTACCCTAACCCTAATCCGTACCCTCACCCTAAACGTACCCTAACCCTAAACCTAACCCTAACCCGTACAGTAACCCTAACCCGTACCCTAACCCTAACCCTAAACCTAAACCTAACCATAACCCTGACCCTAAACCAAACCCTAACCCATACCCTAACCCTAAACAGTATCCTAACCCTAACCCTAAACCTAACCCATACCCTAACCCTAAACATAACGTTAACCCATACCCAAACCCTACACTTAACACATACCCTAACCATAACCCTAACCCTAACCAGCACACTAAACCTAACCCTAACCCTAGACCTAACATGTACACTAACACAACGCCTACCCCAGCCTTAATCCAAACCCATACAATAACCCTAACACTAGCCCTAAATCTAACCCTAACCCGTACACTAACACTAACCTGAACCCTAACCCTAACCCGTACTGTAACCCAAACCCGTACCATAACCCTAAACCTAACACTTACCCTAACCCTAACCCTAATTCGTACCCTAAACCTAATCCTAACCCTGACCCTAACCATAACCCTAACCCGTACCCTAAACCTAACCTGTACCCTAACCCTAAACCTAACCCGAACTGTACCCTAAACCTAACCCTAACCCGTACACTAACCCTAACCCTAACTCTAACCCAGACCCTAACCCTAACCCGTACCCTAAGCCTAACCCATACCCTAACCCTTACCCTAATCCTAACCCTAACCCGTACCCTAAACCTAACCCTAACCCTTGAACTAACACGTACCCAACCTATACCGCAACCTAACCCTAACCCTAACCCGTACCCAAAACCTAAGAGTAAGCCTAACCCATACCCACGCGCTAACCCTAACCCTAACCCTAACCAGCCCCCTAAACCTAATCCTAACCCGAACCCTAACCATAACACTTACCCGTACCCTAACCCTAACCCATACGCTAAACCAAACCCTTAACTTAACCGTAACCCTGACCCATACCCTAACCCTACAATTAACCCGTACCCTAACCCCAAACCTAACCCTAACCCGTAACCTAAACCTAACCCTAACCCTAAACCTATCCCACACCAAAACCTAACCCTAACCCGTAACCTAAACCCAACCCTAACACTAAACTTAACCCGTACGCTAACCCTATCCCGTACCCTAAAACTAACCCTAACCCGTAATCTAACCCTAAACCTAAACATAAGCCTAACCTGTACATTAACCCTAACCCTAACACTAACACTAACCCTACCCCGTACTCTAACCCTAAACCTAAATCTAACCCTAACCCGTACCCTAACCATAACCCTAACCCTAACATTAAACCTAACCCGTACATAACCCTAACCCTAACCCTAACCCTAACCCCTAACCCTAATCCTAACCATAACCCTAACCCTAACCCCTAACACCTAACCCCTAACCCTAACCCTAACCCTAACCCTAAACCCTAACCCTAAGCTTAACCCTAACCCTAACCCTAACCCCTAACCCTAACCCTAACCCTAACACTAACCCTAACCCATAACCTAAACCTAACCGTAACCCTAAACTTAACCCGTACCCTAACCCTATCCCGTACCCTAAACCTAACCCTAAACCATATCCTAACCCTAAACCTAACCCTAAGCCTAAACCGTACATTAACCCTAACCCTAACACTAACCATACTCTAACCCTAACACTAACCCTCACCTTAACCCTAACCCGTACTGTAACCCTATGCCGTACCATAACCCTAAACCTAACCCTTACCCTAAACCTAACCCATATCCTAAACCTAACCCGTACCCTAACCCTAACCCTAACCTTAACCCGTACCCTAAACCTAACCCTAACCCTAACCTATACCCTAACCCTAATCCTAACCCTGACCCTAACCCTAACCCTAGCCCGTACCCTAACACTAATCCATACCCTCACCCTAAACGTAACCCTAACCCTAAACCTAACCCTAACCCGTACAGTAACCCTAACCCGTACCCTAACCCTAACCCTAAACCTAAACCTAACCATAACCCTGACCCTAAACCAAACCCTAACCCGTACCCTAACCCTAAACAGTACCCTAACCCTAACCCTAAACCTAACCCATACCCTAACCCTAAATGTAACACTAACCCGTACCCAAACCCTACACCTAACACATACCCTAACCATAACCCTAACCCTAACCCGCACACTAAACCTAACCCTAACCCTAGACCTAACATGTACACTAACCCTATCCCGTACCCCAGCCTTAATCCAAACCCGTACAATAACCCTAACACTAGCCCTAACCCTAACCCTAACCCGTACACTAACCCTAACCCGAACCCTATCCCTAACCCGTAATGTAACCCAAACCCGTACCATAACCCTAAACCTAACACTTACCCTAACCCTAGCCCTAATTCGTACACTAAACCTAACCCTAACCCTGACCCTAACCATAACCCTAACCCGTACCCTAAACCTAAACTGTACCCTAACCCTAAACCTAACCCGAACTGTACCCTAAACCTAACCCTAACCCATACACTAACCCTAACCCTAACTCTAACCCAGACCCTAACCCTAACCCGTACCCTAAGCCTAACCCACACCCTAACCCTTACCCTAATCCTAACCCTAACCCTAACCCTAACCCGTACCCTAAACCTAACCCTAACCCTTGAACTAACACGTACCCAACCTATCCCGGAACCTAAACCTAACCCTAACCCGTACCCAAAACCTAACAGTAAGCATAACCCATACCCAAGCGCTAACACTAACCCTAACCCTAACCAGCCCCCTAAACCTAAACCTAACCCGAACCCTAACCATAACACATACCCGTACCCTAACCCTAACCCATATGCTAAACCAAACCCTAAACTTAACCGTAACCCTGACCCATACCCTAACCCTACAATTAACCCGTACCCTAACCCCAAACCTAACCCTAACCCGTAACCTAAACCTAACCCTAACCCTAAACCTATCCCACACCAAAACCTAACCCTAACCCGTAACCTAAACCGAACCCTAACACTAAACTTAACCCGTACGCTAACCCTATCCCGTACCCTAAACCTAACCCTAACCCGTAACCTAACCCTAAACCTAAACCTAAGCCTAACCTGTACATTAACCCTAACCCTAACACTAACACTAACCCTACCCTGTACTCTAACCCTAAACCTAACTCTAACCCTAACCCGTACCCTAACCCTAACCCTAACCCTAACATTAAACCTAACCCGTACTCTAACCCTAACCCTAACCCTTACCCTAAAACACACCCTAAACCTAACTCGTACCCTAACACTAACCCTAACCCTGACCCTAACCCTAACCCTAACCCCTACACTAAACCTAACCCATACCCTAAACCTAACCCTAAACCTAACCCTAACCCTATCCCCTACCCTAAATCTAACCCTAACCCTTGTCCTAACCCGTACCCAAACCTATCCAGTAAAAAAACCCTAACCCTAACCCGTACCCAAACCCTAAGAGTAACCCTAACCAATACCCTAGCGCTAACCCTAACCCTAACCCTAACCCTAACCCTAACCCTAAGCCTAACACGCACCCTAAACCTAAACCTAACCGTAACCCTAACCATAACCCTTACCCATAGCCTAAACCTAACCCATAGCTAACACTAACCCTAACATTAACCGTAAGCCTAACCCGTACCATAACCCTAAAAATAACCCGTACCGTAACCCCAAACCTAACCCTAACACATACCATATCCCTATCCCTAATCCTAACCCGAACCCAAAACCTAACCATAACACGTACCCTAACCCTAACCCTAACCCTTACCCTAAACCGTACCCAAACGGTAAACCTAACACGTACCCTAACACTAACCCAAACCCGTACTCTAACCCTAACCCTAACCATAACCATAACCCGCACCCTAAACTTAACCCTAACCCTAAGCCAAACCATAACCTTTAACCGTAACCCAACCCAAACCATACCCTAAAACTAACCATAACCTTAACCGCAACCCTAACCCATACCCTAACCCTAAAACTAACCCGTACCCTAAACCCAACCCTAACCCTAACCCGTACCCTAACACTAACCCTAACCCTAACCCTGACCCTAAACCTAACCCTAACCCTTACACTAATCCTAACACTAACCCTACCCTGCACCCAAAACCTAACCCTAACCCGTATCCTAAACCTAACCCGTAACGTACCCTAACCATAACACTAAACTTAACCCGTACGCTAACCCTATCCCGTACACTACACCTAACCCTAACCCGTATCCTAACCTTAAAGCTAACCCTATGCCTAAACCGTACATTAATCCCAAACGTAACCCTAACAAAACCCAACACCGTACTCTAACCCTAACCCTAAACCTAACCCTAACCCTATCCCGTACACTAACCCTACCCTAAACCTAACCCTAACACTAATCCTACCCCGTACTCTAACCCTAAACCTAACCCTAACCCTAACCCTAACCCGTACCCAAACCCTAACACTAACCCTAACCCTAACACTAACTGTACTCTAACCCTGAAACTAACCCTCACCCAAACCCTAACCCGTACTGTAACCCTAACCTATACCATAACCCTAAACCTAACCCGTACCCTAACCGTAACCCTAACTCGTACCCTAACCCTAACCCTAACCCTGACCCTAACACTAACCTGTACCCTAAACCTAACCCGTACTTTAAACCTAACCCTAACCCTAACCCGTACCCTAAACCTAACCCTAACCCTAACTCGTACCCTAAACCTACCCTAACCCTGACCCTAACCCTAACCCAACCCATACCCTAAGCCTAACCCATACCCTAACCCTAACCCTAATCCTAACCCTAACCCTAAACCGTATCCTAAACGTAACCCTAACCCTTTACCTAACCCGTACCCAAACCTATCCCGTAACCTAACCCTAACCCTAACCTGTACCCAAACCCTAACAGTAACCCTAACCCTTACACTAGCGCTAACCCTAACCCTAACCCGGACCCTAAACCTAACTCTTACCCTGACCCTAACCCTAACCCTATCCCGTACCCTAACCCTAAACCGTACCCTAACCCTAACCCTAAACCTAACCCATACCCTAACCCTAAACGTAACCCTAGTCCATACCCAAACCCTAACCCAAACCTTAACCCTAACCCTGACCCATACCCTAACCCCACCCGTAGCCTAATCCTAATTCTAACCCTAACCCCTAAACCTAAGCCTAACCCTAACCCTTACTCGAACCCGTACCCAAACGGTAAACCTTACCCGTACCCTAACACTAACCCAAACCCGTACTCTAACCCTAACCATAACCCTAACCCTAACCTTAACCATAACCCTAATCCGTACCCAAACCCTAAAATTAACCCATACCCTAACCCCAACCAAAACGCTAACCCGTACCCTAACACTAACCCTAACCCTAACCCTGACCCTAAACCTACCCTAACCCTAACCCTAACACTAACCATAAGCCTAACCGTTACCCTAAACCTATACCTAACCGTAACCCTAACCATAACCCTTACTCGTAACTTAACCCTAACCCATACCCTAACAATAACCCTAATCTTAACCGTAACCCTAACCCTAACCCTAACCCTAACCCCAACCCTAACCCTAACACGTACCATAACCCTATCCCTAACCCTAACCCTGACCCTAAACCTAACCCTTACCCGTACCCTAACCCTAACCCGCACCTAAACCTAACCCTACTCAGTACCCTAACTCTAACCCATACCCTAACCCTAACCATAAACGTAACCCGTACACTAACCCTATCCCATCCCCTAAACCTAAACCTAACCCGTACCCAAACCCTAACAGTAACCCTAAACCATACCCTAGCACTAACACTAACCCTAACCCTAACCCTAACCATTACCTGTACCCTAACCCTAAACCATACCCTAACACTAACCCTAAACTTAACCGAAACCATGACCTAAACCTAAACCTAAAATTAAACCGTACCCTAAACCCACCCTAACCCTAACCTGTACCCTAAACCTAACCCTAACCCACACCAAACCTAACCCTGATCATTAACCTAAGCCTAACCCTAACCCTAAACTTAACCCGTACGCTAACCCTATCCCGTACCCTAAACCTAACCCTAAACCGTAACCTAAACCTAAACCTAAACCTAAGCCTAACCTGTACATTAACTCTAACCCTAACACTAACACTAACCCTACCCCGTACTCTAACTCTAACCCTAACTCTAACCCTAACCCGTACCCTAAACCTAACCCTAACCCTAACCCTAACACTAACCCTACCCCATTCTCTAACACTAACACAAACCCTAACCCTAAACCGTACTCTATCCCTGACCCTCACACTAACCCTAACCCTAACCCTAACCCAATCCGCACTCTAACCCTAACCCTAACCCTAACCCTAACACTAAACCTAACCCATACTCTAGCACTAACCCTAAACCTAAACGTAACCTAACCCATACGCTAACCCTAACCCGTACCCTAACACTAACCCTAAACCTAACCCTATCTCTAACCCAAACCCGTACTATAACCCTAAACCTAAACCTAACCCTAAACCTAACCCTAACCCATACTCTAACCCTATCCCATAGCCTAACACAAAATCTAACCCTAACCCCTAACTCTAACCCTATCCCTAACCCTTACCTAACCCGTACCCAAACGGTAAACCTAACCCGTTTCCTAACACTAACCCAAACCCGTACTCTAACCCTAACCCTAACCCTAACCCTAAACCGCACCCTAAACTTAACCCTAACCCTAACGCTAACCATAACCCTTAACCGTACCCTAACCCTAACCCTAACTCATACCCTAACCCTAACACTGACCCTAACCCTAACCCGTACACTAACCCTAACCCGTACCCTAATCCTAACTCTAACCCTAACCCTAACCCTATCCGTACTCCAACCCTAACCCTAACCCTACCCCGAACTCTAACCCTAAGCCTAACTCTAACCATAACCCGTACCTTAACCCTTAACCTAACCCTAACACTAACACTACCCCGTACTCTAACCCTAACCCTAAACCTAACCATAACCCTAAACTGTACCCTAAACCTAACCCTAACCCTAACTCGTAACCTATCCCTAACCCTAACCCTGACCCTAACCCTAACCCTAACCAGTACCCTAAGCCTAACCCATACCCTAAACCTCACCCTAACACTAACCCTACCCCGTACTCTAAGCCTAACCCTAACTCTAACCCTAACCCGTACCCTAACCCTAACCCTAACATTAACACTAAACCTAACTCGTACTCTAACCCTAACCCTACCCAGTACCCTAAAACACACCCTAACCCTAACTCGTACCCTAACACTAACCCTAACCCTGACCCTAACCCTAACACTAACCCGTACCCTAAACCTAACCCATACCCTAAACCTAACCTTAAACCTAACCCTAACCCTATTCCGT
Source organism: Urocyon cinereoargenteus (assembly GCA_032313775.1). Taxonomy (NCBI): domain Eukaryota; kingdom Metazoa; phylum Chordata; class Mammalia; order Carnivora; family Canidae; genus Urocyon; species Urocyon cinereoargenteus. The sequence continues at coordinate 97,776,578 of JAVLSZ010000003.1, forward strand.
ACCCTAAATCTAACCCTAACCCTTCTCCTAACCCGAACCCAACCCTATTCCGTAACCTAACCCTAACCCTAACCCGTACCCAAAACCTACGAGTAACCCTAACCCATACACTAGGGCTAATCCTAAACATAACCCTAAGCCTAACCCGCACCCTAAACCTAAACCTAACCATAACCCTAACCATAACCCTTACCCGTAGCCTAAACCTAACCCATACTTAACACTAACCCTAACCTTAACCGTAACCCTAACCCGTAACATAACCCTAAAAATAACCCGTACCGTAACCCCAAACCTAACCCTAACCCGTACCATAACCCTATCCCTAATCCTAACCCATACCACAACCTAACCATAACATGTACCCTAACCCTAACCCTAACCCTAACCCTTACCCTAACCCGTACCCAAACGGTAAACCTAACCCATACCCTAACACTAACCAAACCCGTACTCTAACCCTAACCCTAACCATAACCATAACCCGCACCCTAAACATAACCCTAACCCTATCCCAAACCATAACCCTTAACCGTAACCTAACCCTAACCCATACCCTAAACCTAACCCTAACCTTAACCGTAACTCTAACCCATACCCTAACCCTAAAACTAATCCGTACCTTAAACCAACCCTAACCCTAACCCGTACACTAACACTAAACCTAACCCTAACCCTGACCCTAAACTAACCCTAACCCTTACACTAATCCTAACCCTAACCCTTCCCCGCACCCAAAACCTAACCCTAACCCGTAGCCTAAACCTAACCCGTAACCTAAACCTAACCATAACCCTAAACTTAACCGGTACGCTAACCCTGTCCCACACGCTACACCTAACCCTAACCCGTATCCTAACCCTAAACCTAACCCTAAGCCTAATCTGTACATTAACCCTAACCCTAACCCTAACACTAACGCTAACCTGTACTCTAACCCTAACCCTAACCCTAACCCTAACCCTAACCCGTACCCTAAACCTAACCCTAACCCGTACCCTAACCCTAACCCTAACCCTGTCCCTAACCCTAACCCTAACCCGTACCCTAAGCCTAACCCATACCCTAACCCTAAACCTTATCCTAACCCTAACCCTAACCGTACCCTAAACCTAACCCTAACCCTTAACCTAACACGTAACATAACCCTAACCCTAACCCGTACCCAAACCCTAACAGTAACCATAAACCATACCCTAGCGCTAACACTAACCTTAAACCTAACCATTACCTGTACCCTAACCCTAACCCATACCCTTAGTAACCCTAAACTTAACCGTAACCCTGACCCGTACACTAAACCTAAAATTAACCCGTACCCTAACCCCAACCCTAACCCAAACCTGTACCTTAACCCTAACCCTAAACCTAACCCACACCAAAGCTAACCCTAACCCGTAACCTAAGTCTAACCCTAACCCTAAACTTAACCCGAGCGCTAAACCTATCCCGAACTCTTAACCTAACCCTAAACCGTAACCTAACACTAAACCTAACCCTAAGCCTAACCCGTACATTAACCCTAACCCTAACACTAACACTAACTCTAACCCTACCGCGTACTCTAACCCTAACCCTAACTCTAACCCTAACCCGTACCCTAACCCTAAACCTAACCCTAACACGAACCCTACCCCGTACTCTAACCCTAACACAAACCCTAACCCTAAACATTACCCTAACCCTAACCCTAACCATAACTCTAACCCGTACCATAACCCTAACCCTAACCCTAAACTAATTCGTAACCTTGACCCGTACCCTAACCTTAAAACTAACCTGTACCCTAACCACAACCCTAAACATAACCCGTACCCTAACCCTAACCCTAATGCTAACCCTGACCCTAAACCTAAACCTAACCCGTACCCTATCCCTAACCCTAACCCTAACCCTCACCTAAACCTAACCCTAACCCGTACCCTAACCCTAACCCGTAACCTAAACCTAACCCTAACCCTAAACTTCACCCGTACGCTAACCCTATCCATACCCTAAACTTAACCCTAACCCTAACGCTAACCATAACCCTTAACCGTACCCTAAACCTAACCCTAACTCGTACCCTAACCCTCACACTGACCCTAAACCTAACCCGTACACTAAACCTAACCCGTACCCTATCCCTAACCCTAACCCTATCCATAACTCTAACCCGTACCCTAAACCTAACACTAACCCATGTCCTAACCCGTACCCAAACCTATCCCGTACCCTAAACCTAACCCTAAATCATACCTAAACCCTCCGAGTAACCCTAACCCATACACTAGCGCTAACCCTAACCCTAACCCTAAGCCTAACCCGCACCCTAAACCTAAACCTAACCGTAACCCTAACCATAACCCTTAACCGTACCCTAACCCTAACCCATAACCTAACACTAACCCTAACCTTAACCGTAACCCTAAACCGTACCATAACCCTAAAAATAACCCGTACCATAACCCAAACCCTAACCCTAACCCGTACCATAACCCTATCCCTAATCCTAACCCTGACCCTAAACCTAACCCTAACCCGTACCCTAACCCTAACCCGCACCTAAACCTAACCCCAACCTGTACCCTAACCCTAACCCTAACCCTATCCGTACACTAACCCTAACCCTAACCCTAAAACTAAACCTAACCCATACTCTAAATGTAACCCTAACCCTAAACCTATCCCTAACCCGTACACTAACCCTAACCGGTACCCTAACACTAACCCTTACCCTAACCCTAAACCTAACCCGTACCCTAAACCTAAACGTAACCCTTGACCTAACCTGTACCCAACCCTAATTCGTAACATAACCCTAACCCTAACCCGTACCCAAACCCTAACAGTAAACCTAACCATACCCTATCGCTAACCCTAACCAACCCTTAGCCTAACCCGCACCCTAAACCTAAACCTAACCGTAAACCTAACCATAACACCCATACCCTAAACCTAACCCATAACCTAACACTAACCCTAACATTAACCGTAACCCTAACCCGTACCATAACCCTAAAAATAAACCATACGGTAACCCCAAACCTAACGCTAACCCGTACCATAACCCTATCTCTAATCCTAACCCGTCCGCTAGACCTAAACCTAATTCGTACCCTAACCCTAACCCTAAACATGACCCTAAACCTAACCCTAACGCGTACCCTAAACCTAACCTGTACCCTAACCCTAAACCTAACCCTAACACGTACCCTAAACCTAACCCTAACCCATACCCTAACCCTAAACCTAACTCTAAACCTGAACCTAACCCTAACCCTAACACGTACCCTAAGCCTAAACCATACCCTAACCCTAACCCTAACCCTAACACTAACACTAACCATACCCCGTACCCTAACCCTAAACCTAACCCTAACACTAAACCTAACCCGTACTCTAACCCTAACCCTTACCCTAACCGTACTCTAACCCTAACCCTAACCCTCACCCTAACCCTAACTCGTACTGTAACCCTAACCCATGCCATAATCCTAACCCTAACCCGTACCCTAAACTTATTTTGTACCCTAAACCTAACCCTAACCATGACCCTAACCATAACCCTAACCCGTTCCCTAACCCTAACGCTAACGCTAACCCTATCCGTACACTAACACTAACCCTAACACTAACACTAACCCTAACCCATCCTCTAACCCTAAACCTAACCCTAAAGCTAGCCCTAACCCGTACTCTAAACCTAAACCGTACCCTAACACTAACCCTTACCCTAACCGTAAACCTAACCCGTACCCTAACCCTAAACGTAACCCTATCTGTAACCCAAACCCGTAGTCTAACGCTAACCCTAACCCTAAAACTAACCCTACCCCGAACTCTAACACTAACCCTAACCCTAAAAATAACCCACACCCTAAACCTAAACCTAACCCTAACACTAAACCTAACACTACCCTACCCCGTACTCTAACCCAAACCCTAACCCGTACCCTAACACTAACCCAAACCCGACTCTAACCCTAATCCTAACCCAAACCCGCACCCTTAAGTTAACCCTAACCCTAAACCTAATCTTCAACGTAACCCTAACCCGTAACCTAACCCTAAAACTAACCTATACCCTAACCCCAACCCTATCCCTAACTCGTACCCTAACCCTAACCCTAACCCTAACCCTAAACCTAACCCTAACCCGTACCCTAACCCTAACCCGTAACCTAAACCTAACCCTAACCCTAAACTTAACCCGTACGCTAACCCTATCCCGTGGCCTAACCTAACCCTAACCCGTAAACTAACCCTAAACCTAACCCTATGCCTAACCCGTACATTAAACCTAACCCTAACCCTACCCCGTACTCTAACCCTAACCCTAACCCTAAACCGTACCCTAACCCTAACCCTAACCATTTCCCTAACCCTAACACTAACCCTAACCCGTACCCTAACCCTAACCCTAACCCTAAACGTACTCTAACCCTAACCCTAACCCTCACCTAACCCTAAACCGTACTGTAAACCTAACCCGTAACATAACCCTAACCCTAACACGTACCCTAACCCTAACCCTAACTCGTACCCTAACACTAACCCTGACCCTAACACTAACCCTAACCCGTAACCTAAACCTAACCCACACCCTAACCCTAACCCTAAACATAACCGTACCCTAAACCTAACCCTAACCCTAACTCGTGCCCTAACCCTAAGCCTAACCCTGACCCTAAACCTAAAACTAACCCGTACCCTAAATCTAAACCATACCCTAACACTAACCCTAACCCTAAACCTAACCCTAACCCTAACCCATACACTAAACCTCACCCTAACCCTTGACCTAACCCGTACCAACCCTATACCGTACCCTAAACCTAACCCTAACCCGTACTCAAACCCTAACCCATACCCTAGCGCTAACCCAGCCCTAACCCTAAGCCTAACCCGCACCCTAAACCTAAACCTAACCCTAACCCTAACCATAACCCTTACCCGTCCCCGAACCCTAAACCATACCCTAACACTAACCCTAACATTAACAGTAACCCTAACCCGTACCCTAACCTTAAAACTATCCAGTACCCTAACACCAACCCTAACCCTAACCCGTACCATAACCCTATCCCTAACCCTAACCCTGACCCTAAACCTAACCCTAAACCGTACCCTAAACCTAACCCGCAACTAAACCTAACCCTAACCCGTACCCTAACCCTAACCCGTAACCTAAACCTAACCCGAACCCTAAACTTAACCCGTACACTAACCCTATCCCGTACCCAAAACCTAACCCTAACACGTACCCTAACCGTAACCCTAACCCTAACGCTATCCGTACACTAACCCTAACCTTAACACTAACCCTAACCCGTACTCTAACCCTAACCCTAAACCTAAACTTAACCCTAACCCGTACTCTAAACCTAACCCGCACCCTAACACTAACCCTTACCCTAACCGTAACCTAACACGACCCTAACCCTAAACGTAAACCTAACCAGTACCCAAAAACTAAACCTAACACGTACACTAACCCTAACCCTATCCCTAACCTTAACCCTCACCCGCACACTAAACCTAACCCTCACCCTAGACATAACACGTACACTAAACCTATCCCGTACAGGGACCTTACACCTAACCTGTACAGTAACCCTAACACTAACCCTAACCCTAACCTAACCCTAACCCTAACCCGTACCCTAACCCTCCCCGTACCTAACCCTAACGCTAACCCTAACCCCTAAACCTAACCCTAACCCGAACACTTACCCTAACCCATACCCAAACGGTAAACCTAACCCGTACCCTAACAATAACCCAAACCCGTACTCTAACCCTAATGCTAACCCTAACCCTAACCCACACCCTAAACTTAACCCTAACCCTAACCCAAACCATAACCCTTAACCGTAACCTAACCCTAACCCATACCCTAACCCTAACCTAACCTTAACCGTAATGCTAACATGTACCCTAACGCTAAAACTAACTCATACACTAACCCCAAACCTAACCCTAACCCGTACCCTAACACTAACCATAACCCTAACCCTGACCCTAAACCTAACCCTAACCCAAAACCACACCTAAACCGAACCCTAACCCATAACCTAAACCTAACCCTAACCCTAACTTAACCCCTACGCTAACCCTATCCTGTACCCTAAACCTAACCCTAACCCGTAACCTAACCCTAAAACTAAACCTAACCCTAACCCGTACATTAACTGTACCATACCCATAACACTAACCCTACCCCGTACTCTAACCCTAACCCTAACTCTAACCCTAACCCATACCAAAACCCTAACCCTAACCCTAACCCTAACACTAACCCTACCCCATACTCTAACCCTAACCAAAACCCTAACCCGTACCATAACCCTAACCCTTACCCTAACCCTTACACTAACCCTAACGCTAACCCTAACCGTACTCTAACCCTAACTCTAACCCTCACCCTAACACTAACCCGTACTGTAACCCTAACCCGTAACATAACCCTAATTCTAACCCTAACCCCTAAACCTCTCCCTAACCCTAACCCTTACCCTAACCCGTACCCAAATGGTAAACCTAACCCGTACCCTAACACTAACCCAAACCCGTACTCTAACCCTCACCCTAACCCTAACCCTAACCCTAACCCTAAACCGCATCCTAAACTTAACCCTAACACTAACCCTAACCGTAACCTTTAACCGTACCTTACCCCTAACCCTAACTAGTACCCTAAAACTAACGCTTACCCTAAACCTAACCCGTACCCTAAACCTAACCCTAACACTAACTCGTACCCTAACCCTAACCCCAACCCTGACCATAACCCTAACCCGTACCCAAACACTAAGAGTAACACTAACCCATACCCTAGCGCTAACCGTAAACCTAACCCTAAGCCTAACCTGCACCCTAAACTTAAACCTAACCCTAAACCTAACCATAACCCTTACCCGTACCCTAACCCTAACCCATACCCTAACCCTAACCTGCACCTAAACCGTACCCTAACCCGTACCCTAACCCGTAACCTAAACCTAAACCTAACCCTTACCTTATCCCGTACACTAAACCTATCCCGTACCCGAAACCTAACCCTAACCTGTACACTAAACCTAACCCTAACCCTAACCCTATCCGTACACTAAACTTAACCCTAACCCTAACACTAAACCTATCCCATACTCTAACCCTAACCCTACCCTAAACATAACACTAAACCTAACTTGTACTCTAACCCTAACCCTAACCCTAAACGTAACCCTAACCCGTACTCTACCCTAACCCGTACACTAACACTAACCCTAACCCTAACACTATACCTAACCCGTAACCTAACCCAAAACGTAACACTAACCCGTACCCAAACACTAAACCTAACACGTACCCTAACCCTAACCCGCACACTAAAACTAACCCTAATCCTAGACCTAACACGTACACTAAACCTATCCTGTACCGTAAACTTAACCCTAACCCGTACCGTAACCCTAACCCTAACCCTAACCTTAACCCTAACCCTAACACTAACCCTAACCCGTACTCTAACTTAACCCTAACCGTAAACCTACCCCTAACCCGTACTCTAACCCTAACCCTAAACCTAACACTAACCATAATCCTAACACTAAACCTAACCCATACTCAAACACTAAACCTAACACTGACACTAACCCTAAACCCCTACTATAACCCTAACCCTAACCTAACCCTATCCATAACCCTAACTCGTACCGTAACCCGAACCCGTACCCTAATCCTAACCCTAACCCTAAACCTAACCCTAACCCTGACCCTAATCCTAAACTTAATACCATACCCTAACCCTGAACCTAATCCGCATCTAAACTTAACCCTAACCCTAGACCTAACCAGTACCCTAACCCTAACACGTACCCTAACACTAACCCTAACCTTAACCCGTACGATAAACCTAACACTAACCCTAACCCGTAACCTAACCCTAACCCTAACCTGTACGCTAACACGTACCATAACCCAAAACCTAATCCTAACCCTAACCCTAAACCTAAACCATACCCTACCCCTCACCCTAACCCATACCCTAACCCTAACTCGTACCCTAACTCTAACCCTAACCCTGTCCCTAACCCGTACCATAACCCTAACCCATAACCTAAACCTAACCCTAACCCTAAACTTAACCCACACGCTAACCCTATCCCATACCCTAAACCTAACCCTAACGCGTACCCTAACCCTAACCCTAACCCTACCCGTACACTATCTCTAACACTAACCCTAAACCTAACACTAACCCTAACCCGTACTCTAACCCTAAACCTAACCCTAACTCTAAACCTAACCCGTAATATAACCCTAAAACTAATCCTAACCCTAAGCCTAACCCTAACCTTAACACTAACCCTAACCCTAACCCTAACCATAACCCTAACCCTAACCATACTCTAACCCTAACCCTAACCCTCACCATAACCCTAACCCGTACTGTAACCCTATACCGTACCATAACCCTAAACCTAACCCGTACCCTAACCCTAAACCTAATTCGTACAATAACCCTAAACCTAACCCTGATCCTAAAACTAACCCAAACCTATACCCTAAAACTAACCCGTACCCTAAACCTAACCCTAACCCTAACCCTTACCCTCACCCGTACACAAATGGTAAACCTAATCCGTACCCTAACACTAACCCAAACCCATACTCTAACCCTAACCCTAACCATAAACCTAACACGCACCCTGAACTTAACCCTAACCCTAACACAAACCATAACCCTTAACCGTAACCTAACCCTAACACATACAATAACCCTAACCCTAACCTTAACCATAAACCTAACCCATACCCTAACCCTAAAACTAACCCATTCCCTAACCCCAACCCTAACCCTAACACATAGCATAACACTAACCCTAACCCTAACCCTGACCCTAAACCTAACCCTAACCCTTACACTAATCCTAACCCTAACCCTAACCCGTAACCTAAACCTAACACTAAGCCTAAACAGTACATTAACCCCAACCCTAACCCTAACACTAACACTACCCCGTACTCTAAAGCTAACCCTAACCCTGACCCTAACACATACACTAACCCTAACCATAACCCTAACACTAATCCTACCCCGTACTCTAACCCTAAACCTAACCCGAACCCTAACACTAACCCTAACCCATACTCTAACACTAACCCTAACCCTAAACGTAACCCTAACCCTTACGCTATCCCTAACCTGTACCCTAACACTAACCCTAACCCTAACACTATCCATAACCGTACTCTAACCCTAAACCTAAACCTAACTCAAACCCTAACCCGTACTATAACCCTAAACCTAACCCTACCATAACCTAACCTTAACCCGTAATCTAACCCTATCCCGTAGCCTAACCCTAACTCTAATCCTAAACCCTAACCCTAACCCTAACCCTAACCCTATTCCTTACCCTATGCCGTACCCAAACGGAACACCTAACCCGTACCCTAACACTAACCCAAACCCATACTCTAACCCTAACCATAACCCTAACCCTATCCCTAAACCGCACCCTAAACTTATCCCTAACCCTAACACTAACCTTAACCCTTAACTGTACCCTAACCCTAACCCACACCTTAACCCTAACCCTAACTTTAACCGTAACCCTAACACGTAACCTAACCCTAAAACTAACCCGTACCCTAACCCCAACCCTAACCCTAACCCATACCCTAACACTAACCCTAACACTAACCCTGACCCTAAACCTAACCCTAACCCGTACACTAACCCTAACCCTAACCCTAACCCGCACCCTAATCCTAACCATAACCCGTACCCTAACCCAATCCCGTAACCTAATCCTAACCCTAAACCTAAACTTATCCCGTACGCTAACACTATCCCATACCCTAAACCTAACCCTAACGGGTAACCTAACCCTAAACCTAACCCTAAGCCTAACTAGTACATTAACCCTAACCCTAACCCTAACACTAGCCCTACCCCGAAATCTAACCCTAACCCTAACCCTAACCCTAACCCTAACCCTAAACCATACCCTAACCCTAACCCTAAACCTTTCCCTAACCCTATCACTAACCCTAACCCTTACTCTAACCCTAACCCTAACACATAGCCACACTAACCCTGACCCTAAACCTAACCCGTACCCTAAACCTAACCCGTACCCTAACCCTAAACCTAACCCTAACCCTAACTCATTCCCTAACCCTAACCCTAACCCTGACCCTAAACCTAACCCAGACCCTAAACCTAACCCATACCCTAACCCTAATCCTAAACCTAACGGTAACCCTAACTCTTACCCTAAACCGAATCCTAACCCTTGACCTAACCCGTACACAACCCTATCTTGTACCCTAAGCCTAACCCTAACCCTAACCCGTACCCAAACCTAACAGTAACACTAACCCATTCCCTAGCGCTAAGCCTAACCCTAAACCTAATCCTAACCCGCACCCTAAACCTAAACCTAACGCTAACCCTAACCATAACCCTTACCCGTACCCTGACCCTAAGCATAACCTAACACTAACCCCAACCTGAACCGTAACCCTAACCCGTACCCTAACCCTAAAACTAACCCGTACCCTAACCCCAACCCTAACCCTCACCCGCACCTAAACCTAACCCTAACCCATAACCTAACCCTTACCCGTAACCTAAACCTAACCCTAACCCTAAACTTAACCTGAACACTAAACCTATCCCGTACCCTAAACCTAACCCTAAACTATACACTAACCCTAACCCTAACCCTAACACTATCCGTACACTAACCCTAACCCTAACACTAACACTAACCCTAACCCGTACTCTAAAACTAAACCTAACCCTAAACCTAACCCTAAACCTAACCCGTACCATAACCCTATCATTAACCCTAACCCTGACCCTAAACCTAACCCTAACCCGTACCCTAATCCTAATCTGCACCTAAACCTAACCCTAACCCTAACCCTAACCCGTACACTAACCCTAACCCGAACCCTAACCCTAACCCGTACCCTAACCCTACCCGTAGCCTAACCCTAACTCTTACCCTAACCCCTAACCCTAAACCTAACCCTAACCCTTACCCTAACCCGTACCCAAAAGCTAAACGTAACCAGTACCCTAACACTAAACCAAAACCATACTCTAACCCTAACCCTAACCCGTACCCTAAACCTAAACCTAACCCTTGACCTAACCCGTACACAACCCTATCTTGTACCCCAAACCTAACCCTAACCCTAACCCGTACCCAAACCTAACAGTAACCCTAACCCATTCCCTAGCGCTAAGCCTAACCCTAAACCTAATCCTAACCCGCACCCTAAACCTAAACCTAACGCTAACCCTAACCATAACCCTTACCCGTACCCTGACCCTAAGCATAACCTAACACTAACCCCAACCTGAACCGTAACCCTAACCCGTACCCTAACCCTAAAACTAACCCGTACCCTAACCCCAACCCTAACCCTCACCCGCACCTAAACCTAACCCTAACCCATAACCTAACCCTTACCCGTAACCTAAACCTAACCCTAACCCTAAACTTAACCTGAACACTAAACCTATCCCGTACCCTAAACCTAACCCTAAACTATACACTAACCCTAACCCTAACCCTAACACTATCCGTACACTAACCCTAACCCTAACACTAACACTAACCCTAACCCGTACTCTAAAACTAAACCTAACCCTAAACCTAACCCGTACCATAACCCTATCATTAACCCTAACCCTGACCCTAAACCTAACCCTAACCCGTACCCTAATCCTAATCTGCACCTAAACCTAACCCTAACCCTAACCCTAACCCGTACACTAACCCTAACCCGAACCCTAACCCTAACCCGTACCCTAACCCTACCCGTAGCCTAACCCTAACTCTTACCCTAACCCCTAACCCTAAACCTAACCCTAACCCTTACCCTAACCCGTACCCAAAAGCTAAACGTAACCAGTACCCTAACACTAAACCAAAACCATACTCTAACCCTAACCCTAACCCGTACCCTAAACCTAAACCTAACCCTTGACCTAACCCGTACACAACCCTATATTGTACCCCAAACCTAACCCTAACCCTAACCCGTACCCAAACCTAACAGTAACCCTAACCCATTCCCTAGCGCTAAGCCTAACCCTAAACCTAATCCTAACCCGCACCCTAAACCTAAACCTAACGCTAACCCTAACCATAACCCTTACCCGTACCCTGACCCTAAGCATAACCTAACACTAACCCCAACCTGAACCGTAACCCTAACCCGTACCCTAACCCTAAAACTAACCCGTACCCTAACCCCAACCCTAACCCTCACCCGCACCTAAACCTAACCCTAACCCATAACCTAACCCTTACCCGTAACCTAAACCTAACCCTAACCCTAAACTTAACCTGAACACTAAACCTATCCCGTACCCTAAACCTAACCCTAAACTATACACTAACCCTAACCCTAACCCTAACACTATCCGTACACTAACCCCAACCCTAACACTAACACTAACCCTAACCCGTACTCTAAAACTAAACCTAACCCTAAACCTAACCCGTACCATAACCCTATCATTAACCCTAACCCTGACCCTAAACCTAACCCTAACCCGTACCCTAATCCTAATCTGCACCTAAACCTAACCCTAACCCTAACCCTAACCCGTACACTAACCCTAACCCGAACCCTAACCCTAACCCGTACCCTAACCCTACCCGTAGCCTAACCCTAAATCTTACCCTAACCCCTAACCCTAAACCTAACCCTAACCCTTACCCTAACCCGTACCCAAGAGGTAAACGTAACCAGTACCCTAACACTAAACCAAACCCATACTCTAACCCTAACCCTAACCCGTACCCTAAACCTAAACCTAACCCTTGACCTAACCCGTACCCAACCCTATCCCGTACCCTATCCCTAACCCTAACCCGTTCCCAAACCCTAACAGTTAACCCTAACCCATACCCTAGCACTAACCCTCCCCGCACCCAAAACCTAAACCTAACCCTGACCCTAACCATAACCCTAACCCGTACCCTAACCCGTACCATAACCCTAACCCTAACCCTATCCCTGACCCTAAACCTAACCCTAACCCATACCCTAACCCTAACCCACACCGAAACCTAACCCTAACCCGTACCCTAACCCGTAACCTAAACCTAACCCTAACCCAAAAATTAACCCGTACACTAAGCCTATCCCGTAGCCTAAACCTAACCCTAACCCGTACCCTAACCCTAACCCTAACCCTAACCCTATCTGTACACTAAACCTAACCCTATTCCTAACCCTAACACTAACCCTAACCCGTAATCTAACCCTAACCCTAAACCTAAACCTAACCTTAACCCGTACTCTAACCCTAACCCGTACCCAACACCTAACCCTAACACGTACCTAACCGTAACCCTAAACTTAACCCTAAACCACACACTAAACCTAAACCTAATCCTAGACCTAACACGTACACTAACCATATCCCATATCGTAACCTTAACCCTAACCCGTACCATAACCCAAACACTAACCCTAAACCTAACCGTAACCCTAACACTAACCAGTACACTAAACCTAACCCGAACCCTAAACCTAACCCGTACTCTAACCCTACCCATAGTCTAACCCTAACTCTAACCCTAAGCCCTAACCCTAACACTAACTCTAACCCTTACCCTAACCCGTACCCAAAAGGTAAACCTAACCCGTACCCTAACACTAACCCAAACCCGTACTCTAACCCTAAACCTAACCCTAACCTGCACACTAAACTTAACCCTAACCCTAACACAAACCATAACCCTTAACCGTAATCTAACCCTAACCCATACCCTAACCCTTAAACCAACCCGTACCCTAAACGCAACCCTAACCCTAACCCGTACCCTAACACTAATCCTAACCCTAACCCTGACCCTAAACCAAACCATAACCATTACACTAACCCTAAACCTAACCCTAACCCGCACACTAAAACAAACCCTAACTCGTACCCTAACCGTAAAACTAACCCGTACCCTAACCCCAACCATAACCCTAACCCGTACCCTAACACTAACCCTAACACTAACCCTGACCCTAAACCTAACCCTAAACCGTACACTAACCCTAACCCTAACCTTATCCCGTACCCTAAACCTAACCCTAACCCGTATCCTAAACCTAAACCTAACTCTAAGCCTAACCCGTACATTAACTCTAACCCTAGCCCTAAAATTAACCCTAACACTAACACTACTCCGTACTCTAACACTAACCCTAACCCTAACCCTAACACTAACTCTAAGCCTAACACTAACCCTAACCCATTCTCTAACCCTAACCCTAACCCTAACACTAACCCTACCCTGTACTCTAACACTAACCCTAACCCTAACCCTAACCCGTACCCTAACCCTAACCCTAACCCTAACCCTAACATTAACCCTAACCCGTACTCTAACCCTAACCCTAACCCTACCCTAACCCTCACCCTAACCCTAACCCGTACTGTAACCCTAACCTGTACCATAACCCTAACCCTAATTCGTACACTAACCCTAACTCTGACCCTAACCCTAATCCTAACCCGTACCCTAAGCCTAACCCATACCCTAACCCTAACCGTAATACTAACCCTAACCCTAACCCGTACCTAAACCTAACCCTAACCTTTGACCTAACCCGTACCCAACCCTATCCTGTAAACTAATCCTAACCCTAACCTGTACCCAAACCCTAACAGTAATCCTAACCCATGCCGTAGCGCTAACCCTAACCCTAACCCTCACCCTACCCGCACCCTAAAACTAAACCTAACCCTAACACTAACCATAACCATTACTGTACCCTAAACCTAACCCAAACCCTAACCCTAACCCTAAACTTAACCGTAACCCTGACCGGTACCCTAAACCTAAAATTAACCCGTACCCTAACCCCAACCCTATCCCTAACCCGTAACCTAACCCTTACCCTAAACCTAACCCTAACCCAAAACCACACCTAAACCGAACCCTAACCCGTAACCTAAATGTAACCCTAACCCTAACTTAACCCCTACGCTAACCCTATCCTGTACCCTAAACCTAACCCTAACCCGTAACCTAACCCTAAAACTAAACCTAACCCTAACCCGTACATTAACTGTACCATACCCGTAACACTAACCCTACCCCGTACTCTAACCCTAACCCTAACTCTAACCGTAACCCGTACCAAAATCCTAACCCTAACCCTAACCCTAACACTAACCCTACCCCGTACTCTAACCCTAAACCAAACCCTAACCCGTACCATAACCCTAACCCAAAACCTAACCCTTACCCTAACCCTAACGCTAACCCTAACCGTACTCTAATCCTAACTCTAACCCTCACCCTAACCCTAACCCGTACTCTAACCCTAACCCGTACCATAACCCTAACCCCTACCCTAAACTTAACCATAACCCTGACCCGTACCCTAACCCTAAAACTAACCCGTACCCTAACCCCAACACTAACACTAACCTGTACCCTAACCCTATCCCTAACGCTAACCCTGACCTAAACCTAACCCTAACCCGTACCCTAACCCTAACCCTCACCTAAACCTAACCCTAACACGTACCCTAACCCTAACCCGTAACCTAAACCTAAACCTAACCCTAAACTTAACCCGTACGCTAACCCTATCCCGTACCCTAAACCTAACCCTAACCCGTTCCCTAACCCTAACCCTAAACCTAAGCCTAACCCATACACTAACCCTAATCCTAACCCGCACCCTAAGCCTAACCCATACCCTAACCCTAACCGTAATACTAACCCTAACCCTAACCCGTACCTAAACCTAACCCTAACCTTTGACCTAATCCGTACCCAACCCTATCCTGTAAACTAATCCTAACCCTAACCTGTACCCAAACCCTAACAGTAATCCTAACCCATGCCGTAGCGCTAACCCTAACCCTAACCCTCACCCTACCCGCACCCTAAAACTAAACCTAACCCTAACACTAACCATAACCATTACTGTACCCTAAACCTAACCCAAACCCTAACCCTAACCCTAAACTTAAACATAACCCGGACCCTTACCCTAAACCTAAAATAACCCGTACCCTAACCCCAACCCTATCCCTAACCCGTAACCTAACCCTTACCCTAAACCTAACCCTAACCCAAAACCACACCTAAACCGAACCCTAACCCGTAACCTAAACGTAACCCTAACCCTAACTTAACCCCTAAGCTAACCCTATCCTGTACCCTAAACCTAACCCTAACCCGTAACCTAACCCTAAAACTAAACCTAACCCTAACCCGTACATTAACTGTACCGTACCCATAACACTAACCCTACCCCGTACTCTAACCCTAACCCTAACTCTAACCCTACCCGTACCAAAACCCTAACCCTAACCCTAACACTAACCCTACCCCGTACTCTAACCCTAACCCAAACCCTAACCCGTACCATAACCCTAACCCGAACCCTAACCCTTACCCTAACCCTAACACTAACCCTAACCGTACTCTAACCCTAACTCTAACCCTCACCCTAACCCTAACCCGTACTCTTACCCTAACCCGTACCATAACCCTAACCCCTACCCTAAACTTAACCATAACCCTGACCCGTACCCTAACCCTAAACTAACCCGTACCCTAACCCCAACACTAACACTAACCTGTACCCTAACCCTATACCTAACGCTAACCCTGACCTAAGCCTAACCCTAACCCATACCCTAACCCTAACCCTCACCTAAACCTAACCCTAACACGTACCCTAACCCTAACCCGTAACCTAAACCTAAACCTAACCCTAAACTTAACCCGTACGCTAACCCTATCCCGTACCCTAAACCTAACCCTAACCCGTTCCCTAACCCTAACCCTAAACCTAAGCCTAACCCATACACTAACCCTAATCCTAACCCGCACCCTAAGCCTAACCCATACCTTAACCCTAACCCTAATACTAACCCTAACCCTAACCCGTACCTAAACCTAACCCTAACCCTTGACCTAACCCGTACCCAATCCTATCCTGTAACCTAACCCTAACCCTAACCTGTACCCAAACCCTAACAGTAATCCAAACCCATAACGTAGCGCTAACCCTAACCCTAACCATCACCCTACCCGCACCCTAAAACTAAACCTAACCCTAAAACTAACCATAACCATTACCGTACCCTAAGCCTAACCCAAACCCTAACCTTAACCCTAAACTTAACCGTAACCCTGACCCGGACCCTAAACCTAAAATTAACCCGTACCTTAAACCCAACCCTATCCCTAACCCGTACCCTAACACTTACCCTAAACCTAACCCTAACCCAAAACCACACCTAAACCTAACCCTAACCCTAAAACTAACCCTACCTCATACTCTAACCATAACCCAAACCCGTACCTGTACACGTACCCTAAACCTAACACTAACCCTAACCCTAACACTAACCCTAACCCATACTCTAACCCTAACCCTTACCCTAACCGTACTCTAACCCTAACCCTAACCCTCACCCTAACCCTAACCCGTACTGTAACCCTAACCCATACCATAACCATAACCTAACCCGTACCCTAACCCTAACCCTAATTCATACCCTAACCATAACCCTAACACTGACCCTAAACCTAACCCTAAACCGTACCCTAAACCTAACCCATACCCTAACCCTAAACCTTACCCTAACCCGTACCCTAAACCTAACCCTAAACCGTACCCTAACCCTAACCCTAACCCTGACCCTGAACCTAACACTAACCCGTACCCTAAGCCTAACCCATACCCTAACCCTAACCCTAATCCTAACCCTAACCCTAACCCGTACCTAAACCTAACCCTAACCCTTGACCTAACCCGTACCCAACCCTATCCCGTAACCTAACCCTAACCCTAACTCGTACCCAAACCCTAACAGTAACCCTAAACCATACCGTGGCGATAACCCTAAACCTAACCCTAACCCTAACCCGCACCCTAAACCTAAACCTAACCCTAACACTAACCATAACCATTACCCGTACCCTAACCCTAACCCATACCCTAACCCTAACCCTAAACTTAACCGTAACCCTGACCCGTACCCTAAACCTAAAATTAACTCATACCCTAACCCCAACCCTATCCCTAACCCATAACCTCACCCTAAACCTGAACCTAACCCAAACCCTATCCCGTACCCTAAACCTAACACTAACCCGTAACCTAACCCTAAACCTAACCCTAAGCCTAACCCTGTCATTAACCCTAACCCTAACACTAACACTAAACCTACCCCGTACTCTAACACTAATCCTAACTCTAATGCTAACCTGTACCCTAACCCTAAACCTAACTCTAACCATAACACTAACCCTACACCGTACTCTAACCCTAACCCAAAACCTAACCCTAACCCGTACCCTAACCCTAACACTAACCATTACCCTAACACTAACCCTAACCTTGACTCTAAGCCTAACCCTAAACATAACCCTAACCCTAACCCTAACTGTACTCTAACCCTAACCCTAACCCTAACCTAAACCTAACCCTAACCCTAACCCGTACCCTACCCTAACCCTAACCCTGACCCTAAACCAAACCCTAACCCGTACCGTAAACCTAACCCATACCATAACCCTAACCCTAAACCTAACCCTAACCATATCCGGTACCCTAAACCTAACCCTTACCCTTGTCCTAACCCGTACCCAACCCTATCCCGTACCCTAACCCTAACCCTAACCCTTACCCAAACCCTAAGAGTAACCCTAACCCATACCCTAGCGCTAACCCTAACCCTAACCCTAGCCTAACCCGCACCTTAAACCTAAACCTAACCGTAACCCTAACCATAACCCTTACCCATACCCTAACCCATAACCTAACACTAACCCTAACCTTAACCGTAACCCTAACCCGTACCCTAACCATAAAACTAACCCATACCATAACCCCAAAACTAACCCTAACCCATACCATAACCCTATCCCTAACCCTAACCCTGACCCTCAACCTAACCCTAACTCGTACCCTAACCCTAACCCGCACCTAAACCTAACCCTAACCCGTACCCTAAACCTAACCCGTAACCTAACCTAAACCTAACCCTAAACTTATTCCGTACACTAACCCTATCCCGTACCCTAAACCTAACCCTAACCTGTACCCTAACCCTAACCCTAACCCTATCCGTACACTAACCCTAACCCAAACCCTAACACTAAAACTAACCCATACTCTAACCCTAACCCTAAACCTAAACCTAACCCTAACCCGTACTCTAACCCTAACCCATACCCTAACACTAACCCTTACCCTAACCCTAAACCTAACCAGTACCCTAACCCTATACGTAACCCTAACCAGAACCCAAACCCTAAACCAAACACGTACCCTACCCTAACCCGCACACTAAAACTAACCCTAACCGTAGACCTAGCACGTACACTAAACCTATCCTGTACCGTAACCTTAACCCTAACCCGTACCGTAACCCTAACACTAACCCTAACCCATACTCTAACTTAACCCTGACCCTAAAGCTAACCCTACCCGTACTCTAACCCTAACCCTAACACTAACACTAACCATAATCCTAACACTAAACCTAACCCATACTCTAACCCTAAAACTAACCCTAACACTAACCCTAACCCCCTACTATAACCCTAACCCTAAACCTAACCCTATCCCTAACCCTAACTCATACCGTAACCCGAACCCGTACCCTAACCCTAACCCTAAACCTAACACTAACCCTGACCCTAACCCTAAACCTAATCCCGTACCCTAACCCTGACCCTAACCCGCATCTAAACCTAACCCTAATCCTAGACCTAACCCGTACCCTAACCCTCACCTGTACCCTAACACTAACCCTAACCCTAAAACTAACCCGTACCATAAACCTAACACTAACCCTAACCCGTACCCTAACCCTAACCCGTAACCTAAACCTAACTCGATGCCTAACCCTAACCCACACCCTAAACCAAACCCTAACCCTAGACCTAACCCGTACCCTAAACCTATCCCATACCCTAACCCTAATGCTAACCTGTCCCTAACCTTAGACCTAACACGTACACTAACTCTAACCCGTACCCTAACACTAAACCTAACCTAAACCTAAACCGTACTCTAACCCTAACCCGAACACTAACACTAACCATAATCCTAACCCTATCCCGTACACTAACCCTAACCTAACCCGTACCCGTACCCTAACCCTAACCCTAACTCTAACCCTAACAATAACCCTACCCCGTACTATACCACTAACCCAAACCCTAACCCTAACCCGTACCCTAAACTGTAACCTAACCCTAACCCTAACCTGTACGCTAACACGTACCATAACCCTAACACTAATCCTAACCCTAACCCTAAAACTAACCCATACCCTACCCCTCACCCTAACCCATATCCTAACCCTAACTCGTACCCTAACCCTAACACTTACCCTAACCCCTAACCCTAACACTAACCCATACCCTATACCTAACCCTAACACTAACTCGTACTCTAACCCTAACCCTAACCCTGACCCTAACCTGCACCATAAACCTAAACCTAACCCTAACCCGTAACCTAACCCTAAATCTAACCCTAAGCCTAACCCGTACATTAACCCTAACCCTAACCCTAACACTAACCCTACACCGTACTCTAAACCTAACCCTAACTCTAACCCTAACCCGTACCCTAACCCTAACCCTAACACTAACCCTAACCCGAACTCTAACCCTAACCCTAACCCTAACCGTACTCTAAAACTAACCTTAAACATCAACCTAACCCTAACTGTACTGTAACCCTAAACCGTACCATAATCCTAACCCTAACCCTAACCTTAAGCGTAAACATGACCCGTACCCTAACCCTTAATCTAACCCGTACCCTAACCCCAACCCTAACCCTAACCCGTACCCTAACCCTAACCCTAACACTAACCCTAACCCGAACTCTAACCCTAACCCTAACCCTAACCCTAACCGTACTCTAAACCTAACCTTAAACCTCAACCTAACCCTAACCGTACTGTAACCCTAAACCGTACCATAATCCTAACCCTAACCCTAACCTTAAGCGGAAACATGACCCGTACCCTAACCCTTAATCTAACCCGTACCCTAACCCCAACCCTAACCCTAACCCGTATACTAACCCTATCCCTAACGCTAACACTGAACCTAAACCTAACCCTAACCCGTACCCTAACCCGAACCCTAAACCTAACCCTCACCTAAACCTAACCCTAACCAGTACCCTAACCCTAACCCTAACCCTAAGCCTAACCGTATTCTAACCCTAACACTAACCCTTACCCTAACCGTAACCGTACTGTAACCCTAACCCGTACCCTAACCCCAACCCTAACACTAACCCGTACCCTAACCCTAACCCTAACCCTAACCCTAACCCACACCTAAACCTAACCCTAACCCATAACCTAAGCCTAACCCTAAACCTAAACTTAACCCGTACGCTAACCGTATCCCGTACACTTAACCTAACCGTAACCCGCAACCTAACCCTAAACCTAACCCTAAGCCTAACCCGTACATTAAACCTAACCCTAACACTAACACTAACCCTACCCCATACTCTAACCCTAACCCTAACTCTAAACCTAACCTGTCCACTAACCCTAATGCTAACCCTAACCCTCACCCTAACCTAACCCTACCCCGTATTATAACCCTAACACAAACCCTAACCCTAACCCATACCTTAACCCTAACCCTAACACTAACCCTAACCCGTACTCTAACCCTAACCTTAAACCTTAATCGCATCCTAAACCTAACCATAACCCGTAACCTAAACCTAACTCGCAACCTAAACCTAACCCTAACCCTAAACTTATCCCGTACGCTAACCCTATCCCGTACCCTAAACCTAACCCTAACCCGTAACCTAACCCTAAACCTAACCCTAAGCCTAACCCGTACATTAACCCTAACCCTAACCCTAACACTAACCCTACCCCGTAATCTAACCCTAACCCTAACCCGTACCCTAACCCGTACCCTAAACCTAACCCTAAAACTTTCCCTAACCCAAACACTAAACCTAACCCTTACTCTAAACGTAACCCTAACGCTCACCCTAAACCTAACCCGTACTGTAACCCTAACCCGTAACATAAACCTAACTCTAACCCGTACCCTAACCCTAACCCTAACTCATAGCCTATCACTAACCCTGTCCCTAACCATAAACCGTACCCTAAACCTAACGCATACATGAACCCTAAACCTAACCCTAAGCCGTACCCTAAACCTAACCCTAACCCTAACTCATACCCTAACCCTAACCCTAAACCTAAACCTAACCCATTCCCTAACCCTAAACCTAACCCTAACCGGACCCTAAACCTAACCCTAACCCGTACCTTAACCCTAACCCTAACCCTGACCCTGAACCTAACCCTAACCTGTACCCTAAGCCTAAACCATACCCTAAACCTAACCCTAATCTTAACCCTAACCCTAACCCGTACCTAAACCTAACCCTAACCCTTGACCTAACCCGTACCCAACCCTATCCCGTAACCTAACCCTAACCCTAACCCGTACCCAAACCCTAACAGTAACCCTAACCCATACCGTGGCGATAACCCTAAACCTAACTCTAACACTAACTCGTACTATAACCCTAACCCTAACCCTGACCCTAACCCGCACCATAAACCTAAACCTAACCCTAACCCTAACCATAAACCTTACCGTACCCTAACCCTAAAATTAACCCGTACCCTAACCCCAAACCTAACCCGTACCCTAACACTAACCCTAACCCTAACCCACACCTAAACCTAACCCTAACCCGTAACCTAACCCTAAACCTAACCCTAAGCCTAACCCGTACATTAACCCTAACCCTAACCCTAACACTAACCCTACACCGTACTCTAAACCTAACCCTAACTCTAACCCTAACCCGTACCCTAACCCTAACCCTAACACTAACCCTAACCCGAACTCTAACCCTAACCCGAACTCTAACCCTAACCGTACTCTAAACCTAACCTTAAACCTCAACCTAACCCTAACCGTACTGTAACCCTAAACCGTACCATAATCCTAACCCTAACCCTAACCTTAAGCATAAACATGACCCGTACCCTAACCCTTAATCTAACCCGTACCCTAACCCCAACCCTAACCCTAACCCGTATACTAACCCTATCCCTAACGCTAACACTGAACCTAAACCTAACCCTAACCCGTACCCTAACCCGAACCCTAAACCTAACCCTCACCTAAACCTAACCCTAACGAGTACCCTAACCCTAACCCTAACCCTAACCCTAACCGTACTCTAACCCTAACACTAACCCTTACCCTAACCGTAACCGTACTGTAACCCTAACCCGTACCCTAACCCCAACCCTAACACTAACCCGTACCCTAACCCTAACCCTAACCCTAACCCTAACCCACACCTAAACCTAACCCTAACCCATAACCTAAGCCTAACCCTAAACCTAAACTTAACCCGTACGCTAACCGTATCCCGTACACTTAACCTAACCGTAACCCGTAACCTAACCCTAAACCTAACCCTAAGCCTAACCCGTACATTAAACCTAACCCTAACACTAACACTAACCCTACCCCATACTCTAACCCCAACCCTAACTCTAAACCTAACCTGTCCACTAACCCTAATGCTAACCCTAACCCTCACCCTAACCTAACCCTACCCCGTATTATAACCCTAACACAAACCCTAACCCTAACCCATACCTTAACCCTAACCCTAACACTAACCCTAACCCGTACTCTAACCCTAACCTTAAACCTTAATCGCATCCTAAACCTAACCATAACCCGTAACCTAAACCTAACTCGCAACCTAAACCTAACCCTAAACCTAAACTTATCCCGTACGCTAACCCTATCCCGTACCCTAAACCTAACCCTAACCCGTAACCTAACCCTAAACCTAACCCTAAGCCTAACCCGTACATTAACCCTAACCCTAACCCTAACACTAACCCTACCCCGTAATCTAACCCTAACCCTAACCCGTACCCTAACCCGTACCCTAAACCTAACCCTAAAACTTTCCCTAACCCAAACACTAAACCTAACCCTTACTCTAAACGTAACCCTAACGCTCACCCTAAACCTAACCCGTACTGTAACCCTAACCCGTAACATAAACCTAACTCTAACCCGTACCCTAACCCTAACCCTAACTCATAGCCTATCACTAACCCTGTCCCTAACCATAAACCGTACCCTAAACCTAACGCATACATGAACCCTAAACCTAACCCTAAGCCGTACCCTAAACCTAACCCTAACCCTAACTCATACCCTAACCCTAACCCTAAACCTAACCCTAACCCTAACCCTTACCCTAAACCTAAACCTAACCCTTGACCTAAACCGTACCCAACCCTATCTCGTACCCTAAACCTAACCCTAACCCGCACCCAAACCCTAACAGTAACCCTAACCCATTCCCTAGCGCTAACCCTAACCCTAAACCTAATCCTAACACGCACCATTAACCTAAACCTATCCCTTACCCTAACCATAACCCTTACCCGTACCATAACCCTAACCCATACCTAACACTAACCCTAACCTTAACCATAACCCTAACCCGTACCCTATCCCTTAATGTAACCCGTACCCTAACCCCAACCCTAAACCTAACCCGCACCTAACCTAACCCTAACCGTACCCTAACCCTAACCCGTAACCTAAACCTAACCCTAACCCTAAACTTAACCTGAACACTAAACCTATCCCGTACCCTTAACGTAACCCTAACCTGAACACTAACCCTAACCCTAACCCTAACACTATCCGTGCACTAACACTAACCCTAAACCTAAAACTAACCCTAACCCGTACTCTAAAACTAAACCTAACCCTAAACCTAACCCTAACCCGTACTCTAACCCTATCCCGTACCCTAACACTAACACTTACCCTAACCCTAAACCTAACCTGTACCCTAACCCTAAACGTAACCCTAACCCGTACCCAAACCCTAACCCTAACACCTACCCTAACACTAACAAAACCCTAAACCTAACCCGCACACTAAACCTAACCCTTAACCTAGACCTAACACTTACACTAACCCTATCCCGTACTCTAACACTAACCCTAACCCTAACCATAACCAGTACCCTAACCCTAACCCTAAACCTAACCCTAACACTAACCCTAACCCGTACTCTAACCCTAACCCTAACCCTAACACTAACCCTACCCCGTACTCTAACCCTAACCCTAACCGTAACCGTACCCGTACCCTAACACTAACACTAACCCTAAACGTAACACTAACCATAACCCGTACTCTAACCCTAACCCTTACCCTAACCGTACTCTAACCCTAACCCTCACCCTAACCCTAACCCGTACTATAACACTAACCCATACCAAAACCCTAACCCTAACCCGTACCCTAACCCTAACCCTAATTCGTACCCTAACCCTAACCCTGACCTTAACCCTAACCAGAACCCGTACCCTAAAACTAACCCATACCCTAACCCTAAACCTAACCCTAACCCGTACCCTTAACCTAACTGTAACCCGTAGCCTAACCCTAACCCTAACACTGACCCTGAACCTAACCCTAACCCGTACCCTAAGCCTAACCCATACCCATACCCTAACCCTAACCCTAATCCTAACCCTAACCCTTAAGCATACCCTAAACCTAACCCTAACTCGTACCCTAACCCTAACACTGACCCTAACCCTAACCCGTACCCTAACCCTAAACTGTTCCATAAACCTAACCCTAATCCTAACCTTATCCGTACTCTAACCCTAACCCTAACGCTACACCGTAATCTAACCCTAACCCTAACCCTAAAGCGTACCCTAACCCTAACCCTAACCCTACCACTAACTCTAAACCTAACCGGTACTCTAACCCTAACCCTAACCCTAAACCTACCGTACTCTAACCCTAACCCTAACCCTCACCCTAACCCTAACCCGTAGTGTAACACTAACCCGTACCATAACCCTAAACCTAACCCTAACCTTAAGCATAACCCTGACCCATACACTAACCCTAAATCTAACCCGGACCGAAACTCCACCCCTAACCCTACCCCTTACCCTAACCCTATCCCTAACGCTAACCCTGACCCTAAACCTAACCCTAACCCGTAACCTAACCCTAACCCTAAACCTAACCCTATCAGTACTCTAACCCTAACCCGTACCCTAACACTAACGCTAACCCTAACACTATCCCTAACCCGTACTCTAAACCTAAACCTAACCCTAACTCAAACCCTAACCCGTACTATAATCCTAAACCTAACCCTAACCCTAAAACTAACCCTAACCCATACTCTAACCCTATCCTGTAGCCTAACACTAACTCTAACCCTAACCCCTAACCCTAACGCTAACCCTAAACCTTACCCTAACCCGTACCCAAACGGTAAACCTAACCCGTACTCTAACACTAACCCAAACCCGTACTCTAACCCTAACCCTAACACTAAACCGCACCCTAAACTTAGCCGTAACCCTAACCATAACCCTAACCCTTAACTGTACCCTAACCCTTACCCTAACTCGTACCCTAAAACTAACGCTTACCCTAACTCTAACCCGTACCCTAAACCTAACCCGTACCAACCCTAAACCTAACCCTAACCCTAACCCTAACCCAACCCTATCCCGTACACTAACCCTAACCCTAACCCATACCCAAACCCTAAGAGTAACCCTAACCCATACCCTAACGCTAAACGTAACCCTAACCCTAAGCCTAACCCGCACCCTAAACCTAAACCAAACCCTAACCCTAACCATAACCCTTACCCGTACCCTAACCCTAACCCATACCCTAACCCTAACCCGCACCTAAACCGTACCCTAACCCGTACCCTAACCCTAACCCGTAACCATAAACTAAAACTAAACCCTAAACTTATCCCGTACACTAACCCTATCCCGTACCCTAAACCTAACCCTAAACTGTACCCTAAACCTAACCCTAACCCTAATCCTATCCGTACACTAACCCTAACCCTAACCCTAACACTAACCCTATCCCATATTCTAACCCTAACCCTAAACCTAACACTAACCCTAATTTGTACTCAAACCCTAACCCTAACCCTAAACGTAACCCTACCCCGTAATCTAACCCTATCCCGTACCCTAACCCTAACCCTAACCCTAACCCGTAGACTAAACCTAACCCGAATCCTAACCCTAACCCTAAAGGTACCCTAACCCTAACCCTAACTCTAACACTAACACGTACCCTAACACTAACCCTCACCCTAACCCTAGACCTAACATGTACACTAACCCTTCCTGTACCGTAACCTTAACCCTAACCCGTACCGTAAACCTAACACTAATCCTAACCCTACCCTAACCCTAACCGTATTGTAACCCTAACCCGTACAATAACCCTAACCCCAACCCGTACCCTAAACCTAACACGTAACCTAAACCTAACCCTAACCCTAAACTTAACCCGTATGCTAAACCTATCCTGTACCCTAAACCTAACCGTAACCCTGACCTTAAACCTAACCCTAACCCTAACCTTATCCGTACTCTAACCCTAACCCTAACCCTACCCCGTACTCTAACCCTAACCTTAACTCTAACCCTAACCCGTACCCTAAACCTAAACCTAACACTAACACTAACCCTACCCCGTACTGAAACCTAACCCTAACCCTAACCCTAACCGTAACCCTAACCCGTACCCTAAACCTAAACCTAACCCTAACTCGTACCCTAACACTAAACTTAACCCTGACCCTAACCCTAACCCTAACCTGTACCCTAATCCTAACCCATACACTAACCCTAAACCTAAACTTAACCCTAATCCTATCCCGTACCCTAAACCTAACCCTAACCCTTGCCCTAACCCGTACCCAACCCTATCCCGTACCTTAACCTCAACCCTAACCCGCACCGTAACCCTAACACTAACCCTAACCCTAACCCTAACACTAACCCGTACACTAAACCTCAGCCGAACCCTAACCCTAAGCCTAACCCGTACCCTAACCCAACCCGTAGCCTAAGCCTAACTCTAACACTAACCCCTAACCCTAACCCTAACACTAAACCTTACCCTAACCCGTACCCAAACGGTAAACCTAACCCGTACCCTAACACTAAATCGAACCCGTACTCTAACCCTAACCCTAAACCTAACCCTAACTGTAACCCGCACCCTAAACCTAACACTAAACCTAACCCAAACCATAACACTTAACCGTAACCTAACCCTAACCCATACCCTAAAACTAACCCTCACCTTAAGCATAACCCTAACCCGTACCCTAACCCTAAAACTAACCCGTACCCTCACCCCCACCCTAACCATAACCCGTACCCTAAAACTAACCCTAACCGTAACCCTGACCCTAAACCTAACCCTAACCCTTACACTAACCCTAACCCTAATTCTAACCCGCACCCTAAACATAACCCTAACCCTTACCCTAACCCTAACCCGTAACCTAAACCTAACCCTACCCCTAAACTTGACCCGTACACTAACCCTATCCCGTACCCTAAACATAACCCTAATCCGTATCCTAACCCTAACCTAACCCTAAGCCTAACCCGAACATTAACCCTAACCCTAACCCTAACACTAACCCTACCGCGTACTCTAACCTTAACCCGAACCTAACCCTAACCCTAAACCGTACCCTAAACCTAACCCTAACCCTAACTCGTACCCTAACCCTAACCTGTACCCTAACCCTAATCATAACCCGTACCCAAACCCTAACCATAACCCTAACCCATAACCTAGCGCCAACCCTAACACTAACCCTAAACCTATCCCGCACTCTAAACCTAAACCTAACCCTAACCCAAACCGAAACCCTTACCTGTACCCTAAACCAAACCCATACCCTAACACTAACCCTAACCTTAACAGTAACCCAAACCCATACCCTAACCCTAAAACTAACCCGTACCCAAACCCCCACCATAACCCTATCCCGTACCCTTACCTTAACCCTAACCATTTCTTAACCGTAACACTAACCGTACACCTTGCCCTAACCCTAACCCGTACACTAACCCTTACCCGAACACTAACCCTAACCCTAACCCGTAACCTAACTCGACCTGTAGCCTAACCGTAACTCTAATCCTAACCCCTAACCCTAACATAACCCTTACCCTAACCTGTACCCAAACGGTAAACCTGAACCGTACCCTAACACTAAACCAAACCGGTACTCTAACCCCAACCCTAAACCTAACCCTAACCCTAACCCGCACCCTAAACTTAACCCTAAACCTAACCCAAACCATAACTCTTAACCGTAACCTAACCCTAACCCATACCCTAAACCTAACCCTAACATTAACCATATCCCTAACCCATACCCTAAACCTAAAACTAACCCGTACCCTCACCCCAACCCTAACCATAACATGTACCCTAAAAATAACACTAACCGTAACCCTGACCCTAAACATAACCCTAACTCTTACACTAACCCTAACCCTAATCCCCACCCTAAACCTAACCCTAACCCGTACCCTAACCCTAACCCGTAACCTAAACCTAACCCTAACCCTAAACTTAACCTGTACGCTAAACATATACCGTACCCTAAACCTAACCCTAACCCGTATCCTAACCCTAAACTAACCCTAAGCCTAACCCGTACATTAACCCTAACCATAACCATAAACTAACCCTACCCCGTACTCTAACCCTAACCCTAACCCTAACCCTAACCCGTACAGTAACCCTAACGCGTACTCTAACCCTAACCCTAACCTTAAACCTAAACCTAATCTTGAACCTAAACCTAACACTAACCCGTACCTTAACCATAAACCGTACCCTAACGCTAACCCTAAACCTAACCCGTACCCTAAACCTAAATGTAACCCTAACCTGTACCTAAACACTAACCCTGACACATACCCTAACCCTAAGCCTAATCCTACACCGTACCGGTACCCTAACACTAACCGTAACCCTAACCGTAAACCTAACCCTAAACCTAACCCTAACTCGTACACTAACCCTAACCCTAACCGTAACCCATACCCTAACCCTACCCTTAGACTAACCATAACACTAACCCTAACCCCTAACCCTAACCCTAACCCTAACCAGCACCTAAACCTAACCCTAACCCTAACTCTAAACCGCACCTAAAACTAACCCTAACACGTACCCGAACCCTAACCCGTAACCTAATCCTAAACCTAACCCTAAACTTAACCCATACGATAACCCTATTCTGTACCCTAAACCTAACCCTAACCCGTAACCTAACCCTAACCCTAACCCTAACCCTAACCCTATCCCTACACTAACCCTAACACTAACCCTAACCCTAACACTAACCCTAAACTGTTCTCTAACCCTAAACCTGAACCTAACTCTAACCCTAACCCATAATATAACCCTAACCCGTACCCTAATACTAACCCTAACACTAACACTAAACCTACCCCGAAATTTAACCCTAAAACTAAGCCTAAATCTAACCCTAACCTGTACTGTAACCCTAACCCTAACCCTAACCCTAATCCATACTGTAACACTAACGCGTACCCTAACCCTAACCCTAACACTAACCCTACCCCGTACTCTAACACTAACCCTAAACCCAACACTAATCATACACCGTACTCTAACCCTAAACCTAACCCTAACCCGTACCCTAACCCTAACCCTAAATTTAACCCGTACACTAACCCTATTCTGTACCCTAAACCTAACCCTAACCCGTACCCTAACCCTAACCCTATCCGTACACTAACCTTAACCCTAACCCTAAAATTAACCCTAACCCGTACTCTAACCCTAACCCTAACCCTAAACCTAACCCTATCCCATACTCTAACCCTAACCCGTTCCCTAACACTAACCCTTACCCTAACCCTAAACCTAGCACGTACCCTGACCCTAAACGTAACCCTAACCAGTACCCAAACCCTAACCCTAACACGTAGCCTAACCCTAACCTTAACCCTAACCCGCACACAAAACCTAACCCTAAATCTAGACCTAACACGTACACTAAACATATCCGGTACCGGAACCTTAAACCTAACCCGTACCGTAACCCTAACAATAAGCCTAACCCTAAACCTAAACCTAACCCTAACCCGTACACTAACCCGAACCCGAACCCTAACTCGTACCCTAACCCTACCCGTAGCCTAACCCTAACTCTAACGCTAACCCCTAACCCTAAACCTAACCCTAACCCTTACCCTAACCCGTACCCAAACGGTAAACCTAACCCATACCCTAACTCTAACCCAAACCTGTACTCTAACCCTAACCCTAACCCTAACCCGCACACTAATCCTAACCCTAACACTAGAACTAACACATACACTAAACCTATCCCGTACCGGAAACTTAAACCTAACCCGTACCATAACCCTAACAATAAGCCTAACCCTAAACCTAACCCTAAACCTATCCCGTACCCTAAACCTAAACTGTACCCTGACCCTAAACCTAACCCTAACCCATACCCTAAAGCTAACACTAACCCATACCCTAACACTAAACCTACCCTAAACCTGACCCTAACCCTAACCCTAACACGTACCCTAAGCCTAACCCATAACCTAACCCTAACCCTAACCCTAACCCTAAAACTAACACTAAACCTACCCCGTAATCTAACCCTAACCCTAACCCTAACCCGTACGCATAACTAAACCTAACCCTAACCCTAACACTAACCCTAACCCGTACTCTAACCCTAATCCTAACCCTAACACTAACCCGTACTCTAACCCTGACCCTTACCCTAAACCTAACACTAACCCTAACCCGTACGCTAACTCTAACCCTAACCCTAACCCTAACCGTAACCTAACCCTAACCCTAACCCTCACCCTAACCCAAACCCGTACTGTAACCCTAACCCGTACCATAACCCTAACCCTAATGCGTACTCTAACCCTAACCCTAATTTGTACCCTAACCCTAACCCTAACCCTGACCCTAACCCTAACCCTAACCCGTACCCTAAACCTAACCTGTACCCTAACAGTAACCCTAACCTAACTCACACCCTAAACTTAACCCTAACCCTAACCCAAAGCATAACCCTTAACCGTAACTTAACCCTAACCCATACCCTAAACCTAACCCTAACCTTAACCATAATCCCTACCTGTACCCTAAACCTAAAACTAACCCGTACCCTAACCGCAACCCTAACCCGTACCCTAACAATAACCCTAACCCTAACCCTGACCCTAAACCTAAGCCTAACCCTTACACTAACCCTAAACCTAACCCGCACCCTAAACCTACCCCTAACCTGAACCCTAACCCTAACCCGTAAACTAAACCTAACCCTAACCCTAACCTTAACCTGTACGCAAACCCTATCCCGTACCCTAAACCTAAACATAACCTGTATCCTAATCCTAAACCTAACCCTAATCCTAACCCGTACATTAACCCTAACCCTAACCCTACACTAACACTACCTCGTACTCTAACACTAACCGTAAACCTAACCCATACCCTAAACCTAAACCTGACCCTAACCCTAACCCTAACCGTACGCTAAACCTAACCCTAACACTCACCCTAACCCTAACCCGTACTGTAACCCTAACACGTACCATAACCCTAAACCTAACCTGTACCCTAACCCTAACCCTAACCCTAATTCGTACCCTAACCCTAACCCTAACCCTAACCCTAAACCTAACCTTAACCCGACCCTAATCCTAAACCTAACCCTAACCCTCACCTAAACCTGACCCTAACCCGTACCCTAACCCTAATGCGCACCTAAACCTAGCCCTAACACGTACCCTAACCCTAACCCATCACCTAAACCTAACCTTAACCCTAAACTTAACCCGTACACTAACCCTATACCGTACCCTAAACCTAACCCTAACCCGTACCCTAACCCTAACACTATCCGTACACTAACCCCAACCCTAACACTAACACTAACCCTAACCGGTACTCTAACCCTAACCCTAAACCTAAACCTAACCCTAATCCGTACGCTTACCCGATCCCGTACCCTAACACTAACATTTACCCTAACCCTAAACCTAACCCGTACCCTAACCCTAAAAGTAACCCTAACCCGTCCCCAAACCCTAACCCTAACACGTACCCTAACACTAACCCTAACTCTTACCCTAACCCGTACCCATACGGTAAACCTAACTTGTACCCTAACACTAACTCAAACCCGTACTCTAACCCTAACCCTAACCCTAACACAAACCCCACCCCGTATATTAACACTAACCCTAACCCGTACCCTAACCCTAAACCTAACCCGTACCCTAACCCTGAAAGTAACCCTAACCCGTCCCCAAACCCTAACCCTAACACGTACCCTAACACTAACCCTAACTCTTACCCTAACCCGTACCCATACGGTAAACCTAACTTGTACCCTAACACTAACTCAAACCCGTACTCTAACCCTAACCCTAACCCTAACACAAACCCCACCCCGTATATTAACCCTAACCCTAACCCGTACCCTAACACTAACCCTAACCCTAAAACTAAATCTAATCTGTACTCTAACCCTATCCCTAACCCTAACCCTAACCCTAACTGTATTCTAAACCTAACCATAAACCTCACCCTAACCCTAACCCGTACTGTAAACCTACCCCGTACCATAACCATAACCCTAACCAGTACCCTAACCCTAACCCTAATTCGTACCCTAACCCTAACCCTGACCCTTACCCTAACCCTAACCCGTACCCTAAACCTAACCCGTACCCTAACCCTAACCCTAACCCAAACCCGTACACTAAACCTAAACCTAACCCGTACCCTAACCCTAAACCTAACACTAAACCTGACCCTAACCCTATACCTAACCCTTACCCTAAGCCTAACCGATACCCTAACCCTAACCCTAACCATAACACTAACCCTACCCCGTACTCTAACCCTAACCCTAACCCCTACCCGTACCCTAACTCTGACCCTAACCCTAACACTAACCCTATCCCGTACTCTAACCCTAAACCTAACACTAACCCTAACCCTGACCCTAACCCTAACCCTAACCCGTACCCTAAACCTAACCCATACCCTAAACCTAACCCTAAACCTAACCCTAACCCTATCCCGTACCCTAAACCTAAACCTATCCTTTGTCCTAACCCGTACCCAACCCTATCCCGTACACTAACCCTAACCATAACCCGTACCCAAACCCTAAGAGTAACCCTAACCCATACCCTAGCGCTAACCCTAACCCTAACCCTAAGCCTACCCGCACCCTAAACCTAAACCTAACCGTAACCCTAACCATAACCCTTACCCGTACCCTAAACCTAAATCATAACCTAAACTGAACTTAACATTAACCGTAACCCTAACCCGTACCGTAACCCTAAAAATAACCTGTACCATACCCCAACCTTAACCCTAATCCTAAACCTGACCCTAACCGTAACCCTAACCCGTATCCAAACCCTAGCCATAACACGTACCTTAACACTAACCCTAACCCTTGCCCTAAACCGTACCCAAACGGTAAACCTAAACCGTACCCTAACACTAACCCAAACCAGTACTCTAACCCTAAACCTAACCATAACCATAACCCTCACCATAAACTTAACCCCAACCCTAACCCAAACCATAATCCTTAACCGTAACCTAACCCAAAACTTAACCGTAACTCTAACCCATAACTTAACCCCAAAATTAACCCGTTCCCTAACCCCAACCCTAACCCTAACCCCTACCCTAACACTAACCCTAACCCTAACCCTGACCCTAAACCTAACCATAACCCTTACAGGATTCCTTACACTAACCCTAAACCGCACCCAAAACCTAACCCTAACCCGAACCCTAACCCTAACCCGTGACCTAAACCTAACCATAACCCTAAACTTAACCCGTACGCTAACCCTATCCCGTACCCGAAACCTAACCCTAACCCGTATCCTAACCCTAAACCTAACCCTAAGCCTAAACCGTACATTAACCCCAAAACTAACCCTAAAACTAACCCTACCCCGTACTCTAACCCTAACCCTAACCCTAACACTAATCCTACACGGTACTCTAACCCTAAACCTAACCCTAACCCTAACCCGTACCCTAACCCTAACCCTAACCCTAACCCGAACTCTAACCCTTACCCTAACCCTAACCCTAACCGTACAATAACCGTAACCCTAACCCTCACCCTAACCCTAACCCTAACCCTAACCCTAACCGTACTCTAACCGTAACCCTAAACCTCACCATAACCCTAACCCGTACTGTAACCCTAACCGGTACCATAACCCTAACCCTAACCCATACCCTAAACCTAACACTAACTCGTACCCTAACCCTAAACCTAACCATGACCATAACCCTAACCCTAACCGGTACCCTAAACCTAACCCGTACTTTAAACCTAAATCTAACCCTAGCCCGTATCCTAAACCTAACCCTAACCTTAACTCGTACCCTAAACCTACCCTAACCCTGACCCTAAACCTAACCCTAACCCATACCCTAAGCATAACCCATACCCTAACCCTAAACCTAAACCTAACACTAACCCTAACCCGAAACCTAAACGTAACCCTAACTCTCCACCTAACCCGTACCCAAACCTATCCCGTACCCTAACCCTAACCCTAACACGTACGCAAACACTAACAGTAACCCTAACCCATATCCTAGCGCTAACACTAACCCTAATCCTAACCGGGACCCTAAACCTAACCCTAACCCTGACCCTAACACTATCCCTATCACGTACCCTAACCCTAAACCGTACACGAACCCTAAACCTAAACCTAACCCATACCCTAACGCTAAACGTAACCCTAGCCTGTACCCAAACCCTAACCCGAACTTTAACCCTAACCCTAACCCGAAAACTAACCTACCCGTAGCCTAATCCTAACTCTAACCCTAACCCCTAACCCTAAGCCTAACACTAACCCTTACCCGAACCCGTACCCAAACGGTAAACCTAACCTGTACCCTAACACTAACCCAAACCCGTACTCTAACCCTAACCATAACCCTAACCCTAACCAGCACCCTAAACTTAACACTAACCCTAACCCAAACCATAACCCTTAACCGTAACCTAACCCTAACCCATAACCTAACCCTAACCCTAACCTTAAACATAACCCTAATCAGTACCTAAACCCTAAAACTAACCCATACCCTAACCCCTACCCTAACGCTAACCCATACCCTAACACTAACCCTAACCCTAATCCTGACCATAAATCTAACCACAACCCTTACACTAACCCTAAACCGTAACCTAAACCGAACCCTAACCCTAAACTTAACCTGTTCGCTAACCCTATCCCGTACCCTAAACCTAACCCTAACCCGTATCCGAACCCTAACCTAACCCTAAGACTAACCCGTACATTAACCCTTACCCTAACCCTAACACTAACCCACCCCGTATTCTAATCCTAACCCTAACCCTAACCCTAACCCGTACCCTTAACCTATCCCTAACCCTAACTCGTACCTTAACCCTAACCCTAAACCTGACACTAACCCTAACCCTAACCCGTACCCTAAAACAAACCCATACCCTAAACCTAAACATAAACCTAACCCTAACCCTAACCCGTATCCTAAACCTAACCCTAACCCTTGATCTAACCCGTACCCACCATATCCCGCACCCTAACCCTAACCCTAACCCGTACCCAAACCCTAACAGTAACCCTAACCCATACCCTAACGCTAACCCTAACCCTAACCCTAGACTAACCCGCACCCTAAACCTAAACCTAACGCTAACCCTAACCATAAACATTAACCGTATCCTAACCGTAACCCATACCCTAACACTAACCCTAACCTTAACCGTAACCCTAACCCATATCCTAACCCTAAAAATAACCCGTACCCTAACCCCAACCCTAACCCTAACGCGTAACATAACCCTATCCCTAACCCTAACACTGACCCTAAACCTAACCCTAACCCGTACAATAACCCTAACCCACACCTAAACCTAACCCTACCCCCTACCCTAACTCTAACCCATAACCTAAACCTAACCCTAACCGTTAACTTAACCCATACACTAACCCTATCCCGTACCCTAAACCTAACCCTAACCCGTACCCTAACCCGTACCCTAACCCTAACCCTATCCATACACTAACCCTAACCCTAACACTAACACTAACCCTAACCCGTACCCTATCACTAACCCTAACCCTAACCCTGACCCTAAACCTAACCCATACCCTTACATTAATCCTAACCCTAACCCTAACCCGCACCCAAAACCTAACCTTAACCCGAACCCTAACCCTAACCCGTAACCTAAACCTAACCATAACCCTAAACTTAACCCGTACGCTAACCCTATCCCGTACCCGAAACCTAACCCTAACCCGTATCCTAACCCTAAACCTAACCCTAAGCCTAAACCGTACATTAACCCCAAACCTAACCCTAAAACTAACCCTACCTCGTACTCTAACCCTAACCCTAACCCTAACACTAATCCTACACCGTACTCTAACCCTTAACCTAACCCTAACCCAAACCCGTACTCTAACCCTAACCCTAATCCTAACCCTAACCCTAACCCATACAGTAACCCTAATGAGTACCCTAAACCTAACCCTAACCCTAAATCTAACCCTAATCTTGAACCTAAACCTAACACTAACCTGTACCCTAACCCTAAACCGTACCCTAATGCTAACCCTAAACCTAACCCGTACCCTAACCCTAAATGTAACCCTAACCCGTACCAAAATCCTAACCTTAACACGTACCCTAACCCTAACCCTAACCCTAAACCGTACCGGTACCCTAACACTAACCGTAACCCTAAACCTAACCCTAACCCTAACACTAACTCGTACACTAACCCTAACCCGATCCCTAACCCTAACCATAAGCCCTACCCTAACCCTACCTGTAGACTAACCCTAACTCTAACCCTAACCCCTAACCCTAACCCGCACCAAAACCTAAACCTAACCCTAACCCTAACCCGCACCTAAACCTAACCCTAATACGTACGCGAACCCTAACCTGTAACCTAATCCCAAACCTAATCTTAAACTTAACCCATACGCTAACCCAATTCCGTACCCTAAACCTAACCCTAACCCGTACCCTAACCCTAACCCTAACCCTAACCCTATTCGTACACTAGCCCTAACCCTAACCCTAAACCTAACCCTAACCTGAATTCTAACCCTAACCCATACCCTAACCCTAACCCCTACCCTAACACTAACCCCAACCCTAGCCCTAACCCTAACCCATACTCTAACCCTAAACCTAAACCTTACTCTAACAATAACCCATACTATAACCCTAACCCGTACCCTAACATTAACCCTAACACTAACACTAACCCTACCCCGTACTCTAACCCTAAACCTAACCCTAACTCTAACCCTAACCTGTACTGTAGCCCTAACCCTAACCCTAACCCTGACCCGTACAGTAACCCTAACGCGTACCCTAAATCTAACCCTAACCCTAAACCTAACCCTAACCTTGACCCTAAACCTAACGCTAACACGTACCCTAACCCTAAACCGTACCCTAACCCTAACCCTAAACCTAACCCGTACCCTAACCCTAAATGTAACCCTAACCCGAACCCAAACCCTAACAATAACACGTACCCTAACCCTAACCCTAACCCGCACACTAAACCTAACCCTAACCCTAGACCTAACACCTACACTAACCCTATCCCGTAGCCTAACTTTAACCCTAACCCG
This sequence comes from Urocyon cinereoargenteus, assembly GCA_032313775.1. Classification (NCBI taxonomy): domain Eukaryota; kingdom Metazoa; phylum Chordata; class Mammalia; order Carnivora; family Canidae; genus Urocyon; species Urocyon cinereoargenteus. The sequence goes on from JAVLSZ010000003.1 coordinate 97,815,220, forward strand.
TAACATAACCATAACACTAACCCTAACCCTAAACCTAACCCGTACCCTAACCCTACCCGTAGCCTAAACCTAACTCTTACCCTAACCCCTAAACCTAACCCTAACCCTTACCGTAACCCGTACCCAAACGGTAAACCTAAACCCTACCCTAACACTAACCAAACCCTTACTCTAATCCTAAACCTAACCCTAACCCTAACCCTAACCCTAACCCTAACCCGTACCCTGCCCCTTCCCGTAGCCTAACCTAACTCTAACCCTAACCCCTAACTCTAACCCAAACCCTAACCCTTACATTAACACGTACCCAAACGGTAAACCTAACACGTACCCTAACACTAACCCAAACCCGTACTCTAACCCTAACCCTAACCCAAACCTAACCCACACCCGAAACTTAACCCAAACCATAACCCTTAACCATAACCTAACCCTAACCCATAGCCTAACCCTAACCCTAACATTAACAGTAACACTAACTCGTACCTTAACCCTAAAACTAACCCGTACCCTAAACCCAACCCTAACCTTAATGCGTACACTAACACTAACCCTAACCCTAACCCTGACCGTAAACCTAACCCTAACCCGTACACTAACCCTAACCCTAACCCGTACCCTAACCCTAACCCGTAGCCTAAACCTAACACTAACCCTAACCCCTAACCCTACCATAAACCTAACCCTTACCATAACCCGTACCCAAACGTTAAACCTAACCCGTACCCTAACACTAACCCTACCCCGTACTCTAACCCTAAACCTAACCCAAACCCTAACCCGTACCGGTACCCTAACACTAACCATAACCCTAAACCTAACCCTAACCCTAACCCTAAACCTAACTCGTACACTAACCCTAATCCGAACCCTAACCCTAACCGTAACCAGTACCCTAAACTTACCCGTAGACTAACCATAACTCTAACCCTAACCCCTAATCCCAACCCTAACCCTAACCCGTAACCTAACACTAACCCTAACCCTAAACTGTACCCTAACCCATACCATAAACCTAGCCTTAACCCTAACCCGAAACCTAACCCATACCCTACAACTACCCCTAACCCGTACCCTAACACTAACCTGAACCCAAACCTAACCCTAACCCCTAACCCTAACCCTAAACCGTACCCTAAACATAACCCTAAACCTAATTCGTACCCTACCCCTAACCCTAACCCTGACCCTAACCCTAAACCTAACTCGTAACCTAACCCTAACCCGTACACTAAACCTAACCCTAACCCTAACTCGTACACTATCCCTAAACCTAACCGTGACCCTAACCCTAACCCTAACCAGTACCCTAACCCTAACACTAACTCTAACCCTAACCCTAACCCGTACACTAACCCTAACCCTAACACGTACCCTAACCCTAACACTAACCCTAACCCTAACCTGATGCCTAACACTAACCCACACCCTAAACCTAACCCTAACCCTAGAACTAACCCGTACCCTAATCCTATCCCGTACACTAACCCTAATGCTAACCCATACCATAACCCTAACACTAACACTAACCCTAATCCTAACCCTATCCCGTACACTAACCCTAACCCTAACCCTAAACCATACCCTAACCCTAACCCGTAGGCTAACCATAACACTAACCCTAACCCATAACCCTACCATAACCCTAACCCTTACCCTAACCCATACCCTAAAGCTAACCCTAACCTTAACCGTAAACCTAACCCGTACCCTAAACCTAAAAATAACCCGTACCCAAACCCCAACCCTAACCCTAGCACGTACCATAACCCTATCCCTAATGCTAACCATGACCCAAACCAAACCCTAACCCGTACCCTAACCCTAATCCGCACCTAAACCTAACCCTAACCAGTACCCTAACCCTAAACCGTAACCTAAACCTAACCCTAACCCTAAATTTAACCTGTACACTAACCCTATCCCATACCCTAAACCTAATCCTAACCCGTACCCTAACCCTAACACTAACCCTCACCCGTACTTTAACCCTAACCCTAACCCTAAAACTAAACCTAACCCATAATCTACCCCTAACCCATCCCCTAACACTAACCCTTACCCTAACACTAAACCTAACCCGTACCCTAACCCTAAACGTAACCCTAACCCGTACCCAAACCCTAACCCTAACACGTACCCTATCCCTAACCCTAACCCTAACCCTAACCCGCACACGAAACCTAACCCTAACCATAGACCTACCACGTACACTAACCCTATCCCGTACCCTAACCTTAACCCTAACCCGTACCCTAACCCTATAACTAACCCTAACCCTAACCCTAACCCTAAGCCGGACACTAACCCTAACCCGAACCCTAACCCGTACCCTAACCTGTACCCTAAACCTACCCGTAGCCTAACCGTAACTCTAACCCTAACCCCTAACCCTAACCCTAACCCTTACCCTAAACCGTACCCAAACGGTAAACCTAACCCATAACCTAACACTAACCCAAACCCGTACTCTAACCCTAACACATACCTTAACCCTAACCCTAACCTTAACCATAACGCTAACCCATATCCTAACCCTAAAACTACCCGTATTCTGAACACAACCCTAACCCTAACCCGTACACTAACACTAACCCTAAACCTAACCCTGACCCTAAACCTAACCTTATCACTTACACTAACCCTAACCCTAACCCACGCGCTAAAACTAACCCTAAAACATACCCTAACCCTAATCCGTAACCTAAACTTAACCCTAACCCAAACTTAACCCGTACGCTAACCCTATCCGGTACCCTAAACCTAACCCTAAACCGTATCCTAACCCTAAACATAACCCTAAGCCTAACCTGTACATTAACCCAAACCCTAACCCTAACACTAACCCTACACCGTACTCTAACCCTAACCCTAACCCTAACTCTAACCCGTACCCTAACCCTAACCCTGACACTAACACTAACACTAACCCTAACCTGTACTCTAACCCTAACCCTAACCCTAACCCTAACCGTACTCTATCCCTAACCCTAACCCTCACCCTAACCCTGACCCGTACTGTAACCCTAACCGTACCAAAATCCTAACCCTAACCCGTACCCTAACCCTAACCCTAACTTGTACCCTAACGCTAACCCTAACCCTGACCCTAAACCTAACCCTAACCCGTACCCTAACGCTAACCCTAACCCTAACACTGACGTTAAACCTAACCCTAACTCGTACCCTAAGCCTAACCCATACCCTAAACCTTACCCTAATCCAAACCCTTACCCTAACCTGTACCCTAAACCTAGCCCTAACCCTTGACCTAACCCATACCCAAACCTATCCCGTACCCTAACCCTAAACCTAAAACGTACCCAAAACCTAACATTAACCCTAACCCATAACCTAGCGCTAACCCTAACCCTAACTCAAACCTGTCCCCTAAACCTAAACCTTACCCTAACCCTAAACATAACCCTTCCCTGTTCCCTAACCCTAACCCATACCCTAACCCTAACCCTAACCTTAACCATAACACTGACCCGTAGCCTAACCCTAAAACTAACCCGTACCCTAACCCCAAACCTAACCCTAACCCATAACCTAACCCTATAGCTAACGCTAAACCTGACACTAAACCTAAACCTAACCCTAACCCTAACCGTAACCCTCACCTAAACCTAACCCTAACCCGTACCCTAACCCTATCCCGTACCCTAAACCTAACCCTAACCCGTACCCTAACCCTAACCCTATCCGTTCTCTAACACTAACACTAACCCTAACCCTAACACTAACCCTAACCCGTACTCTAAACCTAACCCTAACCCTAAACCTAAACCTAACCCATACTCTAACCCTAACCCGTACCCTAACACTAACCCTAATCCTAACACTATCCCTAACCTGTACTCTAACTCTAAACCTAACCCTAACTCTAACCCTAACCTGTACTATAACCCTAACCCTAACCCTAAACCTAACCCTAACTCGTACTCCAACCCGATCCCGTAGCCTAACACTAATTCTACCCCTAAACCCTAACCCTAACACTAACCCTAACCCTAACACTAACCCTAACCCGTACTCTAACCCTCACCCTAACCCTAACCCTAACTTGTACCCTAACGCTAACCCTAACCCTGACCCTAAACCTAACCCTAACCCGTAACCTAACGCTAACCCTAACCCTAACACTGACATTAAACCTAACCCTAACTCGTACCCTAAGCCTAACCCATACCCTAAACCTAACCCTAATCCAAACCCTTACCCTAACCCGTACCCTAAACCTAGCCCTAACCCTTGACCTAACCCATACCCAAACCTATCCCGTACCCTAACCCTAAACCTAAAACGTACCCAAAACCTAACATTAACCCTAACCCATAACCTAGCGCTAACCCTAACCCTAACTCAAACCTGTCCCCTAAACCTAAAACTTACCCTAACCCTAAACATAACCCTTCCCCGTTCCCTAAACCTAACCCATACCCTAACCCTAACCCTAACCTTAACCATAACACTGACCCATAGCCTAACCCTAAAACTAACCCGTACCCTAACCCCAAACCTAACCCTAACCCATAACCTAACCCTATAGCTAACGCTAAACCTGACACTAAACCTAAACCTAACCCTAACCCTAACCCTCACCTAAACCTAACCCTAACCCGTACCCTAACCCTATCCCGTACCCTAAACCTAACCCTAACCCGTACCCTAACCCTAACCCTATCCATTCTCTAACACTAACACTAACCCTAACCCTAACACTAACCCTAACCCGTACTCTAAACCTAACCCTAACCCTAAACCTAAACCTAACCCATACTCTAACCCTAACCCGTACCCTAACACTAACCCTAATCCTAACACTATCCCTAACCCGTACTCTAACTCTAAACCTAACCCTAACTCTAACCCTAACCTGTACTATAACCCTAACCCTAACCCTAAACCTAACCCTAACTCGTACTCCAACCCGATCCCGTAGCCTAACACTAACTCTACCCCTAAATCCTAACCCTAACACTAACCCTAACCCTAACATTAACACTAACCCTAACCCGTACTCTAACCCTCAGCCTAACCCTAACCCTAACCGTACTCTAACCCTAACCCTAACCCTCACCCTAACCATAACCCGTACTGTAACCCTAACCTGTACCATAACCCTAACCCTAACCCGTAACCTAACCCTAACCCTAACTCGTACACTAACCCTAACCTTAACACTGACTCTAACCCTAAACCTAACCCGTACCCTTAACCTATACCGTACCCTAACCCCAACCCTAACGCTAAAGAGTACACTAAACCTAACTCTAACCCTAACTCGTACACTAACCCTAACCCTAACCCTGACCCTAAACCTAACCCTAACCCGTAACCTAAGCCTAACACATACCCTAACCCTAACCGTAAACCTAACCCTAACCCTACCCCGTACCCTAAACCTAAACCTAACCCTTGACCTAACACGTACTCAACCCTATCCCATACCCTAACCCTAACCCTAACCCGTACCCACACCCTAACAGTAACCCTAACCCATACCCTAGCGCTAACCCTAAACCTAACCCTAACCCGCACCCTAAACCTAAGCCTAACCCTAACACTAACCCTAACCCTAAACCTAACCTGTACCTTAACCCTAAACATAACCCTAACCCGTACCAAAACCCTAACCCTAACACGTACTCTAAACTTAACCCTAAACCTAAACCGCACACTAAACCTAACCCTAACCTTAGACCTAACACGTACACTAATCCTATCCAGTAACCTAACCTTAATCCTAACCCGTACCGTAACCCTAACACTAAACCTAACCCTAACCCTAACCCTATCCCTAACCCGTACACTAACCCGAACCCGAACCCTAACCCTAACCCTAACCCGTACCCTAAACCTAACCCTAACACTAACCCTAACGCTAACCTGTACTTAACCCTAACCCTAACCCTAACCCTCAACCTAACTTTAACCGTAACCCTAACCCGTACACTAAACCTAAAACTAACCCGTACCCTAACGTGAACCACAACACTAACTCGTACCATACCCTATCCCTAACCCTAAACCTGACCCTAAACCTAACCCTAACCCCTACCCTACCCCTAAACATAACCCGCACACTAAACCTAACCCTAACTCGTACCCTAACCCTAATCCATAACCTAAACCTAACCCTAACCCTAAACTTAACCCGTATGCTAACCCTATCCCGTACCCTAAACCTAAACCTAAACCTAAACCTAAACCTAACCTGTACCATAACCCTAACCCTAACCTTAACCCTAACCGTACACTAACCCTAACACTAACCCTAACCCTAAAACTAACACTATCCCGTACTCTAAACCTAACCCTAACCCTAATCCTAACCTTAACCCGTACTCTAACCCTATCCCTAACCCTAACACTAACCCTACCCCATACCCTAACCCTAACCCTAACACTAACCCTAACCCTAACCCGTACCCTAAACCTAACCCTACTCGTACCCTAACCCTAACCCTGACCCTAACCCTAACCCTAACCAGTAACCTAAACCTAAACTGTACCCTAACCCTAACCCTAACCCGTACCCTAAACCTAACCCATACCCTATCCCTAAACGTAACCCTAACCCATACCCAAACCCTAAACCTAACTCGTACCCTAAACCTAAACCTAACTCTAACCCACACACTAAACTTAACCCGAATCCTCGACCTAACATGTACACTAACCCTATCCCGTACCCTAACCTTAACCCTAACCCGTACCCAAACCCTAACAGTAACCCTAACCCATACCATAGCACTAACCCTAACCCTAACGCTAAGCCTAACCCGCACCCTAAACCTAAACCTAACCCTGACCCTAACCATAACCCTTACCCATACCCTAACCATACCCATACCCTAACGCTAACACTAACCTTAACCATAAACCTATACCGTACCCTAACCTGTACCATAACCCTACCCCTAACACTAACCCTGACCCTAAACCTATCCCTAACCCTAACCCTAACCCTAAACCCGTACTATAATCCTAAACCTAACCCTAACCCATAACCTAACCCTACCCGTAGCCTAACCCTAACTCTAACCCTAATCCCTAACCCTAACCCTAACCCTTATCCTAACCCGTACCCAAACGGTAATCCTAACCCGAACCCTAACACTAAACCAAACCCGTACTCTAACCCTAACCCTAACACGAACCCATACACTAACCCTAAAACTAACCCTAAACCGCACCCTAAACCTAACCCTACCCTAAACTTAACCCGTATGCTAACCCAATCCCGTATTCTAGAGCTAACTCTAACCCGTAACCTAACCCTAAACCTAAACCTAAGCCTACCCCGTACATTAACCCTAACCCTAACCCTAACAGTAACCCTAACCCTAACCGGTACCCTAACCCTAACCCTAACCCTCAACCTTTCCCTAACCCTAACCCTAACCCTAACCATAATCCTAACCGTACTCTAACCCTAACCCTAACCCTCAACCTAACCCTAACCCGTACTGTAAACCTAACACGTAACATAACCCTAACCCTAACCCGTACACTAACCCTAACCCTAACTCGTACCCTAACCCTAACCCTGACCCTAACCCTAACCCTAACCAGTAACCTAAACCTAAACCGTACCCTAACCATAACCCTAACCCTAACCTGTACCCTAAACCGAACCCTAACCCTAACTCGTACCCTAACCCTAAACCTAACCCTGACCCTTACCCTAACCCTAACCCGTACCCTAAACCTAACCCATACCCTAACCCTAACCATAACCCTTGACCTAACCCATACCCAACCCTATCCCATACCCTAACCCTAACCCGTACCCGTACCCAAACCATAACAGTAAACCTAACCCATACCTTAGCGCTAACCCTAACCCTAAGCCTAAGCCTAAACCACACCCTAAACCTAAACCTAACCCTGACCCTAATCAAAACCCTTACCCGTACCCAAACCCTAACTCATACCCAAACTCTAACCCTAACCTTAACCATAACCCTAATCCCTACCCTACCCATACCATAACCCTACGCCTAACCCTAACCCTGACCCTAAACCTAACCCTTACCCGTACCCTAAACCTAACCCACACCTAAACCTCACCCTATCCCGTACCCTAAACTTAACCCGTAACCTAAACCTAATCCTAACCCAAAACAACCCGTACACTAACCCTATCTCGTACCCTAAACCCTACCCTAACCCATACCTAACCCTAACCCTAATCCTATCCGTACACTAAACCTAACCCTAACACTAAACCTAACCATAACCCGTACTCTAACCCTAACCCTAACCCTAACCCTAACACTAACGCTAACCCGTACTTAACACTAACCCTAACCCTAAACCTAAACCTAACTTTAACCGTAACCCTAACCCGTACACTAACCCTAAATCTAACCCATACCCTAACGCCAACCATAACATTAACTCGTACCGTAACCCTATCCCTAACCCTAAACCTGAACCTAAACCTAACTCTAACCCGTACCCTAACCCTAACCCTAACCCTAACCCTAAACCTATCTGTACACTAAACCTAACCCAAACCCTAACACTAACCCTAACCCATACTCTAACCCTAACCCTAACCCAAAAACTAACCGTAACCCGTAGTCTAACCCTAACCCATACCCTAACACTAACCCTTACCCTAACCCTAAACCTTACCCATACCCTAACCCTAATCGTAACCCCAACCCGTACCCAACACCTAACCCTAAAACGTATCCTAACCCTAACCCTAACCCTAATCTTAACCCGCACACTAAACCTAACCCTAACCCTAGACCTAATACGTACACTAACCATACCCCGTACCGTAACCTTAACTCTAACCCGTACTGTAACCCTAACACTAACCCTAAACCTAACCCTAACCCTAACCCTAACCATGACCATAACCCTAACCTTAACCAGTACCCTAAACCTAACCCGTACTTTAAACCTAACCATAACCATAACCCGTACCCTAAACCTAACCTTAACCCTAACTCGTACCCTAAACCTACCCTAACCCTGACCCTAACGCTAACCCTAACCCATACCCTAAGCATAAAACATACCCTAACCCTAAACCTAAACCTAACCCTAACCCTAACCCGAACCCTAAACGTAAGCCTAACCCTCCACCTAACCCATACCCAAACCTATCCCATACCCTAACCCTAACCCTAACACGTACGCAAACCCTAACAGTAACCTTATCCCAAACCCTAGCGCTAACCCTAACCCTAACCCTAACCCGGACCCTAAACATAACCCTAACCCTGACCCTAACACTATCCCTATCCCGTACCCTAACCCTAAACCGTACACGAACCCTAACCTTAAACCTAACCCATACCCTAATGCTAAATATAACCCTAGCCTGTACCCAAACCCTAACCCGAACCTTAACCTTAACCCTAACCCGTACCCTAACCCTACCCGTAGTCTAATCCTAACTCTATTCCTAACCGCTAACCCTAAGCCTAACCCTAAACCTTACCCGAAAACGTATCCAAATGGTAAACCTAACCCGTACCCTAACACTAACCCAAACCCGTACTCTAACCCTAACCATAACCCTAACCCTAACCAGCACCCTAAACTTAACCCTAACCCTAACCCAAACCATAACCCTTAACCATAACCTAACCCTAAACCATAACCTAAACCTAACCCTAACCTTAAACATAACCCTAATCAGTACCTAAACCCTAAAACTAACTCATACCCTAACCCCTACCCTAACGCTAACCCGTACCCTAACACTAACCCTAACCCTAACACTGACGCTAAACTTAACCATAACCCTTACACTAACCCTAAACCGTAACATAAACCGAACCCTAACCCTAAACTTAACCCGTTCGTTAACCCTATCCCGTACCCTAAACCTAACCCTAACCCGTATCCGAACCCTAACCTAACCCTAAGCCTAACCCGTACATTAACCCTTACCCTAACCCTAACACTAACCCTACCCCGTATTCTAACCCTAAACCTAACCCGTAACCTTAACCAATCCCTAACCCTAACTCGTACCCTAACCCTAACCCTAAACCTGACCCTAACCCTAACCCTAACCCGTACCCTAAAACTAACCCATACCCTAAACCTAAACATAAACCTAACCCTAACCCTAACCCGTATCCTAAACCTAACCCTAACCCTTGACCTAACCCGTACCCAACCGTATCCCGCACCCTAACCCTAACCCTAACCCGTACCCAAACCCTAACAGTAACTCTAACCCATACCCTAGCGCTAACCCTAAACCTAACCCTAAGACTAACCCGCACCCTAAACCTAAACCTAACCCTAACCCTAACCATAAACCTTACCCGTATCCTAACCCTAACCCATACCCTAACACTAACCCTAACCTTAACCGTAACACTAACCCGTACCCTAACCCTAAAACTAACCCGTACCCTAACCCCAACACTAACCCTAACCCGTACCATAACCCTATCCCTAACCCTGACACTGACCCTAAACCTAACCCTAACCCGTACCCTAACCCTAAACCGCACCTAAACCTAACCCTACACCATACCCTAACTCTAACCCTTAACCTAAACCTAACCCTAACCGTAAACTTAACCCATACACTAACCCTATCCCGTACCCTAAACCTAACCCTAACCCGTACCCTAACCCTAACCCTAAACCTAACCCTAACCCTAACCCTATCCATACACTAACCCTAACCCTAACCCTAACACTAACCCTAAACCGTACCCTAACACTAACCCTAACCCTAACCCTGACCCTAAACCTAAACCTAAACCTTACACTATTCCTAATCCTAAACCTAACCCACACCCAAAACCAAACCCTAACCCGAACCCTAAACCTAACCCGTGACCTAAGCCTAACCATAACCCTAAACTTAACCCGTACGCTAACCCTATCCCGTTCCCGAAACCTAACCCTAACCGGTATCCTAACCCTAAACCTAACCCTAAGCCTAAACAGTACATTAACCCCAAACCTAACCCTAACACTAACCCTACCTCGTACTCTAACCCTAACCCTAACCCTAACACTAATCATACACCGTACTTTAACCCTAAACCTAACCCTAAACCTAACCCGTATCCTAATCCTAACCCTTACACTAACCCTAACCCGTACTCTAACCCGTAAACCTAACCCTAACACTAACCCTAACCCTAACCGTACTCTAAACGTAACCTTAACCCGCACCCTAACCCTAACCCGTACTGTAACCCTAAACGGTACCATAACCCTAACCCTAACCCGTACCCTAAACCTAACCCTAACTCGTACCCTAACCCTAACCCTAACCATGACCATAACCCTGAACCTAACCGGTACCCTAAACCTAACCCTTACTTTAAACCTAACCCTAACCCTAACCCGTACCCTAAACCTAACCCTAACCCTAACTCGTACCGTAACCCTACCCTAACCGTGACCCTAACCCGTAACCCTAACCCATACCCTAAGCATAACCCATACCCTAACCCTAAACCTAAACCTAAACCTAACCCTAACCCGAACCCTAAACATAACCCTAACCCTCTACCTAACCCGTACCCAAACCTATCCTGTACCCTAACCCTAACCCTAACACTTACGCAAACCCTAAGAGTAACCCTAACCCATACCGTAGCGCTAACCCTAACCCTAACCCTAACCCGGACCCTAAACCTAACCCTAACCCTGACCCTAAAACTAACTCTATCCCGTACCCTAACCCTAAACCATACACTAACCCTAACCCTAAACCTAAGCCATACCCTAACGCTAAACGTAAACCTAGCCCGTACCCAAACCCTAACCCGAACCTTAACGTTAACCCTAACCCGTACCCTAACCCTACCCGTAGCCTAATCCAAACTCTAACCCTAACCCCTAACCCTAAGCCTAACCCTAACCCTTACCCGAAAACGTACCCAAACGGTAAACCTAACCTGTACCCTAACACTAACCCAAACCCGTACTCTAACCCTAACCATAACCCTACCCCTAACCAGCACCCTAAACTTAAACCTAACCCTAACCCAAACCATAACCCTTACCCGTAATCTAACCTTAACCCATAACCTAAACCTAACCCTAAATTAAACATAACCCTAATCAGTACCTAAACCCTAAAACTAACCCATAACCTAACCCCTACCCTAACGCTAACCCGTACCCTAACACTAACCCTAACCCTAACTCTGACCCTAAACCTAACCAGAACCCTTACCCTAACCCTAAACCGTAACCTAAACCGAACCCTAACCCTAAACTTAACCCGTTCACTAACCCTATCCCGTACCGTAAACCTAACCCTAATGGGTACCTTAACCCTAACCCTAACCCTAACCCTATATGTACACTAACACTAACCCTAACCCTAACACTAACCCTAACCCGTACTCTAACCCTAACCCTAACACTAAACCTCACCCTAACTCGTACTCTAACCCTATCCCGTACCCTAACACTAACCCTTACCCTAAACCTAAATCTAACCCGTCCCCTAACCCTAAACGTAAATCTAACCCGTCTCCAAACCCTAACCCGAACATGTACCCTAACCCTAACCCTAACCCAAACACTTTCCCTAACCCGTACCCAAAAGCTAAATCTAACCCGTACCAAACACTAACCCAAACCCGTACTCTAAACCAAACCTTTACCCTAACACTAACCCTACCCCGTACTCTAACCCTAAACCTAACCCTAACCCGTACACTAAACCTAACACTAACCCTAACCATAAAACTAACCCTAAACCGTACTCTAACCCTAACCCTAACCCTAACACTAACCCTACACCGTATCTTACACTAACCCTAACCCTAACCTTTACCATAACCCTAACCCTAACCCTAACCCTAACACTAACCCGTACTCTAAGCCTGACCCTAACCCTAACCCTAAACGTATTCTAACCCTAACCCTAACCCTCACCCTAACCGTGACCCGTACTGTAACACTAAACCATACCATAACCCTAACCCTAACCCGTACCCTAACCCTAACCCTAATTCGTACCCTAACACTAACCGTAACCCTGACCCTAACCCTAACCCTATCCCGTACCCTAAACACACCTGTACCCTAACCCTAAACCTAACCCTAACCCGTACCCTAAACTTAACCCTAACCCGACCCCTAACCCTAAATCTACCCTAAACCTGTCCCTAACCCTAAACCTAACACGTACCCTAAGCCTAACCCATAACCTAAACCTAACACTAACCCTAACACTAACACCAAACCTAACCCGTACTCTAAACCTAACCCTAACCCTAACCCATACCCGTACACTAAACCTAACCCTAACCCTAACCCTAACACTAACCCTAACCCGTACTCTAACCCTACCCTAACCCTAACACTAACCCTACCCCATACTCTAACACTAACCCTAAACCTAAACCTAACCCATACTCTAACCCTGACCCTAACCCTAACCCTAACACTAAACCTAACCTGTACTCTTTTATTTTTTTATTTTTTTTTCCTAACCTGTACTCTAACCCTAACCCTGACCCTAACTGTAACCTAACCCTAACCCTAACCCTAAACCTAACACTAACCCGCACTCTAACACTAACCCGTACCCTAACACTAACCCTTACCCTAACCCTAAACTTAACCCATACCCTAACCCTAAACATAACACTAACCCGTACCCAAAACTAACCCTAACACGTACCCAAACCCTAACCCTAACCTAACCCGCACACTAAACCTAACCTTAACCCTAGACCTAACACGTACACTAAACCTATCCCGTACCGTAAACTTAACGCTAACCCGTACCGTAACCCTAACACTAACCCTAACCCTAACCCTAACCGGTACACTAACCCTAACCCTAACCCTAAACGTACCCTAACCCTAAACCTAACCCTAACCCTAACACTAACCCTAACCCGTACTCTAAACTAACCGTAATCCTAAACCTAACCCTTACCCGTACTCTAACCCTAACACTAACCCTAACCCTAACCCTAACCATAAACCTTACTCGTACCCTATCCCTAACCCATAACCTAACACTAACCCTAGCTTTAACCGTAACCCTACCCTGTACCCCAACCTTAAAACTAACCCGTATCCTAACCCCAACCCTAACCCTAACCCGTACCATAACCCTATCCCTAACCCTAACCCTGACCCTGAACCTAACCCTAAACCGTACCATAACCCTAACCCACACCTAAACCTAACCCTATCCCGTACCCTAACACTAACCCGTAACCTAAACCTAACCCTAACCCTAAATTTAACCCGTACACTAAACCTATTCCGTACCCTAAACCTAACCCTAACCCGTACCCTAACCCTAACCTTAACCCTATCCGTACACTAACCTTAACCTTAACCCTAAAACTAACCCTAACCCGTACTCTAACCCTAACCCTAACCCTAACGCTATACCTAACCCTAACCCATACTCTAACCCTAACCCGTACCCTAACACTAACCCTTACCCTAACCCTAAACCTAACACGTACCCTAACCCTAAACGTAACCATAACCAGTACCCAAACCCTAAACCTAACACGTACCCTAACCCTAACCGTAACCCTAACCCGCACACAAAACCTAACCCTAACTCTAGACCTAACACGTACACTAAACCTATCCGGTACCGGAACCTTAAACCTAACCCGTACCGTAACCCTAACAATAAGCCTAACCCTAAACCTAAACCTAACCCTAACCCGTACACTAACCCGAACCCGAACCCTAACTCGTACCCTAACCCTACCCGTAGCCTAACCCTGACTCTAACGCTAACCCCTAACACTAAACCTAACCCTAACCCTTACCCTAACCTGTACCCAAACGGTAAACCTAACCCATACCCTAATTCTAACCCAAACCCGTACTCTAACCCTAACCCTAACCCTAACCTGCACACTAAACCTAACCCTAACACTAGACCTAACACGTACACTAAACCTATCCTGTACCGGAACCTTAAACCTAACCCGTACCATAACCCTAACAATAAGCCTAAACCTAAACATAACCGTAAACCTATCCCGTACCCTAAACCTAAACTGTACCCTGACCCTAAACCTAACCCTAACCAATACCCTAAAGCTAACACTAACCCATACCCTAACCCTAAACCTACCCTAAACCTGACCCTAACCCTAACCTTAACACTAACACTAAACCTACCCCGTACTCTAACCATAACCCTAACCCTAACCCGTACGCGTAACTAAACCTAACCCTAACCCTAACCCTAACACTAACCCTAACCCGTACTCTAACCCTAATCCTAACCCTAACACTAACCCGTACTCTAACCCTGACCCTAACCCTAACCCTAACACTAACCCTGACCCGTACTCTAACTCTAACCCTAACCCTAACCCTAACCGTAACCTAACCCTAACCCTAAACCTCACCCTAAACCAAACCCGTACTGTAACCCTAACCCGTACCATAACCCTAACCCTAATGCGTACTCTAACCCTAACCCTAATTTGTACCCTAACCCTAACCCTAACCCTGACCCTAACCCTAACCCTAACCCGTACCCTAAACCTAACCTGTACCCTAACAGTAACCCTAACCTAACTCACACCCTAAACTTAACCCTAACCCTAACCCAAACCATAACCCTTAACCGTAACTTAACCCTAACCCATACCCTAACCCTAACCCTAACCTTAACCATAATCCCTACCTGTACCCTAAAACTAAAACTAATCCATACCCTAACCGCAACCCTAACCCTTACCCTAACACTAACCCTAACGCTAACCCTGACCCTAAACCTAAGCCTAACCCTTACACTAACCCTAACCCTAACCCGCACCCTAAACCTAACCCTAACCTGAACCCTAACCCTAACCCGTAAACTAAACCTAAGCCTAACCCTAACCTTAACCCGTATGCAAACCCTATCCCGTACCCTAAACCTAAACATAACACGTATCCTAATCCTAAACCTAACCCTAAGCCTAACCCGTACATTAACCCTAACCCTAACCCTAACACTACCCCGTACTCTAACACTAACCATAACCCTAACCCTAAACCTAACCCTAACCCTAACCCTAACTGTACTCTAAACCTAACCCAAACCCTCACCCTAACCCTAACCTGTAATGTAACCCTAACACGTACCATAACCCTAAACCTAACCTGTACCCTAACCCTAACCCTAATTCATACCCTAACCTTAACCCTAACCCTAACCCTAAACCTAACCCTAACACGACCCTAATCCTAAACCTACCCCTAACCCTCACCTAAACCTGACCTTAACCCGTACCCTAACCCTAACGCGCACCTAAACCTAGCCCTAACACGTACCCTAACCCTAACCCATCACCTAAACCTAACCTTAACCCTAAACTTAACCCGTACACTAACCCTATCCCATACCCTAAACCTAACCTTAACCCGTACCCTAACCCTAACCCTAACCCTAACACTATCCGTACACTAACCCTAACCCTAACACTAACACTAACCCTAACCGGTACTCTAACCCTAACCCTAAACCTAAACCTAACCCTAATCCGTACTCTTACCCGGTCCCGTACCCTAACACTAACATTTACCCTAAACCTAAACCTACCCGTACCCTAACCCTAAAAGTAACCCGAACCCGTCCCCAAAACCTCACCCTAACACGTACCCTAACACTAACCCTAACTCTTACCCTAACCCGTACCCATACGGTAAACCTAACTTGTACCCTAACACTAACTCAAACCCGTACTCTAACCCTAACCCTAACCCTAACACTAACCCCACCCCGTACTTTAACACTAACCCTAAACCTAACCCGTACCCTAACCCTAAACCTAACCCTAATCCTAAACCTAATACTAACCCTACCGTGTACTCTAACCCTAACCCTAACCCGTACCCTAACACTAACCCTAACCCTAACCCTAAAACTAAACCTAACCTGTCCTCTAAACCTATCCCTAACCCTAACCCTAACCCTAACCGTATTCTAAACCTAACCCTAAACCTCACCCTAACCCTAACCTGTACTGTAAACCTACCCCGTACCATAACCATAACCCTAACCAGTACCCTAACCCTAACCCTAATTCGTACCCTAACCCTAACCCTGACCCTAACAGTAACCCAAACCCGTACCCTAAACCTAACCCGTACCCAACCCTAACCCTAACTCAAACCCGTACACTAAACCTAACCCTAACCCGTACCCTAACCCTAAACCTAACACTAAACCTGACCCTAACCCTAAACCTAACACTTACCCTAAGCCTAACCGATACCCTAACCCTAACCCTAACCCTAACCATAACACTAACCCTACCCCGTACTCTTACCCTAAACCTAACCCCTACCCGTACCCTAACTCTGACCCTAACCCTAACACTAACCTTATCCCGTACTCTAACCCTAAACCTAACACTAACCCTAACCCTGACCCTAACCCTAACCCTAACCCGTACCCTAAACCTAACCCATACCCTAAACCTAACCCTAAACCTAACCCTAACCCTATCCCGTACCCTAAACCTAAACCTATCCTTTGTCCTAACGCGTACCCAAACCTATCCCGTACACTAACCCTAACCATAACCCGTACCCAAACACTAAGAGTAACCCTAACCCATAGCCTAGCGCTAACCCTAACCCTAACCCTAAGCCTAACCCGCACCCTAAACCTAAACCTAACCATAACCCTAACCATAACCCTTACCCGTACCCTAACCCTAAATCATAACCTAAACTGAACCTAACATTAACAGTAACCCTAGCCCGTACCGTAACCCTAAAAATAACCTGTACCGTACCCCAACCTTAACCCTAATCCTAACCCTGACCCTAACCATAACCCTAACCCATATCCAAACCCTAGCCATAACACGTACCTTAACCCTAACCCTAACCCTTGCCCTAAACCGTACCCAAACGGAAAACCTAAACCGTACCCTAACACTAACCCAAACCAGTACTCTAACCCTAAACCTAACCATAACCATAACCCTCACCCTAAACTTAACCCCAACCCTAACCCAAACCATAATCCTTAACCGTAACCTAACCGTAACCCATACCGTAACCCTAACCCTAACCTTAACCGTAACCCTAACCCATACCCGAACCCCAAAACTAACCCATACCCTAAACCCAACCCTAACCCTAACCCGTACCCTAACACTAACCCTAACCCTAACCCTGACCTTAAACCTAACCCTAACCCTTACACTAATCCTTACCCTAACCCTAACCGGCACCCAAAACCTAACCCTAACCCGAACCCTAACCCTAACCCGTGACCTAAACCTAACCATAACCCTAAACTTAACCCGTACACTAACCCTATCCCGTACCCGAAACCTAACCCTAACGAGTATCCTAACCCTAAACCTAACCCTAAGCCTAAACCGTACATTAACCCCAAACCTAACCCTAAAACTAACCCTACCCCATACTCTAACCCTAACCCTAACCCTAACACTAATCCTACACCGTTCTCTAGCCCTAAACCTAACCCTAACCCGTAACCTAACACTAACCCTAACCCTAACCCGTACTCTAACCCTTACCCTAACCCTAACCCTAACCGTACAATAACCGTAACCCTAAACCTCACCCTAACCCTAACCCTAACCCTAACCCTAACCCTAACCCTAACCGTACTCTAACCGTAACCCTAACCCTCAACCTAACCCTAACCCGTACTGTAACCCTAACCGGTACCATAACCCTAACCCTAACCCATACCCTAAACCTAACACTAACTCGTACCCTACCCCTAACCCTAACCATGACCCTAAACCTACCCTAACCCTGACCCTAACCCTAACCCTAACCCATACCCTAAGCATAACCCATACCCTAACCCTAAACCTAAACCTAACACTAACCCTAACCCAAAACCTAAACGTAAACATAACCCTCAACGTAACCCGTACCCAAACCTATCCCGTACCCTCACCCTAACCCTGACACGTACGCAAACCCTAACAGTAACCCTAACCCATACCCTAGCGCTAACAATAACCCTAACCCTAACCCGGACCCTAAACCTAACCCTAACCCTGACCCTAACACTATCCCTATCCCGTACCCTAACCCTAAACCGTACACGAACCCTAACCCTAAACCTAACCCATACCCTAACGCTAAACGTAACCCTAGCCCGTACCCAAACCCTAACCCGAACCTTAACCCTAACCCTAACCCGAAAACTAACCCTACCCGTAGCCTAATCCTAACTCTAACCCTAACCCCTAA
Source organism: Urocyon cinereoargenteus (assembly GCA_032313775.1). NCBI lineage: Eukaryota > Metazoa > Chordata > Mammalia > Carnivora > Canidae > Urocyon > Urocyon cinereoargenteus. The sequence continues at coordinate 97,834,411 of JAVLSZ010000003.1, forward strand.
CCCTAAGCCTAACACTAACCCTTACCCGAACCCATAACCAAACGGTAAACCTAACCCGTACCCTAACACTAACCCAAACCCGTACTCTAACCCTAACCATAACCCTAACCCTAACCAGCACCCTAAACTTAACCCTAACCCTAACCCAAGCCATAACCATTAACCATAACTTAACCCTAACCCATAACCTAACCCTAACCCTAACCTTAAACATAACCCTAATCAGTACCTAAACCCTAAAACTAACCCATACCCTAACCCCTACTCTAACGCTAACCCATACCCTAACACTAACCCTAACCCTAACCCTGACCATAAACCTAACCACAACCCTTACACTAACCCTAAACCATAACCTAACCGAACCCTAAACCTAAACTTAACCCGTTCGCTAACCCTATCCCGTACCCTAAACCTAACCTTAACCCGTATCCTAACCCTAACCTAACCCTAAGTCTAACCCGTATATTAACCCTTACCCTAACCCTAACACTAACCCTACCCCGTATTCTAATCCTAACCCTAACCCTAGCCCTAACCCGTACCCTTAACCTATCCCGAACCCTAACTCGTAACTTAACCCTAACCCTAAACCTGACCCTAACCCTAACCCTAACCCGTACCCTAAATCTAACCCATACCCTAAACCTAAACATAAACCTAACCCTAACCCTAACCCGTATCCTAAACATAACCCTAACGCTTGACCTAACCCATACCCAACCATATCCCGCACCCTAACCCTAATCCTAACCCGTACCCAAACCCTAACAGTAACCCTAACCCATACCCTAACGCTAACCCTAACCCTAACCCTAAGACTAACCCGCACCCTAAACCTAAACCTAACGCTAACCCTAACCATAAACCTTACCCGTATCCTATCCCTAACCCATACCCTAACAGTAACCCTAACCTTAACCGTAACCCTAACCCATACACTAACCCTAAAAATAACCCGTACCCTAACCCCAACCCTAACCCTAACGCGTAACATAACCCTATCCCTAACCCTAACACTGACCCTAAACTTAACCCTAACCCGTACAATAACCCTAACCCACACCTAAACCTAACCCTACCCCCTACCCTAACTCTAACCCATAACCTAAACCTAACCCAAACCGTTAACTTAAACCATACACTAACCCTATCCCGTACCCTAAACCTAACCCTAACCCGTACCCTAAACCTAACCCTAACCCTAACCCTATCCATACACTAACCCTAACCCTAACCCTAACACTAACCCTAACCCGTACCCTAACACTAACCCTAAACCTAACCCTGACTCTAAACCTAACCCATACCCTTACATTAATCCTAACCCTAACCCTAACCCGCACCCAAAACCTAACCTTAACCCGAACCCTAAACCTAACCCGTAACCTAAACCTAACCATAACCCTAAACTTAACCCGTACGCTAACCCTATCCCGTACCCGAAACCTAACCCTAACCCGTATCCTAACCCTAAACCTAACCCTAAGCCTAAACCGTACATTAACCCCAAACCTAACCCTAACACTAACCCTACCCCGTACTCTAACCCTAACCCTAATACTAATCATACACCGTACTCTAACCCTAAACCTAACCCTAACCCTAACTCGTACCCTAACCCTAACCCTAACACTAACCCTACCCCGTACTCTAACACTAACCCTAAACCCAACACTAATCATACACCGTACTCTAACCCTAAACCTAACCCTAACCCTAACCCGTACCCTAACCATAACCCTAACACTAAACCTAACCCGTACTCTAACCCTAACCCTAACCCTAACCCTAACCGTACTCTAACCGTAACCCTAACACTAACCCGTACTGTAACCCTAACCGGTACCATAACTCTAACCCTAACCCGTACCCTAAAGCTAACCCTAACTCATACCCTAACCCTAACCCTATCCATTACCATAACCCTAACCCTAACCGGTACCCTAAACCTAACCCTTACTTTAAACGTAACCCTAACCCTAACCAGTACCCTAAACCTAACCCTAACCCTAACTCGTACCCTAAACCTACCCTAACCGTGACCCTAACCCATACACTAAGCATAATCCATACCCTAACCCTAAACCTAACCCTAACCCTAACCCGAACCCTAAACGTAACCCAAACCCTCTACCTAACATGTACCCAAACCTATCTCGTACACTAACCCTAACACTAACACGTACGCAAACCCTAACAGTAACCCTAACCCATACCCTAGCGCTAACCCTAACCCTAACCCTAACCCGGACCCTAAAACTAATCCATACCCTAAACCTAAACATAAACCTAACCCTAAACCTAACCTGTACAGTAAACCTAACCCTAACCCTTGACCTAACCCATACCCAACCTTATCCTGTACCTTAACACTAACGCTAACCCGTACCCAAACCCTAACAGTAACCCTAACCCATACCCTATCGCTAACCCTAACCCTAACCCTAATACTAACCCGCACCCTAAACCTAAACCTAACCCTAACCCTAACCATAAACCTTACCCATATCCTAACCCTAACCCATACCCTAACACTAACCCTAACCTTAACCGTAACCCTAACCAGTACCCTATCCCTAAAACTAACCCGTACCCTAACCCCAACCCTAACCCTAACCCATACCATAACCCTATCCCTAACCCTAACACTGACCCTAAACCTAAACCTAACCCATACCCTAAACCTAACCCGCACCTAAACCTAACCCTACCCCGTACCCTAACTCTAACCCATAACCCAAACCTAACACTAACTGTAAACTTAACCCATACACTAACCCTATCCCGTACCCTAAACCTAACCCTAACCCGTATCTTAACCCTAACCCGTACCCTACCCTATCCGTACACTAACCCTAACCCTAACCCTAACCCTAACCCTAACCCGTACTCTAACCCTAACCCTAAACCTAAACCTCACCCTAACCCGTATTCTAACCCTATCCCGTACCTTAACACTAACCCTTACCGTAACCCTAAACCTAACCCGTACCCTAACCCTAAACGTAACTCTAACCCGTCCCCAAACCCTAACCCTAACACGTACCCTAAGCCTAACTCTAAACCTAACACTTTCCCTAACCCGTACCCAAACGCTAAAACTAACCCGTACCCTAACACTAACCCAAACCCGTACTCTAAACCTAACCCTTACCCTAACACTAACCCTACCCCGTACTCTAACCCTAAACCTAACCCTAACCCGTACACTAACCCTAACACTAACCCTAACCCTAAAACTAACCCTAACCCGTACTCTAACCCTAACCCTAACCCTAACACTAACCCTACCCCGTGTCTAACACTAACCCTAACCCTAACCTTTACCCTAACCCTAACCCTAACCCTAACGCTAACCCTAACACTAACCCTAACCCGTACTCTAACCCTAACCCTAACCCTAACCGTATTCTATCCCTAACCCTAACCCTCACCCTAACCGTAACCCTCCTGTAACCCAAAGCCGTACCATAAACCTAACCCTAACCCGTACCCTAACCCTAACCCTATTTCGTACCCTAACCCTAACCGTAACCCTGACCCTAACCTTAACCCTATCCCGTACCCTAAACCTAACCTGTACCCTAACCCTAAACCTAACCCTTACCCGTACCCTAAACCTAACCCTAACCCGTACCCTAACCCTAAAGCTACCCTAAACCTGACCCTAACCCTAAACCTAACACGTACCCTAAGCCTAACCCATAATCTAAACCTAACCCTAACCCTAACCCGTACTCTAAGCCTAACCCTAACCCTAACACTTACCCTACCCTGTACTCTAACACTAACCCTAGCATTAACCCTAACCCGTACTCTAACCCTGACCCTAACCCTAACCCTAACACTAACCCTAACCTGTACTCTTTTTTTTATTCTTTTTAATTTTTTTTCGTAACCTGTACTCTAACCCTAAAACTAACCCTAACAGTAAACCTAACCCTAACCCTAACCCTAAACCTAACCCTAACCCGTACTCTAAGCCTAACCCGTACCCTAACACTAACCCTTACCCTAACCCTAAACTTAACCCATACCCTAACCCTAAACGTACCCTAAACCGTACCCAAAACCTAACCCTAACACGTGCCCTAACCCTAACCCTAACCTAACCCGCACACTAAACCTAAACTTAACCCTAGACCTAACACGTACACTAAACCTATCCCGTACCATAACCTTAACCCTAACCCGTACTGTAACCCTAACACTAACCCTAACCCTAACCCTAACCCGTACACTAACCCTAACCCTAACCCTAAATGTACCCTAACACTAACCCTAACCCTAACACTAACCCTAACACATACTCTAACCTAACCCTAAACCTAAACCTAACCCTTACCCGTACTCTATCCCTAACACTAACCCTAACCCTAACCCTAACCATAAACCTTACCCGTACGCTATCCCTAACCCATACCCTAACACTAACCCTAACTTTAACTGTAACCCTACCCCGTACCCCAACATTAAAACTAAGCCGTACCCTAACCCCAACCCTAACCCTAAACCGTACCATAACCCTATCCCTAACCCTAACCCTGACCATAAACCTAACCCTAACCTGTACAATAACCCTAACCCGCACCTAAAACTAACCCTATCCCATACCCTAACACTAACCCGTAACCTAAACCTAACCCTAACCCTAAATTTAACCCATACACTAACCCTATCCCGTACCCTAAACCTAACCCTAACCCGTACCCTTACCCTAACCCTAACCCTAACCCTAACCCTATCCATACACTAACCCTAACCCTAACCTTAACACTAACCCTAACCCGTACCCCAACCCTAACCCTAGCCCTAAAACTAACCCTAACCCCTACTCTAACCCAAACCCGTACCCTAACACTAACCCTTACCATAACCCTAAACCTAACACGTACCCTAACCCTAAATGTAACCCTAACCAGTACCCAAACTCTAACCCTAACATGTACCCTAACCCTAAACCTAACCTGCACACTAAATCTAACCCTAACTCTAGACCTAACACGTACACTAAACCTATCCATACCGGAACCTTAAACCTAACCTGTACCGTAACCCTAACAATAAGCCTAACCCTAAACCTAAACCTAACCCTAACCCGTACACTAACCCTAACCCGAACCCTAATTCGTACCCTAACCCTACCCGTAGCCTAACCCTGACTCTAACGCTAACCCCTAACCCTAAACCTAACCCTAACCCTTACCCTAACCCATATCCAAACGGTAAACCTAACCCGTACCCTAACTCTAACCCAAACCCGTACTCTAACCCTAACCCCAACCCTAACCCGCACACTAAACCTAACCCTAACACTAGACCTAACATGTACACTAAACATATCCCATATCGGAACCTTAAACCTAACCCGTACCATAACCCTAACAATAAGCCTAACCCTAAACCTAACCCTAACCCTATCCCATACCCTATACTTAACCTGTACCCTAACCCTAAACCTAACCCTAACCCGTACCCTAAAGCTAACACTAACCCGTACCCTAACCCTAAACCTACCCTAAACCTGACCCTAACCCTAACCCTAACATGTACCCTAAGCCTAACCCATAAACTAACCCTAACACTAACACTAAACCTACCCCGTACTCTAACCCTAACCCTCACCCTAACCCGTACCCATACACTAAACCTGACCCTAACCCTAACACTAACACTAACCCTAACCCGTACTCTAACCCTAATCCTAAACCTAACACTAACCCGTACTCTAACCCTGACCCTAACCCTAACCCTAACCCATACTCTAACCCTAACCCTAACCCTAACTGTAACCTAACCCTAACCCTAAACCTCACCGTAACCCGAACCCGTACTGTAACCCTAACCCGTACCATAACCCTAACCCTATGCTTACTATAACTCTAACCCTAATTCGTACCCTAACCCTAACCCTGACCCTAACTGTAACCCTAACCCGCACCCTAAACCTAACCTGTACCCTAACCCTAACCCTAACCTAAATCACACCCTAAAATTAACCCTAACCCTAACCCAAACCATAACCCTTAACCGTAACTTAACCCTAAACCATACCCTAACCCTAACCCTTACCTTAACCATAATTCCTATGTGTACCCTAAACCTAAAACTAACCCGTACGCTAACCACAACCCTAACCCATACCCTAACACTAACCCTAAACCTAACCCTGACCCTAAACCTAAGCCTAACCCTTACACTAACCCTAACCCTAACCCACACCCTAAAGCTAACCCTAACCTGAACCGTAACCCTAACCCATAACCTAAACCTAAACCAAACCCCAAACTTAACCCGTACGCAAAACCTATCCCTTACCCTAAATCTAAACATAACCCGTATACTAACACTAAACCTAACCCTAAGCCTAACCCGTACATTAACCCTAACTCTAACCCTAACCCTAACCCATACTCTAACACTAACCCTAACCCTAACCCGTACCCTAAACCTAACCCTAATTCGTACCCTAACCCTAACCCTAACCCTGACCCTAAACCTAAACCTAACCCGTACCCTAATCCTAACCCTAACCCTAACCCTCACCTAAACCTGACCCTAACCCTTACCCTAACCCTAACGCGCACCGTAACCTAACCCTAACCCGTACCCTAACCCTAACCCATCACCTAAACCTAACCTTAACCCTAAACTTAACCCGTACACTAACCCTATCCCGTACCCTAAACCTAAACCTAACCCGTACCCTAACCCTAACCCTAACCCTAACCCTAACCCTAACACTATCTGTACACTAACCCTAACCCTAACACTAACACTAACTATAACCGGTACTCTAACACTAACCCTAAACCTAAACCTAACCCTAACGTGTACTCTAACCCTATCCCTTACCCTAACACTAACATTTACCCTAACCATAAAACTAACCCGTACCCTAACCCTAAACATAACCCTAACCCGTCCCCAAACCCTAACCCTAACACGTAACCTAACACTAACCCTAACCGTTACCCTAACCCATACCCATACGGTAAACCTAACTTGTACCCTAACACTAAACCAAACTCGTACTCTAAACCTAACCCTAACACTAACACTAACCCTACCCCGTACTCTAACCCTAACCCTAACCCTAACCCGTACCCTAACCCTACCTAACCCCAATCCTAACCCAAACACTAACCCTAAGCCGTACTATAACCCTAACCCTAACCCGTACCCTAACACTAACCCTAACCCTATCCCTAAAACTAACCCTAACCTGTACTCTAACCCTAACCCTAACCCTAACCCTAACCCTAACCGTATTCTAAACCTAACCCTAAACCTCACCCTAACCCTAACCCGTACTGTAAACCTACCCCGTACCATAACAATAACCCTAACCAGTACCCTAAACCTAACCCTAACCCGTACCCTAAACCTAACCCGTACCCTAACCCTAACACTACCCCAAACCCGTACACTAAACCTAACCCTAACCCGTACCCTAACCCTAAACCTAACCCTAAACCTGACCCTAACCCTAAACCTAACCCGTACCCTAAGCCTAACCGATACCCTAACCCTAACACTAACACTAAACCTTGCCCTAAACCGTACCCAAACGGTAAACCTAAACCGTACACTAACACTAACCTAAACCAGTACTCTAACCCTAACCCTAACCATAACCATAACCCTCACCCTAAACTTAACCCCAGCCCTAACCCAAACCATAATCCTTAACCGTAACCTAACCCTAACCCATACCGTAAACCTAACCCTAACCTTAACCGTAACCCTAACCCATACATTAACCCCAAAATTAACCCTTTCCCTAACCCCAACCCTAATCCTAACCCGTACCCTAACACCTACCCTAACCCTAACCCTGACCCTAAACCTAACCCTAACCCTTACACTAATCCTTACCCTAACCCTAAACCGCACCCAAATCCTAACCCTAACCCGAACCCTAACTCTAACCCGTGACCTAAACCTAACCATAACCCTAAACTTAACCCGTACGTTAACCCTATCCCGTACCCGAAACCTAACCCTAACCCGTATCCTAACCCTAAACCTAACCCTAAGCCTAAACCGTACATTAACCCCAAACCTAACCCAAACACTAACCCTACCCCGTACGCTACCCTAACCCTAACGCTAACACTAATCCTACACCGTACTCTAACCCTAAACCTAAACCTAACCCTAACCCGTACCCTAACCCTAACCCTAACCCGTACTCTAAGCCTAACCCTAACCCTAACCCTAACCGTACACTAACCGTAACCCTAACCCTCATCGTAACCCTAACCCGTACAGTAACCCTAACCGGTACCATAACCCTATCCTAACCCGTACCCTAAACCTAACCCTAACTCGTACCCTAACCCTAACCCTAACCATGACCATAACCCTAACCCTAACCGGTACCGTAAACCTAACCCGTACTTTAAACCTAACCCTAACCCTAACCCGTACCCTAAACCTAACCCTAACCCTAACTCGTACCCTAAACCTACCCTAACCCTGACCCTAACCCTAACCCTAACCCATACCCTATGCATAACCCATACCCTAACCCTAAACCTAAACCTAACCCTAACTCTAACCCGAAACCTAAATGTAAACCTAACCCTCCACCTAACCCGTACCCAAACCTATCCCGTACCCTAAACCTAAACCTAACATGTACGCAAACCCTAACAGTAACCCTAACCCATACCCTAGCTCTAACCCTAACCCTAACCCTATCCCGGACCCTAAACCTAACCCTAACCCTGACCCTAACACTATCCCTATCCCGTACCCTAACTCTAAACCGTACACGAACCCTAACCCTAAACCTAACCCATACCCTAACGCTAAACGTAACCCTAGCCCGTACCCAAACCCTAACCCGAACCTTAACCCTAACCCTAACCCGTACCCTAACCCTACCCGTAGCCTAATCCTAACTCTAACCCTAACCCCTAACCCTAAGCCTAAACCTAACGTTTACCCGAACCCGTACCCAAACAGTAAACCAAACCCGTACCCTAACACTAACCCAAACCCGTACTCTAACCCTAACCATAACCCTAACCCTAACCAGCACCCTAAACTTAATCCTAACCCTAACCCAAACCATAACCCTACCCGTAACCTAACCCTAACCCATAACCTAAACCTAACCCTAACCTTAAACATAACCCTAATCAGTACCTAAACCCTAAAACTAATCCATACCCTAACCCATACACTAACGCTAACCCGTACCCTAACACTAACCCTAACCCTAACCCTGACCCTAAACCTAACCATAACCCTTACACTAATGCTAAACCGTAATCTAAACGGAACCCTAACCCTAAACTTAACCCGTTCGCTAACCCTATCCCGTACCCTAAACCTAACCCTAACCCGTATCCTCACCCTAACCTAACCCTAAGCCTAACCCGTACATTAACCCTTACCCTAACCCTAACACTAACCCTACCCCATATTCTAACCCTAACCCTAACCCTAACCCGTACCCTAACCCGTACCCTTAACCTATCCCTAACCCTAACTCGTACCCTAAACCTAACCCTAAACCTGACCCTAACGCTAACCCTAACCCGTACCTTAAAACTAACCCATACCCTAACCCTAAACATAAACCTAACCCTAACCCTAACCCGTATCCTAAACCTAACCCTAACCCTTGACCTAACCCGTACCCAACCGTATCCCGCACCCTAACCCTAACCCTAACCCGTACCCAAACCCTAACAGTAACCCTCACCCATACCCTAGCACTAACCCTAACCCTAACCCTAAGACTAACCCGCACACTAAACCTAAACCTAACCCTAACCCTAACCATAAACCTTACCCGTATCCTAACCCTAACCCATACCCTAACACTCACCCTAACCTTAACCGTAACCCTAACCCGTACCCTAACCCTAAAACTAACCCGTACCCTAACCACAACCCTAACCCTAACCCGTACCATAACCCTATCCCTAAACCTAACACTGACCCTAAACCAAACCCTAACCCGTACTCTAACCCTAACCGGCACATAAACCTAACCCTACCCCGTACCCTAACTCTAACCCATAACCTAAAAATAACCCTAACCGTAAACTTAACCCATACACTAACCCTATCCCGTACTCTAAACCTAACCCTAACCTGTAACCTAACCCTAACCCTAACCCTAACCCTATCCATACACTAACCTAACCCTAACAACACTAACCCTAAGCCGTACCCTAACACTAACCCTAACCCTAACCCTGACCCTAAACCTAACCCTAACCGTTACACTAATCCTAACCCTAACCCTAACCCACACCCAAAACCTAACCCTAACCCGAACCCTAACCCTAACCCGTGACCTAAACCTAACCATAATCCTAAACTTAACCTGTACGCTAACCCTATCCCGTACCCGAAACCTAACCCTAACTCGTATCCTAACCCTAAACCTAACACTAACCCTACCCCGTACTATAACCCTAACCCTAACCCTAAAACTAATCATACTCCGTACTCTAACCCTAAACCTAACCCAAACCCTAACCCGTACTCTAACCCTAACCCTAACCCTAACCCTAACCGTACTCTAACCGTAAACCTAACCCTCACCCTAACCCTAACCCATACTGTAACCCTAACCGGTACCATAACTCTAACCCTAACCCGTACCCTAAACCTATCCCTAACTCGTAACCTAACCCTAACCCTATCCATGACCATAACCCTAACCCTAACCGGTACCCTAAACCTAACCCTTACTTTAAACCTAACCCTAACCCTAACCCGTACCCTAAACCTAACCCTAACCCTAACTCGTACCCTAAACCTACCCTAAACATGACCCTAACCCTAACCCTAACCCATACCCTAAGCATAACCCATACCCTAAACCTAAACCTATCCCTAACCCTAACGTGAACCCTAAACGTAACCCTAACCCACTACCTAACCCGTACCCAAACCTATCCCGTACCCTAACCCTAACCCTAACACATACGCAAACCCTAACAGTAACCCTAAACCATACCCTAGCGCTAACCCTAACCCTAACCCTAACCCAGACCCTAAACCTAACCCTAACCCTGACCCTAAATCTCACCGTATCCCATGCCCTAACCATAAACCGTACACGAACCCTAACCCTAACCCTAACCCATACCCTAATGCTAAAAGTAAACCTAGCCCATACCCAAACCCTAACCCGAACCTTAACGTTAACCCTAACCCGTACCCTAACCCTACCCGTAGCCTAATCCTAACTCTAACCCTAACCCCTAACCCTAAGTCTAACCCTAACCCTTACCCGAACCCGTACCCAAACGGTAAACCTAACCCGTACCCTAAACTAACCCAAACTCGTACTCTAACCCTAACCATAACCCTAACCCTAACCAGCACCCTGAACTTAAACCTAACCCTAACCCAAACCATAACCCTTAACCGTAACCTAACCCTAACCCATAACCTAACCCTAACCCTAACCTTAAACATAACCCTAATCAGTACCTAAACCCTAAAATTAACCCATACCCTAACCCGTACCCTAACGCTAACCCGTACCCTAACACTAACCCTAACCCTAAGCCTGACCCTAAAACTAAACATAACCCTTACACTAACCCTATCCCGTAACCTAAACCGAACCCTAACCCTAAACTTAACCCGTTCACTAACCCTATCCCGTACCCTAAACCTAACCCTAACCCGTATCCTAACCCTAACCTAACCCTAAGCCTAACCCGTACATTAACCCTTACCCTAAGGCGAACACTAACCCTACCCCGTATTCTAACCCTAACACTAACCCTAACCCTAACCCTCACCCATACCCTTAACCTATCCCTAACCCTAACCCGTACCCTAACACTAACCCGAAACCTAACCCTGACCCTAAACCTAACCTTATCACTTACACTAACTCTAACCCTAACCCTAACCCGCGCCCTAAAACTAACCCTAACCTGTACCCTAATCCTATCCCGTATCCTAAAATTAACCCTAACCCAAACTTAACCCGTACGCTAACCCTATCCCGTACCCTAAACCTAACCCTAAACCATAACCTAACCCTAAACCTAACCCTAAGCTTAACCCGCACATTAACCCTAACCCTAACGCTAACACTAACCCTACCCCGTACTCTAACCATAACTCTAACCCTAACTCTAACCCGTAACCTAACCCTAACCCTAAAACTAACACTAACCCTAACCTGTACTCTAACCCTAACCCTAACCCTAACCGTACTCTAAACCTAACCCTAACCCTCACCCTAACCCTAAACCGTACTGTAACCCTAAGCCGTACCAATACCCTAACCCTAACCCGTACCCTAACCCTAACTCGTACCCTAACGCTAACCCTAACCCTGACCCTAAACCTAACCCTAACCCATACCCTAAACCTAACCCGTACACTAACCGTAACCCTATCCCTAACCCGTATCCTAAACCTAACCCTAAAACGTACCCTAACGCTAACCCTAACCCTAACACTGACGTTAACCCTAACCCTAACTCGTACCCTAAGCCTAACCCACACCCTAAACCTAACCCTAATCCAAACCCTAACCCTAACCCATACACTAATCCTAGCCCTAACCCTTGACCTAACCTGTACCGAAACCTATCCCACAACCTAACCCTCACCAAACCCGTACCCAAACACTAACAGTAACCCTAAGCCATTCTCTAACGCTAACCAAACACTAACCCTAACCCTAACCCTAACCCGCACCCTAAACCTAAAGCTAAACCTAACCCTAACCATAACCCTTACCCGTACCCTAAACTAACCCATACCCTACCCTTAACCCGAACCTTAACCGTAACATTAACCCTTACCCTAACCCTAACCCTAACCAGCACGTAAACCTAACCCTAACCCTTTACCTAAATCTAACCCTAACCCTAAACTTAACCCGTACGCTAACCCTATCCCGTACCCTAAACCTAACCCTAACCCGTAACCTAACCCTAACCCTAACCCTATCCATACACTAACCCTAACACTAACCCTAACACTAACACTAACCCTAACCCATACTCTAACCCTAACCCTAACCCTAAACCTAACCCTAACCCGTACTCTAACCCTAAACCTAACCCTAACTCTAAAGCTAACCCGTACTATAACCCTAACCCTAACCCTAACCCTAACCCTAACCCTAACCCTAACCCGTACAGTAACCCTAACCCGTACCCTAAACCTAACCCTAACCCGTAACCTAACCCTAAACCGTACCCTAACCCTAATCCTAAACCTAACCCGTACTCTAACACTAAACGTAACGCTAACCCGTACCCAAACCCTAACCCTAACAGGTACCCTATCCCTACACCTAACCCTAACCCGCACACTAAACCTAACCCTAACCCTAGACCTAACACATACACTAACCCGAACCCGTACCCTAACCTTAACCCTAACCGGTACCGTAACCCTAACACTAACTCTAAACCTAACCTTAACCCTAACCCTAACCCTAACCCTAACCCGTATACTAACCCTAACCCGAATCCTAACCCTAACCCTAACACGTACCCTAACCCTACCTGTAGCCTAACCCTAAATCTAAACCTAACCACTAACCCTAACCCTAACCCTAACCCTTAACCGAACCCGTACCCAAATGGTAAACCTAACCCGTACCCTAACACTAACCCAAACCCGTACTCTAACCCTAACCCTAACCCTAACCCGCACCCTAAACGTAACCCTAACCCTAACCCAAACCATAACCCTTAACCGTAACCTAACCCTAACCCATACCCTAACCCTAACCCTAACCTTAACAATAACCCTAACACTTACCCTAACCTTAAAACTAACCCGAACCCTAACCCCAACCGTAACCCTAACCCGTACCCTAACACTAACCCTAACCTTAACCCTGACCCTAAACCTGACCCTAACCTTACACTAATCCTAACCTTTACCCTAACCCGCACCCTAAACCTAACCCTAACCCGTACCCTAACCCTAACCCGTAACCTAAACCTAACCCTAACCCTAAACTTAACCCGTACGCTAACCCTATCCCGTACCTTAAACTTAACCCTAACCCGTAACTTAACGCTAACCATAACCCTAACCCTGACGCTAACCCTAATTCGTACCCTAAGCCTAACCCATACACTAAACCTAAACATAATCCTAACCCTATCCCTAACCAGTCCAATAAACCTAAACCTAACCCTTGACCTAACCCGTACCCAACCCTACCCTGTAACCTAACCCTAAACTAACCCTTACCCAAACCCTAACAGTAACACTAACCCATTCCCGAGCGCTAACCCTAACCATAACCCTAACCCTAACCCTAACCCGCACCCTAAACCTAACGCTAACCCTAACCCTAACCATAATCCTTACCCTAACGCTAACCCTAACCCTAACACTAACCCTAACCCGTACTCTAACCCTAACCCTAACCCTAACCCTAACCCTAACCGTACTCTAACCCTAACTCTAACCCATTCCCTAACCCCAACCCTAACCCTAACGCGTACCATAACCCTATCACTAACCCTAACCCGCACCTAAACCTAACCCTAACGCGTACCCTAACCTAACCCGTACCCTACGACTAACCCTAACCCTAACCCGTACCCTAAACCTAAACCTAACCCTAACTCGTACCCTAAGCCTAACTCTAACCCTGACCCTAACCCGTACCCTAAGCCTAACATAGACCCTAAACCTAACCCTAACCCTTGACCTAACCCGTACCCAAACCTATCCCGTACCCTAACCCTAAACCTAACACGTACCCAAAACCTAACATTAACCCTAACCCTAACACTAACCCTAATCCTAAACCTATCCCGTACACGAACCCTAACCCTAACCCTAAGCCGCACCCTAACCCTAACCCTAACCCTAAACCTAACCCTGACCCTAACCCTAACCCTAATCCCATACCCTAACCCTAACCCTCATCCTAAACCTAACTCTAACCCTAACCCTAACCCGTACCATAAACCTAACACTAACCCTAACCCGTACAAGAAACTTACACGTACACTAACCCTAACCCGATGCCTAACCCTAACCCACACACTAAACCTAACCATAACCCTAGACCTAAACCGTACCCTCAACCTATCCCATACCCTAACACTAACGCTAACCTGTACCCTAACCCTAACACTAACACTAACCCTAAGCCTAACCCTATCCCGTACACTAACCCTAACTCGTACCCTAACCCTAACCCGTACCATTACACATACCTTAACCCTAATCCTAACCCGTACCCTCACCCGTAACCTAAACCTAAACCTAACCTGTACGCTAACACGTACCATAACCCTAACCCTAATTCTAACCCTAACCATAAACCTAAACCATACCCTACCCCTCACCCTAGCCCATACCCTAACCCTAACTCGTACCCTAACACTAACCCTTACCCTAACCCCTAACCCTAACGCTACACCGTAACCTAAACCTAACCCTAACCCTAACTCGTACCCTAACCCTAATCCTAACCCTGACCCTGACCCTAACCGGTATCCTAACCCTAATCCGTACCCTAACCCTAACCCTAATCCTAACCCTAAACCTAAACCTAACCCTAACCCGTACAGTAACCCTGACCCGTACCCTAACACTAACCCTAACTCTAAACCTAACCCTAACACTAACTCGTACCCTAAACCTAATCCTAACCCTGACCCTGACCCTAACCAGTATCCTAACCCTAATCCATACCCTAACCCTAACCCTAACCCTACCCTAAAACTAAACCTAACCCTGACCCGTACAGTAACCCTGACCCGTACACTAACACTAACCCTAACCCTAACCCTAACCCTAACCCTAACCCTAACCCTAGCCCGTACCCAAACCCTAACCCGAACCTTAACCCTAACCCTAACCCATAACCTAACCCCACCAGTAGCCTAATCCTAACTCTAACCCTAACTCCTAACCCTAAGCCTAACCGTAACCCTTACCCGAACCCGTACCCAAAACGTAATCCTAACCCATACCCTGACACTAACCCAAACCCGTACTCTAACCCTAACCATAACCCTAACCCTAACCCTAACCCGCACCCTAAACTTAACCCTAACCCTAACCCAAACCATAACCCTTAACCGTAACCTAACCGTAACACATAACCTAACCCTAGCCCTAAACTTAACCATAACCCTAATCCGTAAGCTAACCCTAAAACTAACCCGGACCCTAACCCAAACCCTAACCCTAACAAGTACCCTAACACTAACCCTATCCCTAACCCTGACCCTAAACCTAACCCAAACCTTACACTAACCCTAACACTAACCCAACTCGCACTCTAAACCTAACCCTAACCCGTACCCTAACCCTAACCCGTAACCTAAACCGAACCCTAATCCTAAACTTAAACTTTTCGCTAACCCTATCCCGTACCCTAAACCTAATCCTAACCCGTATCTTAACCCTAACCTAACCCTAAGCCTAAACTGTACTTTAACCCCAACCCTAACCCTAACACTAACCCTACTCATACTCTAACCGTAACCCTAACCCTAACCCATACCCTAAACCTAACCCTAACCTTAACTTGTACCCTATCCCTAACAGTAAACCTGACCCTAACCCTAACCCTAACCCGTACACTAAACCTAACCCATACCCTAACCCTAACCTTAACTCTAACCCTAACCCGTACCCTAACCCTAACCCTAAACCTAACACTAACCCTACCCCGTACTCTAACCCTACAAAAACCCTAACCCTAACCTATATCCTAACCCTAACCCTAACCGTAACCCTAACACTAACCCTAACCCGTACTCTAACACTAATGCTAAACCTAACCCTAACCCTAAACCGTACCCTAACCCTAACCCTAACCCTAACCCTAACCCTAACCCGAACACTAACCCTAACCCTAACACTAACACTAACCCTACCCCGTACTCTAACACTAAACCTAATCCTAACCCTAACTCGTACCCTAAACCTAAACCTAAAGCTAACCCTAACACTAACCCTAACCCGTACTCTATCCCTAACCCTAACCATATTCTAACCCTAACACTAACCCTCAACCTAACCCTAACACGTACTGTAACCCTAACCCATACCATAACCCTAAATCTAACCCGTACCCTAACCCTAACCCTAATTCGTACCCTAACCCTAACCTTCACCCTGACCCTAACCCTAACCCTATCCCGTATCCTAAACCTAACCCATACCCTAACCCTAACCCTAAACTTAACTGTAACCCTGACCAGTACCCTAAACCTAAAATTAAGCCGGACCCTAACTCCAACCCTAACCCTAACCCGTACCCTAACCCGAACCCTAACCCTAACACTAACCCACACCTAAACCTAACCCTAACCCGTAACCTAAGCCTAACCCTAAACCTAAACTTAACCCATACACTAACCCTATCCCGTACCCTTTACCAAACCCTAACTCGTAATCTTACCCTAAACCTAACCCCAACCCTAACACTAGCCCTTACCCTAACCCTATCCCTAACGCTAAACCTGACCCTAAACCTAACCCTAAACTGTACCCTAACCCTAACCCTAACCCTAACCCTCACCTAAACCTAACCCTAACCCGTACCCTAACGCTATCCTGTAACCTAAACCTAAACCTAAACTTAACCCATATTCTTACCCTAACCCGAACCCTAACTCCAACCCTAACGCTAACCCGTACCCTAACACTAACCCTAAATCTAACCCTGACCCTAAACCTAACCCTAACCCTTACACTAATCCTAACACTAACCCTAACCCGCACCCAAAATCTAACCCTAACCCGAACCCTAACCCTAACCCGTGACCTAAACCTAACCATAACCCTAAACTTAACCTATACGCTAACCCTATCCTGTACCCGAAACCTACCCCTAACCCGTATCCTAACCCTAAACCTAACCCTAAGCCTAAACCGTACATTAAACCCAAACCTAACCCTAACACTAACCCTACCACGTACTCTAACCCTAACCCTAACCCTAACCCTAACCCGTACATTAACCCTAACCCTAACCCTAACACTAACACTAATCCTACCCGTACTCTAACCCTAAACCTAATCCTAACCCTAACGCGTACCCTAACCCTAACTCTAACACTACCCAAACCTGTACTCTAACCCTAACCCTAACCCTAACCCTAATCGTACTCTAACCCTAACCCTAACCCTCAACCTAACCCTAACTTGTACTCTAACCCTAACCGGTACCATAACCCTAACCCTAACCTGTACCCTAACCCTAACCCTAACCCTATCCGTCACTAACCCTAACCCACACCCTAACACTAACCCTAACCCGTACTCTAACCCCAACGCTAACCCTAAACCTAACCCTAACCCGTACTCTAACCCTATCCCGTAACCTAACACTAACACTTACCCTAACCATAAAACTAACTCGTAACCTAACCCTGAACGTAACTCTAACTCGTCCCCAAACCCTAACCCTAACACGTACCCTAACCCTAACCCTAACCCTAACACAATCCCTAACCCGTACCCAAACGGTAAAACTAACCCGTACCCTAACACTAACCCAAACCCGTACTCTACCTCTAACCCTTACCCTAACACTAACCCTACCCCGTACTCTAACCCTAACCCTAACCCGTACCCTAACCCTAACCCTAACCCTAACACTAACCCTAACCCGTACTCTAACCCTAACCCTAACCCTAACCATATTCCAACCCTAACCCTAACCCTCACCTAACCGTAACCCGTAGTGTAACCCTAACCCTTACCATAACCCTAACCCTAACCCGTACCCTAACCCTAAACCTAACCCTAACCTTAACATTAACATTAACGCTAACACATACTCTAACACTAACCCGAATCCTAACCGTACTCTAACCCTAAACCTAACCTTCACCCTAACCCTAACCCGTACTGTAACCCTAACCCGTACCATAACGCTAACCCTAACCCGTACCCTAAACCTAACCCTAACAATGACCATAACCCTAATCCTAATCGGTAACCTAAACCTAACCCGTACTTTTAACCTAACCCTAACCCTAACCCATACCCTAAACTTAACCCTAACCCTAACTCGTACCCTAAACCTACCCTAACCCTGACCCTAACCCTATCCCTAACCCATACACTAAGCCTAACCCATACCCTAACCCTAAACCAAAACCTAACCCTAATCCTAACCCGAAACCTAAACGTACGCCTAACCCTCTACCTAACCCGTACCCAAACCTATCCCGTACACTAAACCTAACCCTAACCCGTACCCAAGCCCTAAAAGTAACCCTAGCCCATACCCTAGCACTAACCCTAACCCTAAACCTAACCCGGACCCTAAACCTAACCCTAACCCTGACCCTAACACTAACCCTATCCCGTACCCTAACCCTAAACCGTACATGAATCCTAACCCTAAACCTAACCCATAGCCTAACGCTAAACGTAACCCTAACCCGTACCCAAACCCTAACCCGAACTTTAACCCTAAACCTAAACTGTACCCTAACCCCACCCGTAGCCTAATCCTAACTCTAACCCTAACTCCTAAACTTAAGTCTAACCCTAAACCTTACCCGAACCCGTACCCAAAAGGTAAACCTAACCCATACCCTAACACTAACCCAAACCCGTACTCTAACCCTAACCATAACCCTAAACCTAACCCTGACCTGCACCCTAAACTTAACCCTAACCCTAACCCAAACCATAACCCTTAACCGTAACCTAACCCTAACCCATAACCTAACCCTAACCCTAACTTTAACCATAACCCTAATCCGTACCCAACCCTAAAACTAACCCATACCCTAACCCCTAACCTAACGCAAACCCGTACCCTAACACTAACCCTAACCCTAACCCTGACGCTAAACCTAACCCTAACCCTTACACTAACC
Source organism: Urocyon cinereoargenteus (assembly GCA_032313775.1). Lineage (NCBI taxonomy): Eukaryota > Metazoa > Chordata > Mammalia > Carnivora > Canidae > Urocyon > Urocyon cinereoargenteus. Next base: position 97,854,246 of record JAVLSZ010000003.1, read on the forward strand.
CTAACCAAACCTGCACCCTAAACCTAACGCTAACCCGTACCCTAACCCTAAACCGTAAACTAAACCGAACTCTAAACCTAAACTTAACCCGTTCGGTAACCCTATCCCATACCCTAAGCTAACCCTAACCCGTATCCTAACCCTGAACTAACCCTAAGCCTAACCCGTACATTAACCCTTACCCTAACCCTAACACTAACCCTACCCCGTACTCTAAACCTAAACCTAACCCTAACCCTAACCCGTACACTTAACCTATCCCTAACCCTAACTCGTACCCTAAACCTAACCCTACACCTGACCCTAACCCTAACCCTAAACCGTACCCTAAAACTAACCCATACCCTAACCCTAACCATATACCTAACCCTAAACCTAACCCGTACCCTAATCCCACCCGTAGCCTAATCCTAACTCTAACCCTAACTCCTAACCCTAAGCCAAACCCTAAACCTTACCCGAACCCGTACCCAAACGGTAAACCTAACCCATTCCCTAACACTAACCCAAACCCGTACTCTAACCCTAACCATAACCCTAACCCTAACCCTAACCCGCACCCTAAACTTAACCCTAACCCTAACCCAAACCATAACCCTTAACCGTAACCTAACCCTAACCCATAACCTAACCCTAACCCTAACTTTAACCATAACCCTAATCTGTACCCAAACCCTAAAACTAACCCATACCCTAACCCCTAACCTAACGCAAACCCGTACCCTAACACTAACCCTAACCCTAACCCTGACACTAAACCTAACCTTAACCCTTACACTAACCCTAACCCTAAACCAACCTGCACCCTAAACCTAACGCTAACCCGTACCCTAACCCTAAACCGTAACCTAAACCGAAACCTAACCCTAAATTTAATCTGTTCGCTAACCGTATCCCGTACCCTAAAGCTAACCCTATGCCTAACCCATACATTAATCCTTACCCTAACACTAACACTAACCCTACCCCGTACTCTAAACCTAAACATAACCCTAACCCTAACCCGTACACTTAACCTATCCCTAACCCTAACTCGTACCCTAAACCTAACCCTACAACTGACCCTAACCCTAACCCTAACCCGTACCCTAAAACTAAACCATACCCTATCCATAACCATAAACCTAACCCTAACCCTAACCCGTACCCTAAACCTAAACCTAACACTTGACCTAACCCGTACCCAAACGGTAAAACTAACCCGTACCCTAACACTAACCCAAACCCGTACTTTAACCCTAACCCTTACCCTAACACTAACCCTACCCGTACTCTAAACCTAACCCTAACTCTAACCCTAACCCGTACCCTAACCCTAACCCGTACCCTAACACCATCCCTACCCCGTACTCTAACCCTAACCCAAACCCTAACCCTAACCCGTACCCATACACTAACCCTAACCCTAACCCTAACACTAACCCTAACCTGTACTCTAACCCTAAAACGTACCCTAACCGTACTCTAACCCTAACACTAACCCTCACCCTAACCATATCCCATACCCTAAACCTAACCCATACCCTAAACCTAAACCTAACCTTAACCTGTACACTAAACCTAACCCTAACCCATACCCTAACCCTAATCCTAACCCGTACCCTTAGCCTAACCCATACCCTAACCCTAACCCTAATCCTAAACCTAACCCTAACCGGTATCTAAACCTAAACCCAACCCTATCCGTAACCTGTAGTCTAACCCTAACCCAAAACCTAACCCTAACCCGTACCCGTACCCTAACCCTAACCCTAACCCTAACACTTACCCTAACCCGTACTCTAAACCTAACCCTAACCCTAACACTATCCATACCCCGTAATCTAACCCTAACCCAAACCCTAACCTTAACCCGTACCATAACCCTAAACCGAAACCTAACCCTTACCCTAACACTAACCCTAACCCTAACCCTAACCGTAATCTAAACCTAAACCTAACCCTCTCCCTAAACCTAACGCGTACTGTAACCCTAACCCGTACCATAACCGTAACCCTAACCCTAAACTTAACCATAACCCTGACCCGTATCCTAACCCTAAAACTAACCGGTACCCTAACACCAACCCTAACCCTAACCCGTACCCTAACCCTATCCCTAACGCTAACCCTGACCCTAAACCTAACCCTAACCCGTACCCTAACCCTAACCCTAACCCTCACCTAAACCTAACCCTAACCCGTACCCTAAGCCTAACCCGTAACCTAAACCTAACCATAACCCTAAACTTAACCCATACGCTAAGTCTATCCCGTACCCTAAACCTAACCCTAACCCATACCCTAACCCTAACCCTAAACCTATCTGTACTCTAACACTAAACCTAACCCTAACCCTAACACTAACCCTAAACCGTACTCTAACCCTAACCCTAACCCTAAACGTAACCCTAACCTGTACTCTGACCCTAACCCATACCCTAACACTAACCCTAACCCTAACACTATCCCTAACACATACTCTAACCCAAAACCTAAACCTAAATATAACCCTAACCCGTACTATAACCATAAACATAACCCTAACCCTAAACCTAACACTAACCCATACTCTAACCCTAAATCGTAGCCTAACACTAACTCTTACCCTAACACCTAACCCTAACCTTCACCCTAACCCTTACCCTAACCCGTACCCAAACGGTAAAACTAACCCATACCCTAACACTAACCCAAACCCTTATGCTAACCCTAACCCTAACCATAACCCTAACCCTAAACCGCACCCTAAACTTAACCCTAACACTAACCCTAACCATAACCCTTAACAGTACCTAACCCTAACCCTAACTGGTACCCTAACCCTAACACTGACCCTAATGGTAACCCTAACCATAACCCTTACCCGTACCCTAACCCTAACCCATAACCTAACACTAACCCTAACCTTAACTGTAACCTTAACCCGTACCCTAACCCTAAAACTAACCCGTACTGTAACCCCAAACCTAACCCTAACCCGTACCATAAACCTATCCCTAATCCTAACCCTGACCCTAAACCTAACCCTAACCCGTACCCTAACCCTAACCCGCACCTAAACCTAACACTTACTCATACCCTAACCCTAAACCGTAACCTAAACCTAAACCTAACCCTAAACTTATCCCGTACGCTAACCCTATCCCTTACCATAAACCTAACCCTAACCCAAATCCTAACCCTAAACCTAACCCTTAACCTAACCCGTACAATAACCCTAACCCTAACACTAACCCTAACCCTAACACTATCCCTAACCCGTATTCTAACCCTAACACTAACCTTAACCATACTCTAACCCTAACCCTAACCCTCACCCTAACCCTAAACCTAACCCGCTGTAACCCTAACCCGTACCATAACCAAACACTAACCCGTACCCTAACCCTAAACCTAACTCGTACCCTAACCCTAACCCTAACCCTGACCCTAAACCAAACCCTAATCCGTACCCTAACCTAACCTATACTTTAACCCTAACCCTAACCCGTACACTAAACCTAACCCTAACACTAACTCGTACCCTAAACCTAACCCTGACCCTAAACCTAACACTAGCCCGTACCCTATGCATAACCCATAACGTATCCCTAACCCTAAACCTAAGCCTAACCCTAACCTGTACCCTAACCCTAACCCTAACCCTTGACCTAAACCGTACCCAAACCTATCCTATACCCTACCTCTAACACGTACCCAAACACTAACAGTAACCCTAACCCATAACCTAGCGCTAACCTAACCCTAACCCTAACCCTAACCATACTCTAACACTAACCCTAACCCTCACCCTAACCCTACCCCGTACTGTAACCCTAACCCGTACCATAACCCTAACCCTCACCCGTACCCTAACCCTAACCCTAACTCGTACCCTAACCCTAACCCTAAACCTGACCCTAAACCTAACACTAACCCGTACCCTAAATCTAACCCGTAATTTAAACCTAACCATAAACCTAACCCGTACCCTAAACCTAACCCTAACCCTAACTCGTACCCTACACCTATCCCTAACCCTGACCCTAACCCTAACCCGTACCCTAAGCATAACCCATACCCTAACCCTAACACTAACCCTAACGCTAACCCTAACCCGTACCCTAAACCTAACCCTAACCCTTGACCTAATCCGTACCCAAACCTATCCCGTACCCTAACCCAAACCCTAACCCGTACCCAAACCCTAACAGTAACCCTAACCCATAGCCTAGCGCTAACCCTAACCCTAACCCTAACACTATCCCGGACCCAAAACCTAACCCTAACCCTGACCCTAACATTAACCCTATCCCGTACCCTAACCCTAAACCGTACCTGAACCCTAACCCTAAACCTAACCCATACCCTAACCCTAAATGTAACCCTAGCCTGAACCCAAACCCTAACCATAACCCTAACCCACACATTAAACCTAACCCTAATCCTAGACCTAACACGTACACTAACCCTATCCCGTACCGTAAACTTAACTTAACCCTAACCCGTACCGAGTCCCTAACACTAACCCTAACCCTAACCCTAACCCGTACACTAGCCCTAACCAAACCTTAACCCTAACCCTAACCCGTACCCTAACCCTCCCCGTAGCCTATTCCTAATTCTAACCCTAACCCCTAACCCTAAGCCTAACCGTAACCCACACCCGAACCCGTACCCAAACGGTAAACCTAACCCGTACCGGAACACTAACCCAAATCCGTACTCTAACCCTAACCGTAACCGTAACCCTAACCCTAACCCGCACCCTAAACTTAACCCTAAACCTAACCCAAACCATAACCCTTAACCGTAGCCTAACCCTAACACATAACCTAACCTTAATCCTAACCTTAACCATAAACCTAATCCGTAAGCTAAACCTAAAACTAACCCAGACCCTAACCCCAACCCTAACCCTAACGAGTACCCTAACACTAACCCTAACCATAAACCTAACCCTAACACTAACCCTAACCCGTACTCTAACCCTAACCCTAACCCTAACCCTAACACTAACACTAACACTTACCCTAAACCTAACACTAACCCTCACCCTAACACTAACCCAATACCGTACTCTAAACCTAACCCTAACCCTAACACTAACCCGGGCCCGTACTCTAACACTAATACTAATCCTAATGCTAACTCGTACCCTGAACCTAACCCTAACCCTCACCATAAAACTAACCCGTACTGTGACCCTAATCCGTAACATAACCCTAATTCTAACCCGTACCCTAACCCTAACCCTAACTCGTACCCTAACCCTAAACCTGACCCTAACCCTAACGTGTACCCTAAACTTAACTCTAACACTAAATCATACCCTAACCTAACCCTAACCCTGACAATAACCCTAACCCTAACCCGTACCCTAAACCTAACCCATACTCTAACCCTAACCCTAACCCTAACCTTAACCCTAACCCGTACCCTAAACCTAACCCTAACCCTTGATCTAACGCGTTCCCAACCCTATCTCGTACCAAAACCCTAACCCTAACCCGTACCCAAACCCTAACAGTAACCCTAACCCATACCCTAGCGCTAACCCTAACCCTAACCCTAAGCCTAACGTGCACCCTAAACCTAAACCTAAAACTAACCCTAACCATAACGCTTACCCGTACCCTAACCCTAACCCATACCCTAACACTAACCCTAACCTTAACCGTAACCCTAACCCGTACCTTAACCCTAAAAGTAACCCGTACCCTAACCCCAACCCTAACCCTATCCCGTACCATAACCCTATCCCTAAACCTAACCCTGACCCTAAATCTAACCCTATCCCGTACCCTAACCATAACCCACACCAAAACCTAACCCTAACCCGTACCCAAACCCTAACCTATAACCTATACCTAACCCTAACCCTAAACTTAACCCGTACACTAACCCTATCCCATACCCTAAACCTAACCCTCACCCGTACCCTAACCCTAACCCTAACCCTATCCATACACTAATCCTAACCCTAACCCAAACACTAACCCTAACCCGTACTCTAACACTAACCCTAACCCTAAACCTAACACTAACCCGTACTCTAACCCTAACCCGTACCCTAACACTAACCATTACCCTAACCCTAAACCTAACCCGTACCCTAACCCTAAACATACCCCTAACCCGTACCCAAACCCTAACCCTAACACGTACCCTAAACCTATCCTAACCCTAAACCTAACCCGCACACTAAACCTAACACTAACCCTACACCTAACAAGTATACTAACCCTAAACCGTACGATAACCTTAACCGTAACCCGGACCGTAACCCTAACACTGAACTTAACCCTAACCCTAAACCTAACCCTAACCCCAACCCGTAGACTAACCCTAACCCGAACCCTAAACCTAACCCTAACCCGTATCCTAAACCTACGCGTAGCCTAACCCTAACCCTAACCCTAATCCCTAACCCTAACCCTAACACTAACCCTTACCCATCCCATTCCCAAATGGTAAACCTAACCCGTATCCTAACACTAACCCAAACCCGTACTCTAATGCTAACCCTAACCCTAACCCTAACCCGCACCCTAAACTTAACACTAATCCTAACCCAAACCATAACCCTTAACCGTAACCTAACACTAAACCATACCCTAAACCTAACCCTAACCTTAACCATAACCCTAACCCATACCCTAACCCTAAAACTTACCCGTACCCTTACACCAACCCTAACCCTAATCCATACCCTAACACTAACCCTAACCCTAACCCTGACCATAAACTTAACCCTAACCCTTACACTAACCCTAACCCTAACCCTAAACCGCACCCTAAACCTAACCCTAACCCGTACCCTAACCCTAACCCGTAACCTAAACCTAACCCTAACCCTAAACTTAACCCGTACGCTAACCCTATCCCATACCCTAAACCTAACCCTAACCCGTATCCTAACCCTAAACCTAACCCTAAGCCGAACCCGTACATAAACCCTAACTCTAACCCTAACACTAACCCTAACACGTACTCTAAATCTAACCCTAACCCTAACCCGCACTCTAAACCTAACCCTAACCCTTCCCTAACCCTAACCCGTGCTGTAACCCTAACCCGTACCATAACCCTAACCCTAACCCATACCCTTACCCTAACCCTAACTCGTACACAAACCCTAACCCTAACCAGCACTATAAGCCTATCCTTAAACCTAACCCTAACCCTAACACTACCCCGTACTATAACTCTATCCCGTAGCCTAACCCTAACTCTAACACTAAACCCTAACTCTTACCCTAACCGTTACCCTAACCCGTACCCAAACGGTAAACCTAACCCGTACCCTACACTAACCCAAACCCATACTCTAACCCTAAACCTAACACTAACCCTAACCCTAAACCGCACCCTAAACTTAACCCTAACCCTAACCCTAACCATAACCCTTAACCATACCCTAAGCCTAAACCACACCCTAACCCTATCCCTAACTTTAAATGTAACCCTAACCCGTACCCTAACCCTAAACTAACCCGTACCCTAACCCCAACCCTAAGGCTAACCCATACCCTAACACTAACCCTAACCCTAACCCTGACCCTTAACCTAAACCTAACCCGTACACTAACCCTAACCCTAACCCACACCCTAAACCTAACCATAACCCGTACCCTAACGCTAACCCGTAACCTATACCTAAACCTAACCCTAAACTTAACCCGTACGCTATCCCTATACCGTACCCTAAACATAACCCTAACCCGTAACCTAACCCTAAACCTAACCCTAAGCCTAACCCGTACATTAACCCTAACCCTAACCCTAACACTAACCCTACCCCGTACTCTAACCCTAAACATAACCCTAACCCTAACCCGTACCCTAACCCTAACCCTAAACCTAACCCTAAACCTAACCTGTACCCTAAAACTAACCCTTACCCTTGACCATACCCGTACACAACCCTATCCTGTACCCTAACCCTAACCCGTACCCAAACCCTAACAGTAACCCTAACCCATACCCTAGCGCTAACCCTATCCCTAACCCTACGCCTAACGTGCACCCTAAACCTAAACCTAAAACTAACCCTAACCATAACCCTTACCCGTACCCTAACCCTAACCCATACCCTAACACTAACCCTAACCTTAACCGTAACCCTAACCTGTATTCTAACCCTAAAAGTAACCCGTACCCTAACCCCAACCCTAACCCTATCCCGCACCATAACCCTATCCCTAACCCTAACCCTGACCCTAAATCTAACCCTATCCTGTACCCTAACCGTAACCCACACCTAACCCTAACCCTAACACCTACCCAAACCCTAACCCATAACCTATACCTAACCCTAACCCTAAACTTAACCCGTACACTAACCCTATCCCATACCCTAAACCTAACCCTCACCCGTACCCTAACCCTAACCCTAACCCTATCCATACACTAATCCTAACCCTAACCCAAACACTAACCCTAACCCGTACTCTAACACTAACCCTAACCCTAAACCTAACACTAACCCGTACTCTAACCCTAACCTGTACCCTAACATAAACCCTTACCCTAACCCTAAACGTAACCCGTACCCTAACCCTAAATGTACCCCTAACCCGTACCCAAACCCTAACCCTAACACGTACCCTAAACCTAATCCTAACCCTAAACCTAACCCGCACACTAAACCTAACACTAACCCTACACCTAACAAGTATACTAACCCTAAACCGTACGATAACCTTAACCGTAACCCGGACTGTAACCCTAACACTGAACTTAACCCTAACCCTAAATCTAACCCTAACCCCAACCATTAGACTAACCCTAACCCTAACCCTCACCCTAACCCTAACCCATACTGTAACCCTAACCCATAACATAAACCTAACCCTAACCCGTACCCTAACCCTAACCCTAAGTCATACCCTAAATCTAACCCTGACCCAAACACTAATGCAAACCCGTAACCTAAACCTACCCTGTACCTTAACCATAACCCTAACCCGTACCCACACCCTAACAGTAACACTAACCCATATCCTAGTGCTAAACGTAACCCTTAACCTAAGCCTAACCCCAACCCTAAACCTAAACCTAACCCTAACACTAACCATAAACCTTACCCATACCCTAAAACTAACCCTTACCGTAACACTAAACCGAACATTTACTGTAACCCTAAACGTACCCTAACCCTAAAACTAACCCGTACCCTAACCCCACCCCTAATCCTAACCAGTACCTTAACCTTATCCCTAACCTTAACTTTGACCCTAAACCTAACCCTAACCCGTACCCTAACCCTAACCCATAACCTAAACCTAACCCTAACCCTAAACTTAACCCGTACACTAACACTATCCCGTACCCTAAACTTAACCCTAACCCTTACCCTAACCCTAACCCTAACGCTAACCCTAAAACTTCCGACACTAACACTAACCCTAACCCAAACCCTAAACCTAACCCTAACCCGTACTCTAACCCTAACCCGTACCCTAAACTAACCCTTACCCTAACCCTAACCTAACCCATACCCTAACCCTAAAGGTAACCCTAACCCATACCCAAACCCTAACCCTAACACGTACCTTAACCCTAAACCTCACCCTAACCCGTACACTAACCCTAACCCTAAACTTACACTAACGCTAACCCTAACCCTAAACCTAACACTAACCTTAACCCATACTCTAAACTAACCCTAACCCTAACACTAACCATAACCCTAACACTAAACCTAACATGTACTCTAACCCTAAACCTAATCCTAACACTAACCATAACCCCCTACTTTAACCCTAACCCTAACCCTAAAACTGACCCTAAACCTAATTCGTACCGTAACCCGAACTCGTACCCTAACCCTAACCCTAACCTTAACCTAACTCTAACCCTGACCCTAACCCAAAAACTAATCCCGTACACTAACCCTAACCCTAACCCGCAACCTAAACCTAATCCTAACCCTAGACCTAACCCGTACCCTAAACCTAACCCGTACCCTAACACTAACGCTAACCCTAACCCGTACCATAACCCTAGCACTAACCCAAACCTGTACCCTAACCCTAACCCGTACCCTATCCTTAACCCAATGCCTAACCCTAACCCACACCCTAAACCTAACCCTAACCCTAGACCTAAACCATACCCTAAACCTATCCCGTAACCTAACCCTAACGCGAACCTGTACCCTAACCCTAACACTAACACTAACCCTTATCCTAAACCTATTACATACACTAACACTAACCCTAACCCTAAACAGTACCCTAACCCTAACCCTAACCCTAAACCTAACCCTAACCCTGAACCTAACCCTAACACTAATCCCGTACCCTAAACCTAACCCTATCCCTAGACCTAACACGTACACTAACCCTATCCCATACCCTAACCTTAACCCTAACCCGTACCATAAACCTAACACTAACCCCAACCCTAACCCTAACCCTTACCCTAACCAGTACCCAAACGGTAAACCTAAACCCTACCCTAACACTAAACCAAACCCGTACTCTAATCCTAACCCTAACCCTAACCCTAACCTGTACCCTAACCCTACCCGTAGCCTAACCCTAACTCTAACCCTAACCGCCAACCCTAACCCTAACCCTTACCCTAACCCGTACCGAAACATTAAACCTAACTCGTACCCTAACACTAACCCAAACCCGTACTCTAAACCTAACCCTAACGTTAACCCGCACCCTAAACTTAACCCTAACCCTAACGCAAACCATAAACCTTAACCATAACCTAACACTAACCCATACCCTAACCCGAACCCTAACCTTAACCGTAACCCTAACTCGTACCCTAACCCTAAAACTAACCCGTACCCTAACCACAATCCTAACCTAAACGCGTACACTAACACTAATCCTAACCCTAACCCTGACCCTAAACCTAACCCTAACGGCACACTAACCCTAACCCTAACCCTAACCCTAAACCTATCCCATACTCTAAACCTAACCCTAAACCCTAATCCTAAACCTAACCCGTACTCTAACCTTAACCCTAACCTTAACACCTACCATAACCTTAACACGAACCTTAACCAGTACTCTAACACTAAACGTAACCCTTACACTAACCCTCCCAACTATAATCCTAAACCTGAACCTAACCGTTACCCTAACCCTAACTCGTACCGTAACCCGAACCTGTACCCAAACCTAACCCTAACCCTAAACCTAACCCTAAGCCTGACCCTAACCCTAACCCTAATCCCGTACACTAACCCTAACCCTAAACCGCATCCTAAAACTAACCCTAAACGAGGACCTAACCCGTAGCCTTACCCTAACCCGTACCCTACACTAACCCGTACCCTAACCCTAACACGAACCCTAACCCTAACCCGTACATTAACCATAACCCTAACACATACCCTAACCCTAACCCGTACCCTAACCCTCACCCAGGGCCTAACTCTAACCCGCACCGTAAACCTAACCCTAACCCCAGACATAACCCGTATCAAACCCTATCACATACCCTAACCCTAGTCCTAACCCGTATCCTAAACCTAACACTAACCCTAACCCGTACACTAACCCTAACCCGTACACTAACCCTAAACCGTACCCTAACCCGTACCCTAACCCTAACCCGCACCGAAACCTAACCCTAACCCGTACCCTAACCCTAACCCATAACCTAAACCTAACCCTAACCCTAAACTTAACCCGTACCCTAACCCTATTCCATACCCTAAACCTAACCCTAACCCGTACCCTAACCCTAACTCTAACCCTAACCCTATCCGTACACTAACCCTAACCCTAACACTAACACTAACCCTAACCCGTACTCTAACACTAACCCTAACCCTAACCTAACCCTAACCCGTACTCTAACCCTAACCCTTACCCTAACACTAACCCTTACCCTAACCCTAAAACTACCCCGTACCCTAACCCTTAACGGAACCCTAACCCGTACCCAAACCCTAACCCTAACACCTACCCTAACCCTAACCCTAACCCTAACCCGCACACTAAACCTAACCCTAAACCTACACCTAACACGTACACTAACCCTATTCCATACCGTAATCTTAACCCTAACCCATACGTAACCCTAACACTAAAAATAATCCTAACCCTAAACCGTACACTAACCCTAACCCGAACCCTAACTCTGACACTAAACCGTACCCTCACCCTACCCGTAGCCTAACCCTAAACCTAACCCTAACCCCTAACCCTAACCCTAACCCTAATCCTAATCCTTACCCTAACCTGTACCCAAATGGTAAACCTAAACCGTACCCTAACCCTAACCCTAACCCCTAACCCTAACCCTAACCCTAACACTTACCCTAACCCGTACCCAAATGGTAAACCTAACCCATACCCTAACACTAACCCAAACCCGTACTCTAACCATAACACTAACTGTAAACCTAACACACACCCTAAACTTAACCCTAACCCTAACACAAACCATAACCCTTAACCGCAACCTAACCCCAACCCATAACCTAAGCCTAACCCTAACCTTAACCGTAACCCTAAACATAACCTAACCCTAAAACTAACCCGTACCCTAACCCCAACCCTAAACCTAACCCGTACCCTAACACTAACCCTAACACATAACTCTAACCCTGACCCTAAACCTAACCCTAACCCTTACACTAATCCTAACCCTAACCCTAACCCGTAACCTAAACCTAACCCTAACCCTAAACTTAACCCGTACACTAACCCTATCTCATACCCTAAACCTAACCCTAACCCGTAACCTAACCCTAACTCTAACCCTAACCCTATCCGTACACTAACCCTAACCTAACCCTAACACTAACCCTAACCCGTACTCTAACACTAACCCTTACCCTAACCTATCCCTACCCCGTACTCTAAACCTAACCCGTACACTAACCCTAACCCTAACCCTATCCGTACACTAACCCTAACACTAACCGTAAACTAACCCTAATCCGTACTCTAACCCTAACCCGTAACCTAACCCTAACCCTTACCCTAACACAAACCCTAACCCTAACACTAACCCTACACCGTACTCTAACCCTAAACCTATCCCTAACTCTAACCCTAACCCGTAATGTATCCCTAACCCTAAACCTAACCCTAACCCGTACCCTAACCCTAACCCTAACCCTAAATCTAACCCTAAACTTAGCCATAAATCTAACCCTAACCCGTACCCTAACCCTAAACCGTACCCTAACCCTAAACCTAAACCTAACCCATACCCTAACCCTAAATGTAACCCTAACCCGTACCCAAACCCTAACCCTAATACGTACCCTAACCGTAACCCTAACCCGCACACTAAACCTAACCCTAACCCTAGACCTAACACCTACACTAACCCTATCCCGTACCCTAACCTTAACCCTACCCCGTACCGTAACCCTAACACTAACCCTAACCCGTACCCTAACCCGTACCCTAACCCTACTGTAGCCTAACCCTATCTCTAATCCTAACCCCTAACTCTAGCCCTAACCCTTACCCTAACCCGTACCCAAACGTTAAACCTAACACATATCCTAACACTAACCCAAACCGGTACTCTAATCCTAACCCTAACCCTACCCGGACCCTAACCCATACCCTAAACCTTCCGTAGCCTAACCCTAACTTTAACCCTAACCCCTAACCCTAACCCTAACCCTTACCCTAACACGTACCCAAACGGTAAACCTAAAACGTACCCTAACACTAACCCTAACCGGTACTCTAATCCAAACCCTAACCCTAACCCGGACCCTAACCCGTACCCTAAACCTTCCGTAGCCTAACCCTAACTTTAACCCTAACCTCTAACCCTAACCCTAACCCTTACCCTAACACGTACCCAAACAGTAAACCTAACAAGTACCCTAACACTAACCCAAACCCGTACTCTAACCCTAATCCTAACCTTAACCATACCCTAAAACGTACCCTAACCCTAAAACTAACCCGTACCCTAACCCCAACCCTAACCTTAACGCGTACACTATCACTAACCCTAACCCTAACCCTGACCCTAAACCTAACCCTAACCGTACACTAACCCTAACTCTAACCCTAACACTAACCCAAACCCGTACTCTAACCCTAACCCTAACACTAACCCTAACCCTAAACCGCACCCTAAAATTAACCATAAACCTAACCCTAACCATAACCCTTAACCGTACCCTAACCCTAACCTACACCCTAACCCTAACCCTAACTTTAAACATAACCCTATCCCGTACCCTAAACCTAAACCTAACCCGTACACTAACCCCGACCCTAACCCTCACCCGTACCCTAACACAAACCCTAAACCTAACCCTGGCCCGAAACCCAACCCTAACCCTTACACTAATCCTAAACCTAACCCTAACCCGTACCCTAAACCTAACCCGTAACCTAAACCTAACCCTAACCCGTACCCTAACCCTAACTCTAACCCTAACCCTACCCGTACACTAACCTTAACCCTAACCCTAACACTAAACCTAACCCGTACTCTAAAACTAACCCTAACCCTAAACCTAACCCAAACCCGTACTCTAACACTAACCCGTACCCAAACACTAATCCATACACTAACCCTAAACCTAAACCGTACCCTAACCCTAAACGGAACCCTAACTTGTACCCAAACCCTAACCCAAACACGTACTCTAAACCTAACCCTAACCCTAAACCTAACCCTAAACCACACACTAAACCTAACCCTAACCCTAGACCTAAAACTTACATTAACCCTATCCCGTATCGGAAACTTAACCCTAACCCGTACCGGTACCCTAACACTAACCGTAACGCTAACCCTAACCCTACCCTAACCCTAACCTTAACCCATACACTAACCCTAACTCGAACCCTAACCCTAACTGTAACCCGTACCCTAACCCTACCCGTAGCCTAACCCTAACTCTAACCCTAACGCATAACCCTAACCCTAACCCTAAACCTAACCCACACCTAAACCTAACCCTACCATTAACCCTAACCCGCACCTAAACCTAACCCTAACCCGTACCTGAAACCTAACCCATAACCTAAACCTAAACCTAACCCTAAACTTAACCCGTACGCTAACCCTATTCCGTACCCTAAACCTAACCCTAACCCGTACCCTAACCCGTACCCTAACCCTAACCCTAACACTATCCGTACACTGACCCTAACCCTAACCCTAAACCTAACCCTAACCCGTACTCTAACCCTAACCCGTACCCTAACCCTAACCCATACACTAACACTAACCCTAACCCTAACCCTAACACTAACCCTAACCCGTACTCTAACCCTAACCCTAACCCTAACTCTAACCCTAACCCGTACTATAACCCTAACCCGTACCCTAACACTAACCCTAACCCTAACAATAACCCTACCACGTACTCTAACCCTAAACCTAACCCTAACACTAACCCTAACCCGTAATGTAACCCTAACCCTACCCTAAACCTAACCCTCACCCTTACAGTAACCCTAACGTGTACCCTAACCCTAACCATGACCCTTAACCTAACCCTAACTGTACACTAACCCTAACACTAACCCTAACCCTAACACTAAACCTATCCCATACTCTAACCCTAACCCTAACCCTAATCCTAACCCTAACCCGTACTCTAAACTTAACCCTAACCCTAACATTAACCATAACCCTAACACTAATCCTAACCAGTACTCTAACCCTAAACGTAACCCTAACACTAACCCTAACCCCTACTATAATCCTAACCCTAAACCTAACCCTTACCCTAAGCCTAACTCGTACCATAACCCTAAACCGTACCCAACCCTAACCTTAACTCTAAACCTAACCCTATTCCTGACCCTAACCCTAACCCTATTCCTGTACCCTAAACTTAACCCTAACCCGCATCCTAAACCTAACCCTAAGCCTAGACTTAACCCTTAGGCTAACCCTAACCCGTACCCTAACACTAACCCTAACCCTAAACCTAACCCGTAACCTAACACTAAACCTAACACGTACCCTAACCCGTACCCTAACCCTAACCCATCCCCAAACCTTATTCCTAACCCTAACACTAACCCTAACCCTCCACTATAACCCTAACGCTAAACCTAACCCTAATCCTAACCCTATCCCGCATCCTAAACCTAACCCTAACCCTAGACCGAACACGTACCCTAACCCTAACCCGTACCCTAACCCTAACCCTAACCCGAATCCCGTACCCTAACCCTAACCAGTACCTTAATCCTAACAATAACCCTAACCCGTACCCTAACCTAAACTGTACCCAAACCCTTACCCTAACACGTACCCTAACCCTAACCCTAAACCTAACCCGTAACCTAAACCTAACCCTAACCCTAACTCATACCCTAGCCCTAACCCTAACCCTGACCCTAACCCTAACCCTAACCCGTACCCTAAACCTAACCCTAACCCTAAACCTAACACTAACCCTAACCCGTACCCTAAAACTAACCCTAAACCTTCACCTAACCCATACCCAACCCTTTCCCGTGCTCTAAACCTAACCCTAACCCTAACCCTAACCCTAACCCATACCCTAACCCTAACCATAACCCTAACCCTAACACTAACCCTACCCCGTACTCTAACCCTAACCCTAACACTAACCCTAACCATACTCTAAACCTAACCCTAACCCTCACCCTTACCCTAACCCATACTGTACAACTAACCCGTACCAATAGCCTAAACCTAACATGTACCCTAACCCTAACCCTAACTCGTACCCTAACCATAACCCTAACCCTGACCCTAACCCTAACCCTAACCAGTACCTTAACCTAACCCTAACCCGTAACCTAACGCTAACCCTAACCGTATCCCTGACGCTAATCCTAACCCGTACCCTAAGCCTAACCCATACCCTAAAACTAAACCTAATCCTAACCCTATCCCTAACCTGTACCCTAAACCTAAACCGAACCCTTGACCTTACCCGTACCCAAACCTATCCCGTAACCTAACCCTAAACTAACCCGTACCCAAATCCTAACAGTAACACTAACCCATTCCCGAGCGCTAACCCTAACACTAACCCTAACTCTAACCCTATCCCGCACCCAAACCTAAAGCTAACCCTAACACTAACCATAACCCTTACCCTAACCCTAACCCTAACCCGTACTCTAATCCTAACCCTAACCCTAACCCTAACCGTACTCTAACCCTAACCCTTACACATTCCCTAACCCCAACCCTAACCCTGCCCGTACCATACCCTATCACTAACCCGAACACTGACCCTAAACCTAACCCTAAACCGTACCCTAACCCTAACCCTAACCCGCACCTAAACCTAACCCTAACGTGTACCCTAAACCTAACCCGTACCCTACCCCTAACCCTAACCCTAACCCGTACCCTAAACCTAACCCTAACCCTAACTCGTACCCTAACCCTAACCCTAACCCTGACCCTAACCCGTACCCTAACCCTTACCCTAAGCCTAACACATACCCTAAACCTAAACCTAACCGAAACCCTAAGCCGTACATTCACCCTAAACCTAACCCTAACACTAACCCTACCCCGTACTCTAACCCTAACCCTAACCCTAACCCTAACCCGTACCCTAACCCTAACCCTAACATTAACCCTAACCCGTACTCTAACCCTAACCCTAACCCTAACCATACACTAAACCTAACCCTCACCCTCACCCTAACCTTAACCCGTACTGTAACCCTAACCTGTACCAATACCCTAAAACTAACCCGTACCCTTACCGTAACCCTAACTCGTACCCTAACCCTAACCCTGACCCTAAACCTAACCCTAACCAATACCCTAAACCTAACCCATAACCTAAACCTAACCCTAACCCTAAACTTAACCCGTACGCTAACCCTATCCCGTACCCTAAACCTAACCCTAACCCGTTCAGTAACCCTAACCCGTAACCTCACCCTAACCCTGACCGTAATCTTAACCCTATCCCGTACCCTAACCCTAAACCGTACCCTAACCCGAACCCTAATCCTAACCCTAACACGTACCCTAACCATAACACGTACCCTAAACCTAACCCGCACCTAAACCTAACGCAAACCCGTACCATAAACCTAACCCGTAACCTAAACCTAACACTAACCCTAAACGTAACCCGTACACTAGCCCTATCCCGTACCCTAAACCTCACCCAAACCCGTAACCTAACACTAACCCTAACCCTAACCCTAACACTAACCCTAACCTGTACTGAACCCTAACCCTAACCCTAAACCTAACCCTAACCCGTACTCTAACCCTAACCCGTAACCTAACACTAACACTTACCCTTACCCTAAACCTAACCCGTACCGTAACCCTAAACATAAGCCTAACACGTACCCAAACCCTAACCCAAACACGTACCCTATTCCTAACCCTAACCCTAACCCGCACACTAAACCTAACCCTAAGCCTAGACCTAACACGTACACTAACTCTATCCCGTAACCTAACCTTAACCCTAACCCGTACCGTAACCCTAACACTAACCCTAACCCTAACTCTAACCCTAAACCTAACCCTAACCCTAACCCTTATCCAAACACGAACCCAAACATTAAACCTAACCCGTACCCTAACACTAACCCAATCCCGTACTCTAACCCTAACCTTAACCCTAACCTTAACCCTAACACTAATCCTAACCCGTACTCTAACCCTAACCCTAAACCTAAACGTAACCCTAACCCGTTATCTAAGCCTAAACATAACCGTAACACTAACACTAACCCCTTACTATAACCCTAACCGTAAACCTAACGCTAACCCTAACCCTAACTCATACCGTAACCCGAACTCGTACCCTAACCCTAACCCTAAACCTAACCCTAACCCTGACCCTAACCCTAAACCTAATCCCGTACACTAACCCTAACCCTAACCCGCATCCTAAACCTAACCCTAAACCTAGACCTAAACCGTACCCTAACCCTAACCCATACCCTAACAATTACCCTATCCCATACCATAACCCTAACACTAACCCTAACCCGTACACTAACCCTAACCCGTACCCTATCCTTAACCCGATGCCTAACCCTAACCCACACCCTAAACCTAACCCTAAACCTAGACCTAAACCGTACCCTAAACCTATCCCGTAACCTAACCCTAACGCTAACCTGTACCCTAACCCTAACACTAACCCTAACCCTTACCCTAACCCGTACCCTGGCGGTAAACTTAACCCGTACCCTAACACTAACCCAAACCCGCACTCTAACCCTAACCCTAACCCTAACCCTCACCCTAAACTTAACCCTAACCCTAACCCAAACCATAAACCTTAACAATAACCTAACCCTATCCCATACCCTAACCATAATCCTAACCTTAACCATAACCCTAACCCATACCCTAAATCTAAAACTAACCCGTACCCTAACCCCAACCCTAACCTTAATACGTACCCTAACACTAACCCTAACCCTAACCCTAACCCTAACCCTGACCCTAACCCTAAATCTAACCCTAACCCCTAACCCTAACCCTAAACTTAACCCTTACCCTAACCCGTACCCAAACGGTAAACCTAACCCGTACCCTAACACTAACCCAAACCCGTACTCTAACCCTAACCCTAACCCAAACCCGCACCCTAAACTTAACACTAACCCTAACACAAACCATAACCCTTAACCGTAACCTAACCCTAACCCATAGCCTAACCCTAACCCTAACCTTAACCGTAACCCTAACCCGTACCCTAAACCTAAAACTAACCCGTACCCTAACACCAACCCTAACCATAACCCGTATCCTAACACTAACCCGTACCCTAACACTAACCCTTACCCTCACCCTAAACCTAACCCGTACCCTAACCCTAAACGTAACCCTAACCCGTACCCAAACCCTAACCCTAACACGTACGCTAACCCTAACCCTTACCCTAACTCGCACACTAAACCTAACCCTAACCCTAGACCTAACACGTACACTAAACCTATCCCGTACCGTAAACTTAACGCTAAACCGTACCATAAACCTAACACTAACCCAAACCCTAACCCTAACTCTAACCCTAAACGTACCCTAACCCTAACCATACCCGCATCCTAAACCAAACCTTTAACCTAGACCTAACCCGTACCCTAACCCTAACCCGTACCCTAACACTAACCCCAAACCTAACCCTAACCCATACCATAACACTAATGCTAAACTTAACCCGTACCCTAAACCTAACCCGTACCCTATCCCTAACCCGATGCCTAACACTAACCCACACCCTAAACCTAACCCTAACCCTAGACTTAAACCGTACCCTAAACCTAACCCAAACCCTAACCCTAACATTTACTTTAAAAGTAACCCTAACCCGTACCCTAACCCTAAAACTAACCGGTACACTAACCCTAAAACTAAACCGTACCCTAACCCCAAACCTAACCCTAACCCATACCCTAACCGTAACCCTCTCCCGTAACCTAACCCTAACCCTAACCCTTTCCCTAACCCTAACACTAACCCTAACACTACCCTAACCCTAACCCTAACCCTAACCCTAACCCTCTAACCCTAACCCTAACCCTAACCCTAACCCCTAACCCTAACCCTAACCCTAACCCTAACCCTAACCTTAAACGTAACCCTAACCCGTAATCTAAACCTAACCCGTACCCTAACACCAACCCTAACCCTTACACTATCCCTAACCCGTACCCTAACCCTAAACGTAATCTTAACCTGTACCCAAACCCTAACCCTAACACGTACCCTAACCCTAACCCTAACCCTAACACTTACCCTAACCCGTACTCTAACCCTAACGCGTACCCTAACACTAACCCTAACCCTAACACTATCCCTAACCCGTACTCTAACCGAAAACCTAACCCTAACTCTAATCCTAACCCATACTATAACCCTAAACCTAACCCAAACCCTAAACCTAACACTAACCCATACTCTAAACCTAACCCGTAGCCTAACACTAACTCTTACCCTAACCCCTAACCCTAAGCCTAACCCTAACCCTTACCCTAACCCGTACCCAAACGGTAAACCTAACCCTTACCCTAACACTAACCCAAACCCGTACTCTAACCCTAACCCTAACCCTAACCCTAAACCGCACCCTAAACTTAACCCTAACACTAACCCTAACCATAACCCTTAACCGTACCTAACCCTAACCCTAACTCATACCCTAACCCTAACACTGACCCTAACCGTAACCCTAACCATAACCCTTACCCGTACCCTAACCTTAACCCATAACTTAACACTAACCCTAACCTTAACCGTAACCTTAACCCGTACCCTAACCCTAAAACTAACCCTTACTGTAATCCCAACCCTAACCCTAACCCGTACCATGACCCTATCCCTTATCCTAACAGTGACCCTAAACCTAACCCTAACCTGTACCCTAACCCTAACCCGCACCTAAACCTAACACTAACCCGTACCCTAACCCTAAACCGTAACCTAACCTAAACCTAACCCTAAACTTATCCCGTACACTAACCCTATCCCGTACCCTAAACCTAACCCTAACCTGTACCCTAAACCTAACCCTAAACCCTACCCTAACCCTAACCCGTAACCTAAACTTAACCCTAACTATAAACTTAACCTGAACACTAAACCTATTCCGTACCCTAAACCTAACCCTAACTATAAACTTAACCTGAACACTAAACCTATTCCATACCCTAAACCTAACCCTAACCCGTACACTAACCCTAACCTAACCCTAACAATATCCGTACACTAACCCTAACACTAACCCTAACCGGTACTCTAACACTAAACCTAACCCTAAACCTAACCCTAACCGGTACTCTAACCCTAACCCGTACCCTAACACTAACCCTTACCCTAACCCTAAACCTAAAGCGTACCCTAACGCTAAACGTAACCCTAACCCGTACCCAAACACTAACCTAACATGTAACCTAATCCTAACCCTAACCCTAACCCTAACATGTAACCTAATCCTAAACCTAACCCTAACCCTAACCATAACCCTGACCCGCACACTAAACCTAACCCTAACCCTAGACCTAACACGTAAACCAACCCTATCCCTTACCGTAACCTTAACCCTAACCCGTACCATAACCCTAACACTAACCCTAACACTAACCGTAACCCTTACCTAACCCGAACCCGTACACTAACTCTAACCCGAACCCTAACCTTAACCTTAACCCGTACCCTAACCCTACCGTAGCCTAACCCTAACCCTAAAATAACCCCTAAACCTAACGTTAAACCTAACCCTTACCCTAACCCGTACCCAAACGGTAAACCTAACCCGTACCCTAACACTAACCCAAACACGTGCTCTAACCCTAACCCTAACCCTAACCCGCACCCTAAACTTAACACTAACGCTAACCCAAACCGTAACCCTTAACCGTAACCTAACCCTAACCCATACCCTAACCCTAACCCTAACCTTAACCATAACCCTAAACCGTACCCGAACTCTAAAACTAACCCGTACACTAACCTCAACCCTAAACCTAATCCGTAACCTAACACTAACCCTAACCCTAACCCTGAACTTAAATCTAACCTAACCCTTACACTAACCCTAACCTTAACCCTAACCCGCACCCTCAACCTAACCCTAACTGTACCCTAACCCTAACCCGTAACGTAAACCTAAACCTAACCCTAAACTTAACCCGTACGCTAACCCTATCCCATACCATAAACATAAACCTAACCCGTATCCTAACCCTAAACCTAACCCTTAGCCTAACGCGTACAATAACCCTAACCCTAACCCTAACCCTAACCCTAACACTATCCCTAACCCGTACTCTAACCCTAACACTAACCTTAACCATACTCTAACCCTAACCCTAACCCTCACCCTAACCCTAACCCGCTGTAACCCTAACCCGTACCAAAAACCCGAACCCTAAGCCATACCCTAACCCTAACCCTAACTCGTACCCTAACCCTAACCCTATCCCTGACCCTAAACCTAACCCTAACCCGTACCCTAACCCTAACCCGCACCTAAACCTAACACTAACCCGTACCCTAACCCTAATCCGTAACCTAACACTAACCCTAACCCTAACCCTGACCCTAACCCTAACCCGCACACTCAACCTAACCCTAACCGTACCCTAACCCTAACCCGTAACCTAAACCTAAACCTAACCCTAAACTTAACCCGTACGCTAACCCTATCCCTTACCATAAACCTAACCCTAACCCGTATCCTAACCCTAAACCTAACCCTTAGCCTAACGCGTACAATAACCCTAACCCTAACCC
Source organism: Urocyon cinereoargenteus (assembly GCA_032313775.1). Classification (NCBI taxonomy): domain Eukaryota; kingdom Metazoa; phylum Chordata; class Mammalia; order Carnivora; family Canidae; genus Urocyon; species Urocyon cinereoargenteus. Next base: position 97,877,391 of record JAVLSZ010000003.1, read on the forward strand.
TAACACTAACCCTACCCGTACTCTAACCCTAATCCTAACCCTAACCCGTACCCTAACACTAACCCTAACCCTCACCTAAACCTAACCCTAACCCTAACCCGTACCCTAAGCCTAACCCGTCACCTAAACCTAAGCCTAACCCTAAACTTAACCCATACGCTAACCCTATCCCGTACCCTAAACCTAACCCTAACCCGTGCCCTAACCCTAAACCTAACTCATAACCTAACCCTAACCCTAACCCTGACCCTAAACCTAATACTAACTCGTACCCTATGCATAACCCATACCCTAACCCTAACCCTTAACCTAAGCCTAACCCTAACCCGTACCCTAAACCTAACCCTAACCCTTGACCTAAAATGTACCCAAACCTATCCTGTACCCTACCCCTAACCCGTACCCAAACACTAACAGTAACCCTAACCCATACCCTAGCGCTAACCCTAACCCTAACCCTAACCCTAACCATACTCTAACACTAACCCTAACCCTCACCCTAACCCTACCCCGTACTGTAACCCTAACCCATACCATAACCCTAACCCTAACCCGTACCCTAACCCTAACACTAACTCGTACCATAACCCTAACCCTAACACTGACCCTAAACCTAACCCTAACCCATACCATAAATCTAACCCGTAATTTAAACCTAACCCTAAACCTAACCCGTACCCTAAACCTAACCCTAACACTAACCCATACCCTAAACCTACCCTAACCCTGACCCTAACCCTAACCCTAACCCGTACCCTAAGCATAACCCACACCCTAACCCTAACCCTAAAAATAACGCTAACCCTAACCCGTACCCTAAACCTAACCCTAACCCTTGACCTAACCCATACCCAAACCTATCCTGTACCCTAACCCTAACCCTAAACCGTACGCAAACCCTAACAGTAACCCTAATCCATAGCCTAGCGCTAACCCTAGCCCTAACCCTAACACTAACCCGGACCCAAAACTAACCGAAACCTGACCCTAAAAATAACCCTATCCCGTACCCTAAACCTAAACCATACCCGAACCCTAACCCTAAACCTAACCATACCCTAAACCTAAACGTAACCCTAGCCCGAACCCAAACCCTAACCCTAACCCGCACATTAAACCTAAACCTAACCCTAGACCTAACACGTACACTAACCCTATCCCGTACCCTAACCTTAACCCTAACCCGTACCGTGTCCCTAACACTAACGCAAACCCTAACCCTAACGCGTACACTAACCCTAACCAAACCTTAAACCTAACCCTAACCCGTACCCTAACCCTACCCGTAGCCTATTCCTAACTCTAACCCTAACCCCTAACCCTAAGCCTAACCGTAACCCGCACTCGAACCCGTACCCAAACGGTAAACCTAACCCGTACTGGAACACTAACCCAAATCCGTACTCTAACCCTAACCATAACCCTAACCCTAACCCTAACCTGCACCCTAAACTTAACCCTAACCCTAACCCAAACCATAACCCTTAACCGTAACCTAACCCTAACACATAACCTAACCCTAACTCTACCCTTAACCATAACCCTAATCCGTAAGCTAACCCTAAAACTAACCCGGACCCTAACCCCAACCCTAACCCTAACAAGTACCCTAACACTAACCCTGACCCTAAACCTAATCCAAACCTTACACTAACCCTAAACCTAACACAACTTGCACCCTAAACCTAACCCTAACCCGTACCCTAACCCTAACCAAACCCTAACCCTAACACTAACACTTACCCTAATCCTAATCCTATCCCGTACACTAACCCTAACCCTAACCCGTACCCGTACCCTAACCTTAACCCTAACCCTATCCCTAACACTAATCCTTCCCTGTACTCTAACCCTAAACCTAAACCTAACCCTAACCCGTACCCTAACCCTAACCCTAACCCGTACCATAAAACTAACACTAACCTTACCCGTACCCTAAACCTAACCCGTACTCTAACACTAACCCGTACCATAACCCTAAACCTAACCTGTACCCTAACCCTAACCCTAACTCATACCTTAACCCTAAACCTAACACTGACCCTAACCCTAACCCTAACCCTAACCCTAACCCGTACCCTAAACCTAACCCTAACCCTAACTCGTACCCTAAACCTACCCTAACACTGACCCTAACCCTAATCCTAACCCATACGCTAAGCCTAACCCATACCCTAACCCTAACCCTAAACCTAATCCTAACCCTAAACCGTACCCTAAACGTAACCCTAACCCTCTACCTAACCCGTACCCAAACCTATCCCATAACCTAACCCTAACCCTAACCCGTACCCAAAACCTAACAGTAACCCTAAACAATACACTACCGCTAACCCTAACCCTAACCCGGACCCTAAACCTAACCCTTACCCTGACCCTAACACTAACCCTATCCCGTACCCTAACCCTAAACCGTACACGAACCCTAACCCTAAACCTAACCCATACCCTAACGCTAAACGTAACCCTAGCCCGTACCCAAACCCTAACCCGAACCTTAACCCTAACCCTAACCTGTACCCTAACCCCACCCATAGCCTAATCCTAACTCTAACCCTAACCCCTAACCATAAGCCTAACCCTAAACCTTAACCGAACCCGTACCCAAACGGTAAACCTAACCCGTACCCTAACACTAACCCAAACCCGTACTCTAACCCTAACCCTAACCATAACCATAACCCACACCCTAAACTTAACCCTAACCCTAACCCAACACATAACCCTTAACTGTAACCTAACCCTAACCCATATCCTAACGCTAACCCTAAAATTAACCGTAACCCTAACCCATACCCTAACCCCAAAACTAACCCGTACCCTAACCCCAACCCTAACCCTAACCCGTACCCTAACACTAACCCTAAATCTAACCCTGACCCTAAACCTAACACTAACCCTTACACTAATCCTAAAACTAACCCTACCCGCACCCAAAATCCTACCCTAACCCGAACCCCAAACCTAACCCGTGACCTAAACCTAACCATAACCCTAAACTTAACCCGTACGCTAACCCTATCCTGTACCTGAAACTTACCCCTAACCCGTATCCTAACCCTAAACCTAACCCTATGCCTAAACCGTACATTAAACCCAAACCTAACCCTAACACTAACCCTACCGTGTACCCTAACCCTAACCCTAACCCTAACCCTAACCCTAACACTAATCCTACCCGTACTCTAACCCTAAACCTAACCCTAACCCTAACCCGTACCCTAACCTAACCCTAACCCTAACCCTAACACTAACCCTAACCCGTACTCTAAACCTAACCCTAACCCTACCCCTAATTGTACACTAACCCTAACCCTAACCCTCACCCTAACCCTAACCTGTAGTGTAACCCTAACCGGTACAATAACCCTAACACTAACCCGTACCCTAACCCTAACCCTAACCCTAACCCTATCCATACACTAACACTAACTCTAACCCTAACCCTAACCCTAACTTTAACCATAACCCTAATCCGTACCCAAATCCTAAAACTAACCCATACCCTAACCCCTACCCTAACGCTAACCCGTACCCTAACACTAACCCTAACCCTAACCCTGACACTAAACCTAACCCTAACCCTTACACTAACCGTAAACCTAACCCAACCGGCACCCTAAACCTAACCCTAACCCATACCCTAACCCTAAACCGTAACCTAAACCGAACCCTAACCCTAAACTTAACCCGTTCGCTAACCCTATCCCGTACCCTAAAGCTAACCCTAACCCGTATCCTAACCCTAACCTAACCCTAAGCCTAACCCGTACATTAACCCTTATCCTAACCCTAAAACTAACCCTACACCGTACTCTAACCCTAACCCTAACACTAACCCTAACCCTAACCCGTACACTAACCCTAACCCTACCCTAACCCTAACAGTAATCCTACCCCGTACTCTAACACTAACCCTAACCCTAACCCTAAACCTAACCCGTACCCTAACCCTAAACCTAACCCTAACACTAATCCTAACCCGTACTATCACCCTAACCCTAACCCTAACACTAACCCTACCCCGTACTCTAACACTAACCCTAACCCTAACCCTAAACCGTACTCTAACCCTAACCCTAACCCTAACACTAACACTAACCCTAACCTGTACTCTAACCCTAACCCTAACCCTAACCCTAACCGTATTATAACCCTAACCCTATCCCTCACCATAACCCTAATCCGTACTGTAACCCTGATCCGTACCATAACCCTAACCCTAACCCTAACCAGTACCCTAACCCTAACAATAATTCGTACCCTAATCCTAACCCTAACCCTGACACTAACCCTAACCCTAACCCGTACCCTAAACCTAACCTATACCCTAACCCTAAACCTAACCCTAACCCGTACCCTAAACCTAACCCTAACCCGTACCCTGACACTAAACCTAACCCTAAACCTGACCCTAACCCTAACCCTAATATGTACCCTAAGCCTAACCCATACCCTAAACCTAAGCCTAACCGTAACCCTATCCGTACTCTAACCCTAACCCTAACCCTAACCCTAACCCAGAGCTACACCTAACCCTAACCCGTACCATAACCCTATCCCTAATCCTAACCCTGACCCTAAACCTAACCCTAACCCGTACCCTAACCCTAACCCGCACCTAAACCTAACCCTAACACGTACCCTAAGCCTAATTCGTAACCTAAACCTAAACCTAAACCTAAACTTATCCCGTACACTAACCCTATCCTGTAACATAAACCTAACCCTAACCTGAACCCTAACCCTAACCCTAACCCTATCCGTACACTAACCCTAACCCTAACACTAACACTAACCCTAACCCATACTCTAACCCTAACCCTAACCCTAAACCTACCCTAACCTGTACTCTAACCAAACCCATACCCAAACGCTAACCCTTACCCTAACCATAAACCTAACCCGTACCCTAACCCTAAACGTAACCCTAACCCGAACCGAAACCCTAAACCTAACATGTACCCTAACCCTAACCCTAACCCGCACACTAAAACTAACCCTAACCCTAGACCTAACACGTACACTTAACCTATCCTGTACCGTAACCTTAACACTAACCCGTACCGTAACCCTAACACTAACCCTAACCCTAACCCTAACCCTAACCCTGACACTAACCCTAACCCGTACTCTAACTTAACCCTAACCGTAAACCTAACCCTAACCCGTACTCTAACCCTAACCCTAACCCTAACACTAACCATAATCCTAACACTAAACCTAACCCGTACTCTAACCCTAAACCTAACACTGACACTAACCCTAACCCCCTACTATAACCCTAACGCTAAACCTAACCCTATCCATAACCCTAACTCGTACCGTAACCCGAACTTGTACCCTAACCCTAACCCTAACCCTAAACCTAACCCTAAACCTGAACCTAAACCTAAACCTAATCCCGTACGCTAACCCTGACCCTAACCCGCATCTAAATCTAAACATAACCCTAGACCTATCCCGTACCTTAACCCTAACACGTACCCTAACACTAACCCTAACCCGTACCATAAACCTAACACTAACCCTAACCCGTACCCTAACCCTAACCCGTAACCTAACCCTAACCCGATGCCTAACCCTAACCCACACCCTAAACCAAACCCTAACCCTAGACCTAACCCGTAACCTAAACCTATCTCGTACCCTAACCCTAATGCTAACCTGTCCCTAACCCTAGACCTAACCCGTACCCTAACCCTAACCCGTACCCTAACACTAACCCTAACCCTAAACCTAAACCGTACCCTAACCTTAACCCTAACCCTAACACTAACACTAACCCTAATCCTAACCCTATCCCGTACACTAACGATAACCCTAACCCGTACCCGTACCCTAACCCTAACCCTAACTCTAACCCTAACACTAAACCTACACCGTACTCTAACCCTAACCCAAAACGTAACCCTAACCCGTACCCTAACGCGTAACCTAACCCTAACCCTAACCTGTACGCTAACACGTACCATAACCGTAACCCTAATCCTAACCCTAACCATAAACCTAACCCATACCCTACCCCTCACCCTAACCCATACCCTAACCTAACTCATACCCTAACCCTAACCCTTACCCTAACCCCTAACCCTAACCCTAACCCGTACCCTAAACCTAACCCTAACCCTAAATCGTACCCTAACCCTAACCCTTACCCTAACCCCTAAACCTAACCCTAACCCGTACCCTACACTAACCCTAACCCTAAACCTAAACCGTACCCTAACCCTAACCAAACCTTAACCCTAACACTAACACTTACCCTAATCCTAACCCTATCCCGTACACTAACCCTAACCCTAACCCGTACCCGTACCCTAACCTTAACCCTAACCCTATCCCTAACACTAATCCTTCCCTGTACTCTAACCCTAAACCTAAACCTAACCCTAACCCGTACCCTAACCCTAACCCTAACCCTAACCCGTACCATAAAACTAACACTAACCCTACCCGTACCCTAAACCTAACCCGTACTCTAACACTAACCCGTACCATAACCCTAAACCTAACCCGTACCCTAACCCTAACCCTAACTCATACCCGAACCCTAAACCTAACACTGACCCTAACCCTAACCCTAACCCTAACCCTAACCCGTACCCTAAACCTAACCCTAACCCTAACTCGTACCCTAAACCTACCCTAACACTGACCCTAACCCTAATCCTAACCCATACGCTAAGCCTAACCCATACCCTAACCCTAACCCTAAACCTAATCCTAACCCTAAACCGTACCCTAAACGTAACCCTAACCCTCTACCTAACCCGTACCCAAACCTATCCCATAACCTAACCCTAACCCTAACCCGTACCCAAAACCTAACAGTAACCCTAAACAATACACTACCGCTAACCCTAACCCTAACCCGGACCCTAAACCTAACCCTTACCCTGACCCTAACACTAACCCTATCCCGTACCCTAACCCTAAACCGTACACGAACCCTAACCCTAAACCTAACCCATACCCTAACGCTAAACGTAACCCTAGCCCGTACCCAAACCCTAACCCGAACCTTAACCCTAACCCTAACCTGTACCCTAACCCCACCCGTAGCCTAATCCTAACTCTAACCCTAACCCCTAACCATAAGCCTAACCCTAAACCTTAACCGAACCCGTACCCAAACGGTAAACCTAACCCGTACCCTAACACTAACCCAAACCCGTACTCTAACCCTAACCCTAACCATAACCATAACCCACACCCTAAACTTAACCCTAACCCTAACCCAACACATAACCCTTAACTGTAACCTAACCCTAACCCATATCCTAACGCTAACCCTAAAATTAACCGTAACCCTAACCCATACCCTAACCCCAAAACTAACCCGTACCCTAACCCCAACCCTAACCCTAACCCGTACCCTAACACTAACCCTAAATCTAACCCTGACCCTAAACCTAACACTAACCCTTACACTAATCCTAAAACTAACCCTACCCGCACCCAAAATCCTACCCTAACCCGAACCCTAAACCTAACCCGTGACCTAAACCTAACCATAACCCTAAACTTAACCCGTACGCTAACCCTATCCTGTACCTGAAACTTAACCCTAACCCGTATCCTAACCCTAAACCTAACCCTATGCCTAAACCGTACATTAAACCCAAACCTAACCCTAACACTAACCCTACCGTGTACCCTAACCCTAACCCTAACCCTAACCCTAACACTAATCCTACCCGTACTCTAACCCTAAACCTAACCCTAACCCTAACCCGTACCCTAACCTAACCCTAACCCTAACCCTAACACTAACCCTAACCCGTACTCTAAACCTAACCCTAACCCTACCCCTAATTGTACACTAACCCTAACCCTAACCCTCACCCTAACCCTAACCTGTAGTGTAACCCTAACCGGTACAATAACCCTAACACTAACCCGTACCCTAACCCTAACCCTAACCCTAACCCTATCCATACACTAACACTAACTCTAACCCTAACCCTAACCCTAACTTTAACCATAACCCTAATCCGTACCCAAACCCTAAAACTAACCCATACCCCAACCCCTACCCTAACGCTAACCCGTACCCTAACACTAACCCTAACCCTAACCCTGACACTAAACCTAACCCTAACCCTTACACTAACCGTAACCCTAACCCAACCGGCACCCTAAACCTAACCCTAACCCATACCCTAACCCTAAACCGCAACCTAAACCGAACCCTAACCCTAAACTTAACCCGTTCGCTAACCCTATCCCGTACCCTAAAGCTAACCCTAACCCGTATCCTAACCCTAACCTAACCCTAAGCCTAACCCGTACATTAACCCTTATCCTAACCCTAAAACTAACCCTACACCGTACTCTAACCCTAACCCTAACACTAACCCTAACCCTAACCCGTACACTAACCCTAACCCTAACCCTAACCCTAACAGTAATCCTACCCCGTACTCTAACACTAACCCTAACCCTAACCCTAAACCTAACCCGTACCCTAACCCTAAACCTAACCCTAACACTAATCCTAACCCGTACTATCACCCTAACCCTAACCCTAACACTAACCCTACCCCGTACTCTAACACTAACCCTAACCCTAACCCTAAACCGTACTCTAACCCTAACCCTAACCCTAACACTAACACTAACCCTAACCTGTACTCTAACCCTAACCCTAACCCTAACCCTAACCGTATTATAACCCTAACCCTATCCCTCACCATAACCCTAATCCGTACTGTAACCCTGATCCGTACCATAACCCTAACCCTAACCAGTACCCTAACCCTAACAATAATTCGTACCCTAATCCTAACCCTAACCCTGACACTAACCCTAACCCTAACCCGTACCCTAAACCTAACCTATACCCTAACCCTAAACCTAACCCTAACCCGTACCCTAAACCTAACCCTAACCTGTACCCTGACACTAAACCTAACCCTAAACCTGACCCTAACCCTAACCCTAAAACGTACCCTAAGCCTAACCCATACCCTAAACCTAAGCCTAACCGTAACCCTATCCGTACTCTAACCCTAACCCTAACCCTAACCCTAACCCACAGCTAAACCTAACCCTAACCCGTACCATAACCCTATCCCTAATCCTAACCCTGACCCTAAACCTAACCCTAACCCGTACCCTAACCCTAACCCGCACCTAAACCTAACCCTAACACGTACCCTAAGCCTAATTCGTAACCTAAACCTAAACCTAAACCTAAACTTATCCCGTACACTAACCCTATCCTGTAACATAAACCTAACCCTAACCTGAACCCTAACCCTAACCCTAACCCTATCCGTACACTAACCCTAACCCTAACACTAACACTAACCCTAACCCATACTCTAACCCTAACCCTAACCCTAAACCTACCCTAACCTGTACTCTAACCAAACCCATACCCAAACGCTAACCCTTACCCTAACCATAAACCTAACCCGTACCCTAACCCTAAACGTAACCCTAACCCGAACCGAAACCCTAAACCTAACATGTACCCTAACCCTAACCCTAACCCGCACACTAAAACTAACCCTAACCCTAGACCTAACACGTACACTTAACCTATCCTGTACCGTAACCTTAACACTAACCCGTACCGTAACCCTAACACTAACCCTAACCCTAACCCTAACCCTAACCCTAACCCTAACCCTGACACTAACCCTAACCCGTACTCTAACTTAACCCTAACCGTAAACCTAACCCTAACCCGTACTCTAACCCTAACCCTAACCCTAACACTAACCATAATCCTAACACTAAACCTAACCCGTACTCTAACCCTAAACCTAACACTGACACTAACCCTAACCCCCTACTATAACCCTAACGCTAAACCTAACCCTATCCATAACCCTAACTCGTACCGTAACCCGAACCTGTACCCTAACCCTAACCCTAACCCTCAACCTAACCCTAAACCTGAACCTAAACCTAAACCTAATCCCGTACGCTAACCCTGACCCTAACCCGCATCTAAATCTAAACATAACCCTAGACCTATCCCGTACCTTAACCCTAACACGTACCCTAACACTAACCCTAACCCGTACCATAAACCTAACACTAACCCTAACCCGAACCCTAACCCTAACCCGTAACCTAACCCTAACCCGATGCCTAACCCTAACCCACACCCTAAACCAAACCCTAACCCTAGACCTAACCCGTAACCTAAACCTATCTCGTACCCTAACCCTAATGCTAACCTGTCCCTAACCCTAGACCTAACCCGTACCCTAACCCTAACCCGTACCCTAACACTAACCCTAACCCTAAACCTAAACCGTACCCTAACCTTAACCCTAACCCTAACACTAACACTAACCCTAATCCTAACCCTATCCCGTACACTAACGATAACCCTAACCCGTACCCGTACCCTAACCCTAACCCTAACTCTAACCCTAACACTAAACCTACACCGTACTCTAACCCTAACCCAAAACGTAACCCTAACCCGTACCCTAACGCGTAACCTAACCCTAACCCTAACCTGTACGCTAACACGTACCATAACCGTAACCCTAATCCTAACCCTAACCATAAACCTAACCCATACCCTACCCCTCACCCTAACCCATACCCTAACCTAACTCATACCCTAACCCTAACCCTTACCCTAACCCCTAACCCTAACCCTAACCCGTACCCTAAACCTAACCCTAACCCTAAATCATACCCTAACCCTAACCCTTACCCTAACCCCTAAACCTAACCCTAACCCGTACCCTACACTAACCCTAACCCTAAACCTAAACCGTACCCTAACCCTAACCAAACATTAACCCTAACACTAACACTTACCCTAATCCTAACCCTATCCCGTACACTAACCCTAACCCTAACCCGTACCCGTACCCTAACCCTAACCCTAACTCTAACCCTAACACTAAACCTACACCGTACTCTAACCCTAACCCAAAACGTAACCCTAACCCGTACCCTAACGCGTAACCTAACCCTAACCCTAACCTGTACGCTAACACGTACCATAACCGTAACCCTAATCCTAACCCTAACCATAAACCTAACCCATACCCTACCCCTCACCCTAACCCATACCCTAACCTAACTCATACCCTAACCCTAACCCTTACCCTAACCCCTAACCCTAACCCTAACCCGTACCCTAAACCTAACCCTAACCCTAAATCATACCCTAACCCTAACCCTTACCCTAACCCCTAAACCTAACCCTAACCCGTACCCTACACTAACCCTAACCCTAAACCTAAACCGTACCCTAACCCTAACCAAACCTTAACCCTAACACTAACACTTACCCTAATCCTAACCCTATCCCGTACACTAACCCTAACCCTAACCCGTACCCGTACCCTAACCTTAACCCTAACCCTATCCCTAACACTAATCCTTCCCTGTACTCTAACCCTAAACCTAAACCTAACCCTAACCCGTACCCTAACCCTAACCCTAACCCTAACCCGTACCATAAAACTAACACTAACCCTACCCGTACCCTAAACCTAACCCGTACTCTAACACTAACCCGTACCATAACCCTAAACCTAACCCGTACCCTAACCCTAACCCTAACTCATACCCGAACCCTAAACCTAACACTGACCCTAACCCTAACCCTAACCCTAACCCGTACCCTAAACCTAACCCTAACCCTAACTCGTACCCTAAACCTACCCTAACACTGACCCTAACCCTAATCCTAACCCATACGCTAAGCCTAACCCATACCCTAACCCTAACCCTAAACCTAATCCTAACCCTAAACCGTACCCTAAACGTAACCCTAACCCTCTACCTAACCCGTACCCAAACCTATCCCATAACCTAACCCTAACCCTAACCCGTACCCAAAACCTAACAGTAACCCTAAACAATACACTACCGCTAACCCTAACCCTAACCCGGACCCTAAACCTAACCCTTACCCTGACCCTAACACTAACCCTATCCCGTACCCTAACCCTAAACCGTACACGAACCCTAACCCTAAACCTAACCCATACCCTAACGCTAAACGTAACCCTAGCCCGTACCCAAACCCTAACCCGAACCTTAACCCTAACCCTAACCTGTACCCTAACCCCACCCGTAGCCTAATCCTAACTCTAACCCTAACCCCTAACCATAAGCCTAACCCTAAACCTTAACCGAACCCGTACCCAAACGGTAAACCTAACCCGTACCCTAACACTAACCCAAACCCGTACTCTAACCCTAACCCTAACCATAACCATAACCCACACCCTAAACTTAACCCTAACCCTAACCCAACACATAACCCTTAACTGTAACCTAACCCTAACCCATATCCTAACGCTAACCCTAAAATTAACCGTAACCCTAACCCATACCCTAACCCCAAAACTAACCCGTACCCTAACCCCAACCCTAACCCTAACCCGTACCCTAACACTAACCCTAAATCTAACCCTGACCCTAAACCTAACACTAACCCTTACACTAATCCTAAAACTAACCCTACCCGCACCCAAAATCCTACCCTAACCCGAACCCTAAACCTAACCCGTGACCTAAACCTAACCATAACCCTAAACTTAACCCGTACGCTAACCCTATCCTGTACCTGAAACTTAACCCTAACCCGTATCCTAACCCTAAACCTAACCCTATGCCTAAACCGTACATTAAACCCAAACCTAACCCTAACACTAACCCTACCGTGTACCCTAACCCTAACCCTAACCCTAACCCTAACCCTAACACTAATCCTACCCGTACTCTAACCCTAAACCTAACCCTAACCCTAACCCGTACCCTAACCTAACCCTAACCCTAACCCTAACACTAACCCTAACCCGTACTCTAAACCTAACCCTAACCCTACCCCTAATTGTACACTAACCCTAACCCTAACCCTCACCCTAACCCTAACCTGTAGTGTAACCCTAACCGGTACAATAACCCTAACACTAACCCGTACCCTAACCCTAACCCTAACCCTAACCCTATCCATACACTAACACTAACTCTAACCCTAACCCTAACCCTAACTTTAACCATAACCCTAATCCGTACCCAAACCCTAAAACTAACCCATACCCCAACCCCTACCCTAACGCTAACCCGTACCCTAACACTAACCCTAACCCTAACCCTGACACTAAACCTAACCCTAACCCTTACACTAACCGTAACCCTAACCCAACCGGCACCCTAAACCTAACCCTAACCCATACCCTAACCCTAAACCGCAACCTAAACCGAACCCTAACCCTAAACTTAACCCGTTCGCTAACCCTATCCCGTACCCTAAAGCTAACCCTAACCCGTATCCTAACCCTAACCTAACCCTAAGCCTAACCCGTACATTAACCCTTATCCTAACCCTAAAACTAACCCTACACCGTACTCTAACCCTAACCCTAACACTAACCCTAACCCTAACCCGTACACTAACCCTAACCCTAACCCTAAACCTAACAGTAATCCTACCCCGTACTCTAACACTAACCCTAACCCTAACCCTAAACCTAACCCGTACCCTAAACCTAAACCTAACCCTAACACTAATCCTAACCCGTACTATCACCCTAACCCTAACCCTAACACTAACCCTACCCCGTACTCTAACACTAACCCTAACCCTAACCCTAAACCGTACTCTAACCCTAACCCTAACCCTAACACTAACACTAACCCTAACCTGTACTCTAACCCTAACCCTAACCCTAACCCTAACCGTATTATAACCCTAACCCTATCCCTCACCATAACCCTAATCCGTACTGTAACCCTGATCCGTACCATAACCCTAACCCTAACCAGTACCCTAACCCTAACAATAATTCGTACCCTAATCCTAACCCTAACCCTGACACTAACCCTAACCCTAACCCGTACCCTAAACCTAACCTATACCCTAACCCTAAACCTAACCCTAACCCGTACCCTAAACCTAACCCTAACCTGTACCCTGACACTAAACCTAACCCTAAACCTGACCCTAACCCTAACCCTAAAACGTACCCTAAGCCTAACCCATACCCTAAACCTAAGCCTAACCGTAACCCTATCCGTACTCTAACCCTAACCCTAACCCTAACCCTAACCCACAGCTAAACCTAACCCTAACCCGTACCATAACCCTATCCCTAATCCTAACCCTGACCCTAAACCTAACCCTAACCCGTACCCTAACCCTAACCCGCACCTAAACCTAACCCTAACACGTACCCTAAGCCTAATTCGTAACCTAAACCTAAACCTAAACCTAAACTTATCCCGTACACTAACCCTATCCTGTAACATAAACCTAACCCTAACCTGAACCCTAACCCTAACCCTAACCCTATCCGTACACTAACCCTAACCCTAACACTAACACTAACCCTAACCCATACTCTAACCCTAACCCTAACCCTAAACCTACCCTAACCTGTACTCTAACCAAACCCATACCCAAACGCTAACCCTTACCCTAACCATAAACCTAACCCGTACCCTAACCCTAAACGTAACCCTAACCCGAACCGAAACCCTAAACCTAACATGTACCCTAACCCTAACCCTAACCCGCACACTAAAACTAACCCTAACCCTAGACCTAACACGTACACTTAACCTATCCTGTACCGTAACCTTAACACTAACCCGTACCGTAACCCTAACACTAACCCTAACCCTAACCCTAACCCTAACCCTAACCCTAACCCTGACACTAACCCTAACCCGTACTCTAACTTAACCCTAACCGTAAACCTAACCCTAACCCGTACTCTAACCCTAACCCTAACCCTAACACTAACCATAATCCTAACACTAAACCTAACCCGTACTCTAACCCTAAACCTAACACTGACACTAACCCTAACCCCCTACTATAACCCTAACGCTAAACCTAACCCTATCCATAACCCTAACTTGTACCGTAACCCGAACCTGTACCCTAACCCTAACCCTAACCCTAAACCTAACCCTAAACCTGAACCTAAACCTAAACCTAATCCCGTACGCTAACCCTGACCCTAACCCGCATCTAAATCTAAACATAACCCTAGACCTATCCCGTACCTTAACCCTAACACGTACCCTAACACTAACCCTAACCCTAACCCGTACCATAAACCTAACACTAACCCTAACCCGTACCCTAACCCTAACCCGTAACCTAACCCTAACCCGATGCCTAACCCTAACCCACACCCTAAACCAAACCCTAACCCTAGACCTAACCCGTAACCTAAACCTACCTCGTACCCTAACCCTAATGCTAACCTGTCCCTAACCCTAGACCTAACCCGTACCCTAACCCTAACCCGTACCCTAACACTAACCCTAACCCTAAACCTAAACCGTACCCTAACCTTAACCCTAACCCTAACACTAACACTAACCCTAATCCTAACCCTATCCCGTACACTAACGATAACCCTAACCCGTACCCTAACCCTAACCCTTACTCTAACCGTAACCCTAACCCTAACCCATACCCATACCCTAAACCTAAACCTAAACCATACCCTAACCCTAACACTAACCCTAACACTGACGTTAACCCTAACCGTAACTCGTACCCTAAGCCTAACCCTTACCCTAAACCTAACCTTAATCCAAACCCTAACCCTAACCTGTACCCTAAACCTAACCCTAACCCTTGACCTAACCCGTCCCCAACCCTATCCCATAAACTAACCCTCACCCTAACCCGTACCCAAACCCTAACAGTTACCCTAAACCATTCCCTAGTGCTAACCCTAACACTAACCCTAACCCTAACCCTAACCTTAACCCGCACCCTAAACCTAAAGCTAACCCTAACCCTAACCATAACCCTTACCCGTACCCTAACCCTAAGCCTAACCCTAATATTAACCATAAACCTAACCCGTACCCTAAAACTAAAACTAACCCGTAACGTAACCCCGACCTTAACCCTAACCCGTACCATAACCCTATCACTAACCTTAACCCTGACCTTAAACCTAACCCGAACCCGTACCCTAAACCTAACCCTAACCCGCACCTAAACCAAACCCTAACCCGGAACCTAAACCTAACCATAACCCTAAACTTAACCCGTACGCTAAACCTATACCGTAACCTAAACCTAAACCTAACCCGTAGCCTAACCCTAACCCTAACACTATCCGTACACTAACACTAACACTAACCCTAACACTAACACTAACCCTAACCCGTACTCTAACCCTAACCCTAACCCTAAACCTAACCCTAACCCGTACTCTAAACCTAACCCGTACCCTAACACTAAATCTAACCCTAGCACTAACCCTAACCCGTACTCTAACCCTAAACCTAACCTTAACTCTAAAGCTAACCCGTTCTATAACCCTAATCCTAACCCTGACCCTAAACCTAACCCTAACCCGTACCCTAACCCTAACCCGCACCTAAACCTATCCCTAACACGTACCCTAAGCCTAATTCGTAACCTAAACCTAAACCTAAACCTAAACTTATCCCGTACACTAACCCTATCCTGTAACATAAACCTAACCCTAACCTGAACCCTAACCCTAACCCTAACCCTATCCGTACACTAACCCTAACCCTAACACTAACACTAACCCTAACCCATACTCTAACCCTAACCCTAACCCTAAACCTACCCTAACCTGTACTCTAACCAAACCCATACCCAAACGCTAACCCTTACCCTAACCATAAACCTAACCCGTACCCTAACCCTAAACGTAACCCTAACCCGAACCGAAACCCTAAACCTAACATGTACCCTAACCCTAACCCTAACCCGCACACTAAAACTAACCCTAACCCTAGACCTAACACGTACACTTAACCTATCCTGTACCGTAACCTTAACACTAACCCGTACCGTAACCCTAACACTAACCCTAACCCTAACCCTAACCCTAACCCTAACCCTAACCCTGACACTAACCCTAACCCGTACTCTAACTTAACCCTAACCGTAAACCTAACCCTAACCCGTACTCTAACCCTAACCCTAACCCTAACACTAACCATAATCCTAACACTAAACCTAACCCGTACTCTAACCCTAAACCTAACACTGACACTAACCCTAACCCCCTACTATAACCCTAACGCTAAACCTAACCCTATCCATAACCCTAACTCGTACCGTAACCCGAACCTGTACCCTAACCCTAACCCTAACCCTAAACCTAACCCTAAACCTGAACCTAAACCTAAACCTAATCCCGTACGCTAACCCTGACCCTAACCCGCATCTAAATCTAAACATAACCCTAGACCTATCCCGTACCTTAACCCTAACACGTACCCTAACACTAACCCTAACCCGTACCATAAACCTAACACTAACCCTAACCCGTACCCTAACCCTAACCCATAACCTAACCCTAACCCGATGCCTAACCCTAACCCACACCCTAAACCAAACCCTAACCCTAGACCTAACCCGTAACCTAAACCTATCTCGTACCCTAACCCTAATGCAAACCTGTCCCTAACCCTAGACCTAACCCGTACCCTAACCCTAACCCGTACCCTAACACTAACCCTAACCCTAAACCTAAACCGTACCCTAACCTTAACCCTAACCCTAACACTAACACTAACCCTAATCCTAACCCTATCCCGTACACTAACGATAACCCTAACCCGTACCCGTACCCTAACCCTAACCCTAACTCTAACCCTAACACTAAACCTACACCGTACTCTAACCCTAACCCAAAACGTAACCCTAACCCGTACCCTAACGCGTAACCTAACCCTAACCCTAACCTGTACGCTAACACGTACCATAACCGTAACCCTAATCCTAACCCTAACCATAAACCTAACCCATACCCTACCCCTCACCCTAACCCATACCCTAACCTAACTCATACCCTAACCCTAACCCTTACCCTAACCCCTAACCCTAACCCTAACCCGTACCCTAAACCTAACCCTAACCCTAAATCGTACCCTAACCCTAACCCTTACCCTAACCCCTAAACCTAACCCTAACCCGTACCCTACACTAACCCTAACCCTAAACCTAAACCGTACCCTAACCCTAACCAAACCTTAACCCTAACACTAACACTTACCCTAATCCTAACCCTATCCCGTACACTAACCCTAACCCTAACCCGTACCCGTACCCTAACCTTAACCCTAACCCTATCCCTAACACTAATCCTTCCCTGTACTCTAACCCTAAACCTAAACCTAACCCTAACCCGTACCCTAACCCTAACCATAACCCGTACCATAAAACTAACACTAACCCTACCCGTACCCTAAACCTAACCCGTACTCTAACACTAACCCGTACCATAACCCTAAACCTAACCCGTACCCTAACCCTAACCCTAACTCATACCCGAACCCTAAACCTAACACTGACCCTAACCCTAACCCTAACCCTAACCCTAACCCTAACCCGTACCCTAAACCTAACCCTAACCCTAACTCGTACCCTAAACCTACCCTAACACTGACCCTAACCCTAATCCTAACCCATACGCTAAGCCTAACCCATACCCTAACCCTAACCCTAAACCTAATCCTAACCCTAAACCGTACCCTAAACGTAACCCTAACCCTCTACCTAACCCGTACCCAAACCTATCCCATAACCTAACCCTAACCCTAACCCGTACCCAAAACCTAACAGTAACCCTAAACAATACACTACCGCTAACCCTAACCCTAACCCGGACCCTAAACCTAACCCTTACCCTGACCCTAACACTAACCCTATCCCGTACCCTAACCCTAAACCGTACACGAACCCTAACCCTAAACCTAACCCATACCCTAACGCTAAACGTAACCCTAGCCCGTACCCAAACCCTAACCCGAACCTTAACCCTAACCCTAACCTGTACCCTAACCCCACCCGTAGCCTAATCCTAACTCTAACCCTAACCCCTAACCATAAGCCTAACCCTAAACCTTAACCGAACCCGTACCCAAACGGTAAACCTAACCCGTACCCTAACACTAACCCAAACCCGTACTCTAACCCTAACCCTAACCATAACCATAACCCACACCCTAAACTTAACCCTAACCCTAACCCAACACATAACCCTTAACTGTAACCTAACCCTAACCCATATCCTAACGCTAACCCTAAAATTAACCGTAACCCTAACCCATAACCTAACCCCAAAACTAACCCTAACCCTAACCCCAACCCTAACCCTAACCCGTACCCTAACACTAACCCTAAATCTAACCCTGACCCTAAACCTAACACTAACCCTTACACTAATCCTAAAACTAACCCTACCCGCACCCAAAATCCTACCCTAACCCGAACCCTAAACCTAACCCGTGACCTAAACCTAACCATAACCCTAAACTTAACCCGTACGCTAACCCTATCCTGTACCTGAAACTTACCCCTAACCCGTATCCTAACCCTAAACCTAACCCTATGCCTAAACCGTACATTAAACCCAAACCTAACCCTAACACTAACCCTACCGTGTACCCTAACCCTAACCCTAACCCTAACCCTAACCCTAACACTAATCCTACCCGTACTCTAAGCCTAAACCTAACCCTAACCCTAACCCGTACCCTAACCTAACCCTAACCCTAACCCTAACACTAACCCTAACCCTAACCCGTACTCTAAACCTAACCCTAACCCTACCCCTAATTGTACACTAACCCTAACCCTAACCCTCACCCTAACCCTAACCTGTAGTGTAACCATAACCGGTACCATAACCCTAACCCTAACCCGTACCCTAACTCTAACCCTAACACTAACCCTAACCCTATCCATACACTAACACTAACTCTAACCCTAACCCTAACCCTAACTTTAACCATAACCCTAATCCGTACCCAAACCCTAAAACTAACCCATACCCTAACCCCTACCCTAACGCTAACCCGTACCCTAACACTAACCCTAACCCTAACCCTGACACTAAACCTAACCCTAACCCTTACACTAACCGTAACCCTAACCCAACCGGCACCCTAAACCTAACCCTAACCCATACCCTAACCCTAAACCGTAACCTAAACCGAACCCTAACCCTAATCTTAACCCGTTCGCTAACCCTATCCCGTACCCTAAAGCTAACCCTAACCCGTATCCTAACCCTAACCTAACCCTAAGCCTAACCCGTACATTAACCCTTATCCTAACCCTAAAACTAACCCTACACCGTACTCTAACCCTAACCCTAACACTAACCCTAACCCTAACCCGTACACTAACCCTAACCCTAACCCTAACCCTAACAGTAATCCTACTCCGTACTCTAACACAAACCCTAACCCTAACCCTAAACCTAACCCGTACCCTAACCCTAAACCTAACCCTAACACTAATCCTAACCCGTACTATCACCCTAACCCTAACCCTAACACTAACCCTACCCCGTACTCTAACACTAACCCTAACCCTAACCCTAAACCGTACTCTAACCCTAACCCTAACCCTAACACTAACACTAACCCTAACCTGTACTCTAACCCTAACCCTAACCCTAACCCTAACCGTATTATAACCCTAACCCTATCCCTCACCATAACCCTAATCCGTACTGTAACCCTGACCCGAACCATAACCTTAACCCTAACCAGTACCCTAACCCTAACAATAATTCGTACCCTAATCCTAACCCTAACCCTGACACTAACCCTAACCCTAACCCGTACCCTAAGCCTAACCTATACCCTAACCCTAAACCTAACCCTAACCCGTACCCTAAACCTAACCCTAACCCGTACCCTGACACTAAACCTAACCCTAAACCTGACCCTAACCCTAACCCTAAAACGTACCCTAAGCCTAACCCATACCCTAAACCTAAGCCTAACCGTAACCCTATCCGTACTCTAACCCTAACCCTAACCCTAACCCTAACCCACAGCTAAACCTAACCCTAACCCGTACCATAACCCTATCCCTAATCCTAACCCTGACCCTAAACCTAACCCTAACCCGTACCCTAACCCTAACCCGCACCTAAACCTAACCCTAACACGTACCCTAAGCCTAATTCGTAACCTAAACCTAAACCTAAACTTATCCCGTACACTAACCCTATCCTGTAACATAAACCTAACCCTAACCTGAACCCTAACCCTAACCCTAACCCTATCCGTACACTAACCCTAACCCTAACACTAACACTAACCCTAACCCATACTCTAACCCTAACCCTAACCCTAAACCTACCCTAACCTGTACTCTAACCAAACCCATACCCAAACGCTAACCCTTACCCTAACCATAAACCTAACCCGTACCCTAACCCTAAACGTAACCCTAACCCGAACCGAAACCCTAAACCTAACATGTACCCTAACCCTAACCCTAACCCGCACACTAAAACTAACCCTAACCCTAGACCTAACACGTACACTTAACCTATCCTGTACCGTAACCTTAACACTAACCCGTACCGTAACCCTAACACTAACCCTAACCCTAACCCTAACCCTAACCCTAACCCTAACCCTGACACTAACCCTAACCCGTACTCTAACTTAACCCTAACCGTAAACCTAACCCTAACCCGTACTCTAACCCTAACCCTAACCCTAACACTAACCATAATCCTAACACTAAACCTAACCCGTACTCTAACCCTAAACCTAACACTGACACTAACCCTAACCCCCTACTATAACCCTAACGCTAAACCTAACCCTATCCATAACCCTAACTCGTACCGTAACCCGAACCTGTACCCTAACCCTAACCCTAACCCTAAACCTAACCCTAAACCTGAACCTAAACCTAAACCTAATCCCGTACGCTAACCCTGACCCTAACCCGCATCTAAATCTAAACATAACCCTAGACCTATCCCGTACCTTAACCCTAACACGTACCCTAACACTAACCCTAACCCGTACCATAAACCTAACACTAACCCTAACCCGTACCCTAACCCTAACCCGTAACCTAACCCTAACCCGATGCCTAACCCTAACCCACACCCTAAACCAAACCCTAACCCTAGACCTAACCCGTAACCTAAACCTACCTCGTACCCTAACCCTAATGCTAACCTGTCCCTAACCCTAGACCTAACCCGTACCCTAACCCTAACCCGTACCCTAACACTAACCCTAACCCTAAACCTAAACCGTACCCTAACCTTAACCCTAACCCTAACACTAACACTAACCCTAATCCTAACCCTATCCCGTACACTAACGATAACCCTAACCCGTACCCTAACCCTAACCCTTACTCTAACCGTAACCCTAACCCTAACCCATACCCATACCCTAAACCTAAACCTAAACCATACCCTAACCCTAACACTAACCCTAACACTGACGTTAACCCTAACCGTAACTCGTACCCTAAGCCTAACCCTTACCCTAAACCTAACCTTAATCCAAACCCTAACCCTAACCTGTACCCTAAACCTAACCCTAACCCTTGACCTAACCCATCCCCAACCCTATCCCATAAACTAACCCTCACCCTAACCCGTACCCAAACACTAACAGTTACCCTAAACCATTCCCTAGCGCTAACCCTAACACTAACCCTAACCCTAACCCTAACCTTAACCCGCACCCTAAACCTAAAGCTAACCCTAACCCTAACCATAACCCTTACCCGTACCCTAACCCTAACCCTAACACTAATATTAACCATAAACCTAACCCGTACCCTAAAACTAAAACTAACCCGTAACGTAACCCCGACCTTAACCCTAACCCGTACCATAACCCTATCACTAACCTTAACCCTGACCTTAAACCTAACCCTAACCCGTACCCTAAACCTAACCCTAACCCGCACCTAAACCAAACCCTAACCCGGAACCTAAACCTAACCATAACCCTAAACTTAACCCGTACGCTAACCCTATACCGTAACCTAAACCTAAACCTAACCCGTAGCCTAACCCTAACCCTAACACTATCCGTACACTAACACTAACACTAACCCTAACACTAACACTAACCCTAACCCGTACTCTAACCCTAACCCTAACCCTAAACCTAACCCTAACCCGTACTCTAAACCTAACCCGTACCCTAACACTAAATCTAACCCTAGCACTAACCCTAACCCGTACTCTAACCCTAAACCTAACCTTAACTCTAAAGCTAACCCGTTCTATAACCCTAATCCTAACCCTAATCCTAACCCTAACCGGTACAGTAATCCTAACCCGTACCCTAAACCTAACCCTAACCCATAACCTAACCCTAAACCGTACCCTAACCCTAACCCTAAACCTAAACCGTACCCTAAACCTAAACGTAAACCAAACCCGTACCCAAAGCCTAACCCTAACACGTACCCTAACCAAACCCTAACCCTAACCCGCACACTAAACCTAAACCTAACCCTAGACCTACCACGTCCACTACATCGATGCCGTACCCTAAACTTAACCCTCACCAGTACCGTAACCCTAACACTAACCCTAACCCTAACCCTAATCCTAACCCTAACCCTAACCCGTACACTAACCCTAACCAGAACCCTAACCCTAACCCTAACCTGTACCCTAACCCTACCCGTATCCTACCACTAACTCTAACCCTAACCCCTAAACCTAACCATAACACTAACCATTACCCTAACCCGTACCCAAACGGTAAACCTAACCCGTACCCTAACACTAACCCAAACCCGAGCAATAACCCTAACCCTAACCCTAACCCTAACCCTAACCCTAACCCGTACAGTAACCCTAACGCGTACCCTAACCCTACACCTAACCCTAACCCTAACCCGTACTCTAACCCTAACTCTAACCCTAACCCTAATCGTACTCTAACCCTAACCGTCACCCTAAACCTAACCTTAACCTCTACTGTAGCCCTAACTGGTACCATAACCCTAAACCTAACCCGTACCCTAAACCTAACCCTAACCCTATCCGTACACTAACCCTAACCCTAACCCTAACACTACCCTAACCCGTACTCTAACCCCAATCCTAACCCTAACCTAACCCTAACCCGTACTCTAACCCTATCCCGTAACCTAACACTAACCCTTACCCTATCCCTAAAACTAACCCGTACCCTAACCTGTACCCTAACCCTAGCCGTAAACCTAACACATACCCTAACCCTAAACGTAACCCTATCCCGTACCCAAACCCTAACTGTAACCCGTACCCTAACCCTAACCCTAACTCTAACCCGCACACTAAACCTAACCCGAATCCTAGACCTAACATGTACACTAACCCCATCCCGTAACCTAACCTTAACCCTAACCTTCACCCTAAACCAGCATTAAACCTAACCCTAAACCTAACCCATACCCATACACATACACTAACCCCAAACCTAAACCGTACCCTAAACCGTACCCTAACCCTATCCCATAGCCTAATATTAACCCTAAACCCTAACCCTAACCATAACACTAACCCTACCGTAACCCGTACCCAAACAGTAAACCTACACGTACCCTAACACTAATCCAAACATGTACCCTAACCTGTACCATAACACAAAACCGTACAGTTACCCATACCTTAACCATAACCCTAACCCGTACACTAACCCGTAACATAACCCTAAACCTAACCCTAACCCTAATCCTAAATCTAACCCATACCCTACTCCTAACCCTAACTCGTTCCCTATCCCTAACCCGTACCCTAAACCTAACCCTAACCCATACACTAACCGTAAATCTAACCCTAACCCTAACCCTAACCCTAAACTGTGCCGTAACCCTAACCCGTACCCTAACCCTAACCCTAACACCAACCATAAACCTAACCCTAACCCGTACCCTAACACGTACCCTAATCCTAATCGTAAACCTAACCCTTACCCAAACCCTAACCCTAACCCTAACCCATAACCTATCTCTAACCCTAACCTTAACCGTAACTCTAACCCGTACCCTAACCCTAAAATTAACACGTACCCTAACCCCAACCCTAACCCTAACCCGTACCATAACCCTATCCCTAACCCTAACCCTGACCCTTAACCTAACCCTAACCCGTACCCTAACCCTAACCCTAAACCTAACCCTAACCAATACCCTAAACCTAACCCGTAACCTAAACCTAACCCTAACGCTAAACTTAACCCGTACGCTAACCCTATCCCGTAGCCTAAACCTAACCCTAACCCGTATCCTAACCCTAAACCTAACGCTAAGCCTAACCCGTACATTAACCCTAACCCTAACCCTAACACTAACCCTATCCAGTACTCTAACCCTAACCCTAACCCTAACCCGTACCCTAACCCTAACCTAACACTAACCCTAACCCGTACTCTAACCCTAACCCTAACCCTAACCCTAACCCTAACCGTACTCTAAACCTAACCCTAACCCTCACCCTAACCTTAACCCGTACTGTAACCCTAACCTGTACCAATACCCTAACCCTAACCCGTACCCTAACCCTAACCCTAACTCGTACCCTAACCCTAAACCTAACCCTGACCCTAAACCTAACCCTAACCAATACCCTAAACCTAACCCATAACCTAAACCTAACCCTAACCCTAAACTTAACCCGTACGCTAACCCTATCCCGTACCCTAAACCTAACCCTAACCTGTTCAGTAACCCTAACCCGTAACCTAACCCTACCCTGACCCTAATCTTAACACTATCCCGTACCCTAACCCTAAACCGTAACCTAAACCTAACCCTAAACCTAACCCGTACCCTAAACCTAAACGTAACCCTAACCCTTACCCAAACCCTAACCCTAACACATACCATAACCATAACCCGTACCCTAACCCTAACCCGCACCTAAACCTAACCCAAACTCATACCCTAACACTAACCCGTAACCTAAACCTAACACTAAACCTAAACTTAACCCGTACGCTAACCCTATCCCGTACCCTAACCAAACCCAAACCCGTACCCTAACCCTAACCCTAACCCTCTCCGTACACTAACCCTAACCCTAAACCTAACACTAACCCTAACCCGTACCCTAAATCTAACCCTAACCGTAAACCTAACCCTAACCCGTACTCTAACCCTAACCCGCAAACTAACACTAACACTTACCCTAACCCTAAACCTAACCCGTACCGTAACCCTAAACATAAGCCTAACACGTACCCAAACCCTAACCCTAACACGTACCCTATCCCTAACCCTAACCCTAACCCGCACACTAAACCTAACCCTAACCCTAGACCTAACACGTACACTAACCCTATCCCATAACCTAAACTTAACCATAACCCGTACCGTAACCCTAACACTAACCCTAACCCTAACCCTAAACCTAAGCCGTACACTCACCCTAACCCGAACACTAACCCTTACCCTAACCCATACCCTAACCCTACCCGTAGCCTAACCGTAACTCTAACCCTAACCCCTAACCCTAACCCTAACCCTTACCCTAAGCCGTACCCAAACGGTAAACCTAACCCATAGCCTAACACTAACCCAAACCCGTTCTCTAACCCTAACACTACGCTAACCCTAACCAGCACCCTAAACTTAACCCTAACCCTAACCCAAACCATAACCCTTAACCGTAACCTAACCCTAACCCATACATTAACCCTAACCCTAACCTTAACCATAACGCTAACCCGTATCTTAACCCTAATACTAACCCATACCCTGAACCCAACCCTAACCCTAACCCGTACCCTAACACTAACCCTAACCCTAACACAGACCCTAAACCTAACCTTATCACTTACACTAAACCTAACCCTAAACCTAACCCGCGCCCTAAACCTAACCCTAACCCGTACCCTAACCCTAACCCGTAACCTAAACCTAACCCTAACCCAAACTTAACCCGTACGCTAACCCTATCCCATACACTTCACCTAACCCTAACCCGTATCCTAACCCTAAAGCTAACCCTAAGCCTAAACCGTACATTAATCCCAAACCTAACCCTAACACTAATCCTACACCGTACTCTAACCCTAAACCTAACCCTAACCCTAACCCGTACACTAACCCTAACCCTAACACTAACACTAATTCTACCCCGTACTCTAACTCTAAACCTAACCCTAACCCTAACCCTAACCCTAACCCGTACCCTAAACCTAACCCTAACCCTAACCCTAACACTAACTGTATTCTAACCCTAACTCTAACCCTCACCCTAACCCTAACCCAAACCATAACCCTAAACCTAACCCGTATCCTAACCCTAACACTAACTCGTACCCTAACCCTAACCCTAACCCTAACCCTGACCCTAACCCTAACCCTAACCCGTACCCTAAACCTAACCCGTACTTTAAACCTAACCCTAAGCCTAACCCATACCCTAACCGTAACCCTAAAACTAACCCTAACCCTAAACCGTACCCTAAACATAACCCTAACCCTCTACCTACTCGTACCCAAACTTATCCCGTAACCTACCCCTAACCCTAACCCGTACCCAAACCCTAACAGTAACCCTAAACCATACCCTAGCGCTAACCCTAACCCTAACCCTAACCCAGACCCTAAACCTAAATCTTACCCTGACCCTAACACTAACCCTATCCCGTACCCTAACCCTAAACCATACACGAACACTAACCCTAAACCTAACCCATACCCTAACCCTAAACGTAACCCTAGCCCGTACCCAAACCCTTACCCGAACCTTAACCCTAACTCTAACCCGTACCCTAACCCTACCCGTAGCCTAATCCTAACTCTAACACTAACCCCTAAACCTAAGGCTAACCCTAACCCTTACCCGAACCCGTACCCAAACGGTAAACCTAACCCGTACCCTAACACTAACCCAAACCCGTACACTAACCCTAACCATAACCCTAACCCTAACCCTAACTCGCACCCTAAACTTAACCCTAACCCTAACCCAAACCATAACACTTAACCGTAACCTAACCCTAACCCATAACCTAACCCTAACCCTAACCTTAAACAACCATAATCCGTACCCAAACCCTAAAAAAACCCATACCCTAACCCCAACCCTAACGCTAACCCGTACCCTAACACTAAACCTAACCCCAACCCTGACCCTAAACCTAACTCTAACCCTTACTCTAACCCTAACCCTAACCCAACCCCCACCCTAAACCTAACCCTAACACGTACCCTAAAGCTAAACCGTAACCTAAACCGAACCCTAACCCTAAACTTAACCCGTTCGCTAACCCTATCCCGTACCCTAAACCTAACCATAAGCCGTACCCTAAACCTACACCGTAACCTAAACCGAACCCTAACCCTAAACTTAACCCGTTCGCTAACCCTATCCCGTACACAAAACATAACCCTAACCCGTATCCAAACCCTAACCTAAACCTAAGCCTAACCCGTACATTAACCCTTACCCTAACCCTAACACTAAACCTACCCCGTACTCTAACCCTAACCCTAACCCTAACCCATACCCTTAACCTATCCCTAACCCTAACTCGTACCCTAACCCTAACCCTAAACCTGACCCTAACCCTAACCCTAACCCGTACCCTAAAACTAATCCATACCCTAACCCTACCCATAAACCTAACCCTAACCCTAACCCGTACCCTAAACCTAACCCTAACCCTTGACCTAACCAGTACCCAACCTTATCCTGTACCCTAACCCTAACCCTAACCCGTACCCAAACCCTAACAGTAACACTAACCCATACCCTAGCGCTAAACCTAACCCTAACCCTAAGCCTAACCCGCACCCTAAACCTAAACCTAACCGTAACCCTAACATAACCCTTACCCATACCCTAACCCTAACCCATACCCTAACACTAACCCTAACCTTAACCGTAACCCTAACCCGTACCCTAACCCTGAAACTAACCCATAACCTAACCCCTACCCTAACGCTAACACGTAGCATAACCCTATCCCTAACCCTAACCCTGACCCTAAACCTAACTCTAACCCTTACCCTTACCCTAACCCGCACCTAAACCTAACCCTACCCCGTACCCTATTTCTAACCCATAACCTAAACCTAACCCTACCCCGTACCCTATTTCTAACCCATAACCTAAACCTAACCCTAACTGTAAACTTAACCCGTACACTAACCCTATCCCGTACCCTAAACCTAAACCTAACCTGTACCCAAACCCTAACAGTAACCCTCAATCATACCCTAGCGCTAACACTAACCCTAACCCTAACCCTAACCATTACCCGTACCCTAACCCTAAACCATACCCTAACACTAACCCTAAACTTAACCGTACCCATGACCCGTACACTAAACCTAAAATTAACCCATACTCTAACCCCACCCTAACCCTAACCTGTACCCTAACCCTAACCCTAACCCTAACCCACCCCAAAACTAACCGTGACCAGTAACCTAAGCCTAACCCTAACCCTAAACTTAACCCGTACGCTAACCCTATCCCGTACCCTAAACCTAACCCTAAATCGTAACCTAACCCTAAACCTGACTCTAAGCCTAACCCGTACATTAACCCTAACCCTAACACTAACACTAACCCTACCCTGTACTCTAACACTAACCCTAACTCTAACCCTAAACCGTACCCTAAACCTAACCCTAAGGCTAACCCTAACACTAACCCTACCCCAAACTCTAATCCTAACACAAACCCTAACCCTAAACCGTACTCTATCCCTGACCCTAACCCTAACCCTAACCCTATCCGCACTCTAATCCTAACCCTAACCCTAACCCTAACACTAAACCTAACCTGTACTCTAGCGCTAACCCTAAACCTAAATGTAATCGTAACCCATACGCTAACCCTAACCCGTACCCTAACACTAACCCTAAACCTAACACTATCCCTAACCCGTACTCTAACCCTAAACCTAACCCTATCTCTAACCCAAATCCGTACTACAACCCTAAACCTAACCCTAACCCTAAACCTAACCCTAACTCGTGCTCTAACCCTATCCCGTAGCCTAACACAAACTCTAATCCTAACCCCCAACTCTAACCCTATCCCTAACCCTTACCTAACCCGTACCCAAACGGTAAACCTAACCCGTTTCCTAACACTAACTCAAACGCGTACTCTAACCCTAACACTAACCCTAAGCCGCACCCTAAACTTAACCCTAACCCTAACGCTAAACATAACCCTTAACCATACCCTAACCCTAACGCTAACTCGTACCCTAACCCTAACACTGACCCTAACCCTAACCTGTACACTAACCCTAACCCGTACTCTAATCCTAACCCTAACCCTAACCCTATCCATACTCCAACCCTAACCCTAACCCTACCCCGTACTCTAAACCTAAACCTAACTCTAAACCTAAACCGTACCTTAACCCTTAACCTAACACTAACACTAAACCTACCCCGTACTCTAACCATAACCCTAAACCAAACCGTAACCCTAAAACCTACCCTAAACCTAACAGCAACCCTATCCCGTACTCTAAACCTAAGCCTAACCCTAACCCTAACTGTACTCTAACCCTAACCCTAAACCTCACCCTAACTCTAACCCGTACTGTAACCCAAACCCGTACCATAACCCTAAACCTAACCCTTACCCTAACCCTAACCCTAATTCATACCCTAACCCTAACCCTAACCCTGACCCTAACCATAACCCTAACCCGTACCCTAAACCTAACCTGTACCCTAACCCTAACCCTAACCCTAACCCTGACCCTAACCCTAACCCGTACCCTAAGCCTAACCCATACCCTAACCCTTATCCTAATCCTAACCCTAACCCTAATCGTACCCTAAACCTAACCCTAACCCTTGACCTAAAACATACACAACCCTATCCCGTAACCTAACTCTAACCCTAACCCGTACCCAAAACCTAACAGTAACCCTAACCCATACCCTAGCGCTAACCCTAACCCTAACCCTCACACCCTAAACCTAAACTTAACCCTAACCCTAACCATAACCCTTACCCGTACCCTAATCCTAACCCATACCCTAAACCAAACCCTAAACTTAATCGAAACCCTGACCCATACCCTAACCCTAAAATTAACCCGTACCCTAACCCCAACCCTAACCCTAAACCGTAACCTGAACCTAACCCTAACCCTAAACCTAACCCACACCTAAACCTAAACCTAAACCGTAACTTAAACCTAACCATTACCCTAAACTTAACCCGTACGCTAACCTTATCCCGTACCATAAACCTAATCCTAACACGTAACCTAACCCTTATCCGAACCCTAAGCCTAACCTGTACATTAACCCTAACCCTAAACCTAACACTAACCCTACCCTGTACTCTAACCCTAACCCTAACTCTAATCCTAACCCGTACCCTAACCCTAACCCTAACCCTAACCCTAACCCTAACACTAAACCTAACCCGTACTCTAACCCTAACCCTAAACCGTACCCTAAACCACACCCTAACCCTAACTCGTACCCTAACACTAACCGTAACCCTGACCCTACCCCTAACCCTAACCCGTACCCTAAACCTAACCCATACCCTAAACCTAACCCTAAACCTAACCCTAACCCTATCCCGTACCCTAAATCTAACCCTAAACCTTGTCCTAACCCGTACCCAACCCTATCCCGTAACCTAAACCTAACCCTAATCCGTACCCAAACCCTAAGAGTTACCATAACCAATACCCTAGCGCTAACCCTAACCCTAACCCTAAGCCTATCCCACACCCTAAACCTAACCCTAACCTTAACCGTAACCCTAACCCATACCCTAACCCTAAAAGTAACCCGTACCCTAAACTCAACCCTAATCCTAACCCGTAACCTAACACTAACACTAACCCTAACCCTAACCCTACCCTAAACCTAACCCTAACCCTTACACTAATCCTAACCCTAACTCTAACCCGCACCCAAAACCTAACCCTAACCCGTATCCTAACCATAACCCGTAACCTAAACCTAACGATAACCCTAAACTTAAGCCGTACGCTAACCCTATCTTGTACCCTACACCTAACCCTAAACCGTATCCTAACCCTAAAGCTAACCCTAAGCCTAAACCATACATTAATCCCAAACCTAACCCTAACACTAACCCTACACTGTACTCTAACCCTAACCCTAACCCGTACACTAACCCTAACCCTATCCCTAACCCTAACACTAATCCTACCCCGTACTCTAACCCTAAACCTAATCCTAACCCTAACCCGTACCCTAACCCATACCCTAACCCTAAACCTAACCCTAACCCTAACACTAACTGTACTCTAACCCTAACCCTAACCCTCACCCTAACACTAACCCGTACTGTAACCCTAACCCACACCATAACACTAAACCTAACCTGTACCCTAACCCTAACCCTAACTCGTACCCTAAACCTAACCTTCACACTGACCCTAACCCTAAACCTAAACCGTACCCTAAACTTAACCCGTACTTTAAACCTAACCCTAACCCTAACCTGTACCCTAAACCTAACCCTAACCCTAAACCTAAACCTAACCCTAACCCTAACTCTAAACCGTAACCTAAACATAACCCTAATCCTCTACCTAACCCGTACCGAAACCTATCCCGTAACCTAATCCTAACCCGTACCCAAACCCTAACAGTAACCCTAATCCATACCCTAGCGCTAAACCTAACCCTAACCCTAACCCAGACCCTAAACCTAACCCTAACCCTTGACCTAACCCGTACCCAACCTTATCCCGTACCCTAACCCTAACCCTAACCCGTACCCAAACCCTAACAGTAACACCAACCCATACCCTAGCGATAACCTTAACCCTAACCCTAACCCTAACCATAAAACTTACCTGTACCATAACCCTAACCCATACCCTAACACTAACCCTAAACTAAACCGTAACCCTAACCCGTACCCTAACCCTAAAACTAACCCGTACCCTAACCCCAACCCTAACCCTAAAACGTACCATAACCCGAAACCTAACCCTAACCCTGACCCTAAACCTAACCCTAACCCGTACCCTAACCCTAACCCGCACCTAAACCTAACCCTACCCCGTACCCTAACTCTAACCCATAACCTAAACCTAACCCTAACCGCAAACTTAAACCGTACACTAACCCTATCCTGCACCCTAAACCTAAACCTAACCCGTACACAAACCCTAAACCTTACATGTACCCTAACCCTAAACCTAATCCTAACACTTTCCCTAACCCGGACCCAAACGGTAAAACTAACCCGTACACTAACACTAACCCAAACCCGTATTCTAACCCTAACCCTTACACTAACACTAACCCTACCCCGTACTCTAACACTAACCCTAACCCTACCCATACCCTAACCTTAACCCTAACCCTAATACTAACTCTAACCCGTACTCTCACCCTAACCCTAACCCTAACACTAACACTAACCCTACCCCGTACTCTAACACTTACCCTAACCCTAACCCTAACCCGAACTCTAACCCTAACCCTAACCCTAACCATAACACTAACACTAACCCTAACCCGTACTCTAACCCTAACCCTAACCCTAACCCTAACCATATTCTAAATCTAACCCTAACCCTCACCCTAACACTAACCCGTACTGTAACCCTAACCCATACCATAACCCTAACCCTAACCAGTACCCTAACCCTAACAATAATTAATACCCTAACCCTAACCCTAACCCTGACACTAACCCTAACCCTAACCCTAAACCTAACCCTAACCCGTACCCTAAACCTAACCCTAACCCGTACACTAACCCTAAACCTAACCCTAAACCTGACACTAACCCTAACCCTAAAACGTACCCTAAGCCTAACCCATACCCTAACCCTAACCCAAACCCTAACCCTATCCGTACTCTAACCATAACCCTAACCCTACCCGTACTCTAACCCTAACACTAACTCTAACCCTAACCCGTACCCTAACCCTAACATTAACCCTAACACTAACCATACCCCGTACTCTAACCCTAACCCTAACCCTAACACTAAACCGTACCATAAACCTAACCCTAACCCTAACTTGTACCCTAACCCCAACCCTAACCCTGGCCCTAAACCAAACCTTAACTCGTACCTAAACCTAACCCATGGACTAACCCTAACCCTAAACCTAACCCTAACCCTAACCTGGACCCTAAACCTAACCCTAATCCTTGTCCTAACCCGTACCCAACCCTATCCCGTACCCTAACCCTAACCCTGACCCGTACCCAACCCTAAGAGTAACCCTAACCCATACCCTAGCACTAACCCTAACCCTAACCCTAAGCCTAACCCGCACCCTAAACCTAAACCTAACCGTAACCCTAACCATAACCCTTACCCGTACCCTAACCCTAACCCATAACCTAACAATAACCCTAACCATAACCATAACCCTAACCCATACCCTAACCCTAGAACTAACCTGTACCGTAACCCCAACCCTAACCCTAACCCGTACCATAACCCTATCCCTAATCCTAACCCTGACCCTGAACCTAACCCTAACCCGTACCTTAACCCTAACCTGCACCTAAACCTAACCCTAACCCGTACCCTAACCCTAACCCGTAACCTAAACCTAAACCTAAACCTAAACCTAAACTTATCCCGTACACTAACCCTATCCTGTACCCTAAACCTACCCCTAACCTGTACCCTAACCCTAACCCTAACCCTAACCCTATCCGTACACTAACCCTAACCCTAACCCTAACACTAACCCTAACCCATACTCTAACCCTAACCCTAACCCTAAACCTAACCCTAACCCGTCCTCTAACCCTAACCCGTACCCTAACACTAACCCTTATCCTAACCATAAACGTAACCCGTAACCTAACCCTAAACGTAACACTAACCCGAACCGAAACTCTAAACCTAACACGTACCCTATCCCTAACCCTAACCCACACACTAAAACTAACCCTAACCCTAGACCTAACATGTACACTAAACCTATCCTGTACCGTAACCTTAACCCTAACCCGTACCGTAACCCTAACACTAACCCTACCTTGTACTCTAACACTAACCCTTAACCTAACCCTAACCCGTACTCTAACCCTGACCCAAACCCTAACCCTAACACTAACCCTAACCCGTACTCTAACCCTAACCCTTACCCTAACCGTATTCTAAACCTAACCCTAACCCTCACCCTTACCCTAACCCGTACTGTAACCCTAACCCGTACCATAACCCTAATCCTAAACCGTACCCTAACCCTAACCCTAATTCGTACCCTAACCCTAATCCTAACCCTTACCCTAACCCGTACCCTAACCCGTACCCTAAACCTAACCTGTACCCTAACCCTAAGCCTAACCCTAACCCGTACCCTAAACCTAACCCTAACCCGTACACGAACCCTAACCCTAACCCTAACCCTGACCCTAACCCTAACCCTTACCCTAAACCTAACCCATACCCTAAACCCAAACTAACCCTAACCTGTACCCTAAACCTAACCCTAACCCGTACCCTAACCCTTGACCTAACCCGTACCCAACCCTATCCCGTAACCTAACCTTAACCCTAACCCGTACCCAAACCCGAACAGTAACCCTAACCCATACCATAGCGCTAACCCTAACCCTAACCCTAAACCTAAACCTGATCCTAACCCTAAACCTAAACCGTACCGTAAGCCTAACCCATACCCTAGCCCTAACCCTAACCCTAACCCAAACACCAACCCTACCCCATACTCTAACCCTAACCCTAACCCTAAACCGTACCCGTACCCTAACCCTAACCCTAACCCTAACCGTAACACCAACCCTATCCCGTACTCTAACCCTAAACCTAGACGTAACCCTAACTGTACTCTAACCATAACCCTAAACCTCACCTTAACCCTAAACCGTACTGTAACCCAAACCCATACCATAACCCTAAACCTTATCCTTACCCTAACCCTAACCCTAATTCGTACCCTAACCCTAACCCTGACCGTGACCCTATTCCTAACCCTAACCCGTACCCTAAACCTAACCTGTACCCTAACCCTAAACCTAACCCGAAATGTACCCTAAACCTAACCCTAACCCGTACCCTAACCCTAACCCTAACTCTAACCCTAACCCGTACCCTAAGCCTAAACCATACCCTAACCCTAAACCTAATCCTAAATCTAACCCTAACCCGTACCCTAAACCTAACCCTAACCCTTGACCTAACACGTACCCAACACTGTCCCGTAACCTAACCCTAACCCTAACCCGTACCCAAAACGTAACAGTAACCCTAACCAATATCCAAGCGCTAACCCTAACCCTAACCCTAATCCGCCCCATATACCTAAACCTAACCCTAACCTTAACCATAACACTTACCCGTACCCTAACCCTAACCCATACCCTAACCAAACCCTAAACTTAACCGTAACCCTGACCCATACCCTAACACTAAAATTAACCCATACCCTAACCCCAACCCAAACCCTAAACCGTAACCTAAACCTAACACTAACCCTAAACCTAACCCACACCTAAACCTAACCCTAACCCTAAACTTAACCCATACGCTAACCCTATCCCGTACCCTAAACCTAACCCTAACCTGTAACCTAACCCTAAACCTAATCCGAAGCCTAACCTGTATATTAACCCTAACCCTAACACTAACACTAACCCTACCCCGTACACTAACTCTAACCCTAACTCTAACCCTAACCCGTAACCTAACCCTATCCCTAACCCTAACCCTAACACTAAACCTAACCCGTACTCTAACCCTAACCCTAACCCGTACCCTAAACCACACCCTAACCCTAACTAGTACCCTAAAACTAACCCTAACCCTGACCCTAACCCTAACCAGTATCCTAAACCTAACCCATACCCTAAACCTAACCCTAAACCTAACCCTAACCCTATCCCCTACCCTAAATCTAACCCTAACCCTTGTCTTAACCCATACCCAACACTATCCCGTAACCTAACCCTAACCCTAACTGGTACCCAAACCCTAAGAGTAACCCTAACCCATACCCTAGCGCTAACCCTAACCCTAACCCTAAGGCTAACCCGCACCCTAAACCTAAACCTAACCATAACCCTAACCATAACCCTTACCCGTAGCCTTAACCTAACCCATACCTAACACTAACCCTAACATTAACCGTAACCCTAACCCGTACCATAACCCTAAAAATAACCCGTACCATAACACCAACCCTAACACTAACCCGTACCATAACCCTATCCCTAATCCTAACCCGTACCCAAAACCTAACCATAACATGTACCCTAACCCTAACCCTAACCCTAACACTTACCCTAACATGTACCCAAATGGTAAACCTAACCCGTACCCTAACACTAATCCAAACCCGTACTCTAACCCTAACCATAACCATAACCATAACCTGCACCCTAAACTTAACCCTAACCCTAACCCAAACCATAACCCTTAACCGTAACCTAACCCTAACCCATACTCTAAACCTAACCCTAACCTGAACCGTAACCATAACCCATACCCTAACCCAAAAACTAACCCATACCCTAAACCCAACCCTAACCCTAACCCGTAAACTAACACTAACCCTAAGCCTAAACCTGACCCTAAACCTAACCATAACCCTTACACTAATCCTAACCCTAACCTACCCCGCACCCTAAACCTAACCCTAACCCACACCCTAACCCTAACCCGTAACCTAAACCTAAACATAACCCTAAACTTAACCCGTACGCTAACCCTATCCCGTACCCTACACCTAACACTAACCCGTATCCTAACCCTAAAGTTAAACCTAAGCCTAAACCGTACATTAATCCCAAACCTAAATCTAACACTAACCCTACACCGTACTCTAACCCTAACCCTAACCCTAACCCTAATACATACACTAACCCTAACCTAACCCTAACCCTAACACTAATCCTACCCCGTACTCTAAACCTAAACCTAACCCTAACCCTAACCCTAACACTAACTGTACTCTAACCCTCACCCTATCCCTAACCCGTACTGTAACCCTAACCCATACCATAACCCTAAACCTAACCCGTATCCTAACCCTAACCCTAACTCGTACCCTAACCCTAACCCTAACCCTGACCCTAACCCCAACCCGTACCATAAACGTAACCCGTACTTTAAACCTAACCTTAACCCTAAACCGTACCCTAAACCTAACCCTAACCCTAACTCGTACCCTAAACCTACCCTAACCCTGATCCTAACCCTAACCCTAACCCACACCCTAAGCCAAACCCATACCCTAACCCATACCAACGCTAAGCCTAAACCGTACCCTAAACGTAACCCGAACCCTCTACCTAACCCGTACCCAAACCTATCCCGTAACCTAACCCTAACACTAACCCATACCCAAACCCTAACAGTAACCCTAACCCATACCCTAGCGCTAACCCTAACCCTAACCCTAACCCGGACCCTAAACCTAACTCTTACCCTGACCCTAACACTAACCCTATCCCATACCCTAAACCTAAACCATACACGAACACTAACCCTAACCTAACCCATACCCTAACCCTAAACGTAACCTTAGCCAGTACCCAAACCCTAACCCAAACCTTAAACCTAACCCTAACCCGTACCCTAACCCTACCCGTAGCCTAATCCTAACTCTAACCCTAACCCCTAAACCTAAGCAGAACCCTAACCCTTACCCGAATCCGTACCCAAACGGTAAACCTAACCCGTACCCTAACACTAACCCAAACCCGTACTCTAACCCTAACCATAACCCTAACCCTAACCCTAATTCGCACCCTACTTAACCCTAAACCTAACCCAAACCATATCCCTTAACCATAACCTAAACCTAACCCATAACCTAACCCTAACCCTAACCTTAACCATAACCCGAATCCATACCCAAACCCTAAAACTAACCCATACCCTAACCCCAACCCTAACGCTAACCCGTACCCTAACACTAACCCTAACCCTAAACCTGACCCTAAACCTAACTCTAACCCTTACCCTAACCCTAACCCTAACCCAACCCGCACTCTAAACCTAACCCTAACCTGTACCCTAAAGCTAAACCGTAACCTAAACAGAACCCTAACCCTAAACTTAACCCGTTCGCTAACCCTATCCCGTACCCTAAACCTAACCATAAGCCGTGCCCTAAACCTACACCGTAAGCTAAACCGAACCCTAACCCTAAACTTAACCCGTTCGCTAACCCTATCCCGTACCCTAAACATAACCCTAACACGTATCCAAACCCTAACATAACCCTAAGCCTAACCCGTACATTAACCCTTACCCTAAACATAACACTAAACCTACCCCGTACTCTAACCCTAACCCTAACCCTAACCCGTACCTTTAACCTATCCCTAACCCTAACTCGTACCCTAAACCTAACCCTAAACCTGACCCTAACCCTAACCCTAACCCGTTCCCTAAAACTAACCCATAACCCCAAACCTAACCATAAACCTAACCATAACCCTAACCCGTACCCTAAACCTAACCCTAACCCTTGACCTAACCAGCACCCAACCTTATCCCGTACCCTAACCCTAACCCTAACCCGTACCCAAACCCTAACAGTAACACTAACCCATACCCTAGCGCTAACCCTAACCCTAACCCTAAGCCTAAACCGCACCCTAAACCTAAACCTAACTGTAACCCTAACCATAACCCTTACCCGTACCCTAAACCTAACTCATACCCTAACACTAACCCTAACCTTAACCGTAACCCTAACCCATACCCTAACCCTAAAACTAACCCGTACCATAACCCCAAACCTAACCCTAACACGTAACATAACCCTATCCCTAACCCTAACCCTGACCCTAAACCTAACCCTAACCCATACCCTAACCCTAAACCGCACCTAAACCTAACCCTACCCCATACCCTAACTCTAACCCATAACCTAAACCTAACCCTAACCGTAAACTTAACCCATACACTAACCCTATCCCGTACCCTAAACCTAAACCTAACCCGTACCCAAGCCCTAACAGTAACCCTAAACCATACCCTAGCGCTAACACTAACCCTAACCCTAACCCTAACCATTACCCGTACCCTAACCCTAAACCATAACCTAACACTAACCCTAAACTTAACCGTAACCATGACCCATACATTAAACCTAAAATTAACCCGTACCCTAACCCCACCCTAACCCTAACCTGTACCCTAACCCTAACCCTAACCCTAACCCTCCCCAAACCTAACCCTGACCAGTAACCTAAGCCTAACCTAACACTAAACTTAACCCGTACGCTGACCCTATCCCGTACCCTAAAACTAACCCTAAACCGTAACCTAACACTAAACCTAACCCTAAGCCTAACCCGTACATTAACCCTAACCCTAACACTAACACTAACCCTACCCCGTCTACTAACCCTAACCCTAACTCTAACCCTAACCCGTACCCTAAACCTAACCCTAACCCTAACCCTAACACTAACCCTACCCCATACTCTAACCCTAACACAAAACCTAACCCTAAACCGTACTCTATCCTTGACCCTAACCCTAACCCTAACCATATCCACACTCTAACCCTAATCCTAACACTAACACTAACACTAAACCTAACTCGTACTCTAGCACTAACCCTAAACCTAAACGTAACCCTAACCCATACGCTAACCCTAACCCGTACCCTAACACTAACCCTAAACCTAACACTATCCCTAACCCGTACTCTAACCCTAAACCTAACCGTATCTCTAACCCAAACCCGTAGTATAACCCTAAACCTAACCCTAACCCTAAACCTAACCCTAACCCGTACTCTAACCCTATCCCATAGCCTAACACAAACTCTAAACCTAACCCCTAACTCTAACCCTATCCCTAACCCTTACCTATCCCGTACCCAAACGGCAAACCTAACCCGTTTCCTAACACTAACCCAAACCCGTACTCTAACCCTAACCCTAACCCTAACCCTAAAACACACCCTAATCTTAACCCTAAGCCTAACGCTAACCATAACACTTAACCGTACCCTAACCCTAACCCTAACTCGTACCCTAACCCTAACACTGACCCTAACACTAACCCGTACACTAACCCTATCCCGTACCCTAATCCTAACCCTAACCCTAACCCTATCCGTACTCCAACCCTAAACCTAACCCTACCCCGTACTCTAACCCTAACCCGTACCTTAACCCTTAACCTAACCCTAAAACTAACACTACCCCGTACTCTAACCCTTACCCTAAACCTAACCGTAACCCTAAACTGTACCCTAAACGTAACCCTAACCCTAACTCGTACCCTATCCCTAACCCTAACCCTAACCCTAACCCTAACCCGTACCCCAAGCCTAACCCATACCCTAACCCTAACCCTAACATTAACCTTACCCCGTACTCTAACCCTAACCCTAACTCTAACCCTAACCCGTACACTAACCCTAACCCTAACACTAACCCTAACACTAAACCTAACCCGTACTCTAACCCTAACCCTATCCCGTACCCTAAACCACACCCTAACCCTAACTCATACCCTAACACTAACCCTAACCCTGACCCTAACCCTAAACCTAACCCGTACCCTAAACCTAACCCATACCCTAAACCTAACCCTAAACCTAACCCTAACCCTATCCCGTACCCTAAATCTAACCCTAACCCTTGTCCTAACCCGTACCCAACCCTACCCCGTAACCTAACCCTAACCCAAACCCGTACCCAAACCCTAAGAGTAACCCTAACCCATACCCTAGCGCTAACCCTAAACCTAACCCTAAGCCTAACCCGCACCCTAAAACTAAACCTAACCGTAACCCTAACCATAACCCTTACCGTAGCCTAAACCTAACCCATACCTAACACTAACCCTAACCTTAACCGTAACCCTAACCCGTAGCATAACCCTAAAAATAACCCGTACCGTAACCCCGACCCTAACCCTAACCCGTACCATAACCCTATCCCTAATCGTATCCCGTACCCAAATCCTAACCATAACACGTACCCTAAACCTAACATTAACCCTAACCCTTACCCTAATCCGTACCTAAACGGTAAACCTAACCCGTACCCTAAAACTAACCCAAACCTGTACTCTAACCCTAACCCTAACTATAACCATAACCAGCACCCTAAACTTAACCCTAACCCTAACCCAAA
Source organism: Urocyon cinereoargenteus (assembly GCA_032313775.1). Taxonomy (NCBI): domain Eukaryota; kingdom Metazoa; phylum Chordata; class Mammalia; order Carnivora; family Canidae; genus Urocyon; species Urocyon cinereoargenteus. Next base: position 97,919,201 of record JAVLSZ010000003.1, read on the forward strand.
CCATAACCCTTAACCGTAACCTAACCCTAACCCATACCCTAAACCTAACCCTAACCTTAACCATAACCCTAACCCATACCCTAACCCTAAAACTAACCAGTACCCTAAACCCAAACCTAACCCTAACCCATACCCAAACACTAACCCTAACCCTAACCCTGACCCTAAACCTAACACTAACTCTTACACTAATCCTAACTCTAACCCTAACCTGCACCTAAGCCTAAGCATAACCCGTGCCCTAACCCTAAACCATAACCTAAACCTAACCATAACCCTAAACTTAACCCGTACGCTAACCCTATCCCGTACACTTCACCTAAACCTAACCCGTATCCTAACCCTAAAGCTAACCCTAAGCCTAAACCGTACATTAATCCCAAACCTAACCCTAACACTAACCCTACACCGTACTCTAACCCTAAACCTAACCCTAACCCTAACCCGTACACTAACCCTAACCCTAACCCTAACCCTAACACTAATCCTACCCCGTACTCTAACTCTAAACCTAACCCTAACCCTAACCCTAACCCTAACCCTAACCCGTACCCTAACCCTAACCCTAACTCTAACCCTTACACTAACTGTATTCTAACCCTAACCCTAACCCACACCCTAACCCTAAACCATACCATAACCCTAAACCTAACCCGTATCCTAACCCTAACCCTAACTCGTACCCTAACCCTAACCCTAACCCTGACCCTAACCCTAACCCTAACCCGTACCCTAAACCTAACCCGTACTTTAAACCTAACCCTAACCCTAACCCATACCCTAAGCCTAACCCATACCCTAACCCTAACCCTAAAACTAACCCTAACCCTAAACCGTACCCTAAACATAACCCTAACCCTCTACCTAACCCGTACCCAAACCTATCCCGTAACCTACCCCTAACCCTAACCCGTACCTAAACCCTAACAGTAACCCTAAACCATACCCTAGCACTAACCCTAACCCTAACCCTAACCCGGACCCTAAACCTAAATCTTACCCTGACCCTAACACTAACCCTATCCCGTACCCTAACCCTAAACCATACACGAACACTAACCCTAAACCTAACCCATACCCTAACCCTAAACGTAACCCTAGCCCGTACCCAAACCCTTACCCGAACCTTAACCCTAACCCTAACCCGTACCCTAACCCTACCCGTAGCCTAATCCTAACTCTAACACTAACCCCTAAACCTAAGGCTAACCCTAACCCTTACCCGAACCCGTACCCAAACGGTAAACCTAACCCGTACCCTAACACTAACCCAAACCCGTACACTAACCCTAACCATAACCCTAACCCTAACCCTAACTCGCACCCTAAACTTAACCCTAACCCTAACCCAAACCATAACACTTAACCGTAACCTAACCCTAACCCATAACCTAACCCTAACCCTAACCTTAAACATAACCATAATCCGTACCCAAACCCTAAAAAACCCATACCCTAACCCCAAACCTAACGCTAACCCGTACCCTAACACTAAACCTAACCCCAACCCTGACCCTAAACCTAACTCTAACCCTTACTCTAACCCTAACCCTAACCCAACCCGCACCCTAAACCTAACCCTAACACGTACCCTAAAGCTAAACCGTAACCTAAACCGAACCCTAACCCTAAACTTAACCCGTTCGCTAACCCTATCCCGTACCCTAAACCTAACCATAAGCCGTACCCTAAACCTACACCGTAACCTAAACCGAACCCTAACCCTAAACTTAACCCGTTCGCTAACCCTATCCCGTACCCTAAACCTAACCATAAGCCGTGCCCTAAACCTACACCGTAACCTAAACCGAACCCTAACCCTAAACTTAACCCGTTCGCTAACCCTATCCCATACCCAAAACATAACCCTAACCCGTATCCAAACCCTAACCTAAACCTAAGCCTAACCCGTACATTAACCCTTACCCTAACCCTAACACTAACCCTACCCTTTACTCTAACCCTAATTCTAACCCTAACCCGTACCCTTAACCTATCCCTAACCCTAACTCGTACCCTAACCCTAACCCTAAACCTGACCCTAACCCTAAACCTAACCCGTACCCTAAAACTAATCCATACCTTAACCCTACCCATAAACCAAACCCTAACCCTAACCCGTACCCTAAACCTAACCCTAACCCTTGACCTAACCAGTACCCAACCTTATCCCGTACCCTAACCCTAACCCTAACCCGTACCCAAATCCTAACAATAACACTAACCCATACCCTAGCGCTAAACCTAACCCTAACCCTAAGCCTAACCCGCACCCTAAACCTAAACCTAAACGTAACCCTAACCATAACCCTTACCCGTACCCTAACCCTAACCCATACCCTAACACTAACCCTAACCTTAACCATAACCCTAACCCGTACCCTAACCCTAACCCGCACCTAAACCTAACCCTACCCCGTACCCTATTTCTAACCCATAACCTAAACCTAACCCTAACTGTAAACTTAACCCGTACACTAACCCTATCCCGTACCCTAAACCTAAACCTAACCCGTACCCAAACCCTAACAGTAACCCTAAACCATACCCTAGCGCTAACACTAACCCTAACCCTAACCCTAACCATTACCCGTACCCTAACCCTAAACCATACCCTAACACTAACCCTAAACTAAAACGTACCCATGACCCGTACACTAAACCTAAAATTAACCCATACGCTAACACCACCCTAACCCTAACCTGTACCCTAACCCTAACCCTAACCCTAACCCACCCCAAACCTAACCCTGACCAGTAACCTAAGCCTAACCCTAACCCTAAACTTAACCCGTACTCTAACCCTATCCTGTACCCTAAACCTAACCCTAAATCGTAACCTAACCCTAAACCTAACCCTAAGCCTAACCCGAACATTAACCCTAACCCTAACACTAACACTAATCCTACCCCGTACGCTAAACCTAACCCTAACTCTAACCCTAACCCATACCCTAAACCTAACCCTAACCCTAACCCTAACACTAACCCTACCCCATACTCTAACCCTAACACAAAACCTAACCCTAAACCGTACTCTATCTCTGACCCTAACCCTAACCCTAACCCTATCCGCACTCTAACCCTAACCCTAACACTAACACTAACACTAAACCTAACCCGTACTCTAGCACTAACCCTAAACCTAAACGTAACCCTAACCCATACGCTAACCCTAACCCGTACCCTAACACTAACCCTAAACCTAACACTATCCCTAACCCGTACTCTAACCCTAAACCTAACCCTATCTCTAACTCAAACCCGTACTATCACCCTAAACCTAACCCTAACCCTAACCCTAACCCTAACCTGTACTCTAACCCTATCCCATAGCCTAACACAAACTCTAACCCTAACGCCTAACTCTAACCCTATCCCTAACCCTTACCTAACCCGTACCCAAACGGTAAACCTAACCCGATTCCTAACACTGACCCAAACCCGTACTCTAACCCTAACCCTAACCCTAAACCTAAACCGCACCCTAATCTTAACCCTAACCCTAACGCTAACCATAACCCTTAACCGTACACTAAACCTAACCCTAACTCGTACCCTAACCCTAACACTGACTCTAACCCTAACCCGTACACTAACCCTAACCCGTACCCTAATCCTAACCCTAACACTAACCCTATCCATACTCCAACCTTAACCCTAACCCTACCCCGTACTAACCCTAAGCCTAACTCTAACCCTAACCCGTACCTTAACCCTTAACCTAACCCTAACACTAACCCTACCCCGAACTCTAACCCTAACCCTAAACCTAACCGTTACCCTAAACCGTACCGTAAACCTAACCCTAACCCTAACTCGTACCCTATCCCTCACCCTAACCCTAACCCTAACCCTAACCCTAAACCGTACCCTAAGCCTAACCCATACCCTAACCCTAACCCTAACACTAACCCTACCCCGTACTCTAACCCTAACCCTAGCTCTAACCCTAACCCGTACCCTAACCCTAACCCTAACACTAACCCTAACACTAAACCTAACCCGTACTCTAACCCTAACCCTATCCCATACCCTAAACCACACCCTAACCCTAACTCGTACCCTAACACTAACCCTAACCCTGACCCTAACCCTAAAACTAACCCGTACCCTAAACCCAACACTAACTCTAACCCGTACCCTAACACTAAACCTAACCCTAACCCTGACCCTAAACCTAACCCTAACCCTTACACTAATCCTAACCCTAACCCTAACCCGCACTCAAAACCTAACCATAACCCGTACCCTAACCCTAACCCGTAACCTAAACCTAACCATAACCCTAAACTTAACCCGTACACTAACCCTATCCCGTACACTACACCTAACCCTAACCCGAATCCTAACACTAAAGCTAACCCTAAGCCTAAACCGTACATTAATCCAAACCTAACCCTAACACTAACCCTATACCGTACTCTAACCCTAAACCTAACCCTAACCCTAACCCGTACACTAACCCTAACACTAACCCTAACCCTAACACTAATCCTACCCGTACTCTAACCCTAACCATAACACTAACCCTAACCCTAACCCGTACCCTAAACCTAACACTAACCCTAACCCTAACACTAACTGTATTCTAACCCTAACCCTAACCCTCACCCTAACCCTAACCCGTACTGTAACCCTCACCCATACCATAAGCCTAAACCTAACCCGTACCCTAACCCTAACCCTAACTCGTACCCTAACCCTAACCCTAACCATGACCCTAACCCTAAACCTAACCCGTACCCTAAACCTAACCCGTACTTTAAACCTAACCCTAATCCTAACCCGTACCCTAAACTTAACCCTAACCCTAACTCGTACCCTAAACCTACCTTAACCCTGACCCTAACCCTAACCCTAACCCATACCCTAAGCCTAACCCATACCCACCCTGACCCTAAACCTAACCCTAACCCTAAACCGTACCCTAAACGTAACCCTAACCCTCTACCTAAACCGTACCCAAACCTATCCTGTAACCTAACCCTAACCCTAACCGGTACTCAAACCCTAACAGTAACCCTAACCTATACCCTAGGGCTAACCCTAACCCTAACCCTAACCCGGACCCTAAACCTAACCCCTACCCTGACCCTAAAACTAACCCTATCCCGTACCCTAAACCTAAACCGTACACGAACACTAACCCTAAACCTAACCCATACCCTAACCCTAAACTTAACCCTAGCCCGTACCCAAACCCTAACCCGAACCTTAACCCTAACCCTAACCCGTACCCTAACCCTACCCGTAGTGTAATCCTAACTCTAACCCTAACCCCTAAACCTAAGCCTAACGCTAACACTTACCCGAACCCGTACCCAAACTGTAAACCTAACCCGTACCCTAACACTAACCCAAACCCGTACTCTAACCCTAACCCTAACCCTAACCCTAACCCTAACCCGCACCCTTAACTTAACCCTAACCCTAACCCAAACCATAACCCTTAACCGTAACCTAACCCTAACCCATAACCTAACCCTAACCCTAACCTTAACCATAACCCTAATCCGTACCCAAACCCTAAAACTAACCCAAACCCTAACCCCAACCCTAACGCTAACCCGAACCCTAACACTAACCCTAACCCTAACCCTGACCCTAAACCTAACCCTAACTCTTACCCTAACCCTAACCCTAACCCAACCCGCAACCTAAACCTAACCCTAACCCGTACCCTAAAGCTAAACTGTAACCTAAACCGAAGCCTAACCCTAAACTTAACCCATTTGCTAACCCTATCCCGTACCCTAAACCTAAGCCTAACCCGTACACTAAACCTACACCGTAACCTAAACCTAACCCTAACCCTAAACTTAACCTGTACGCTAAACCTATCCCGTACCCTAAACCTAACCCTAACCCGTATCCAAACCCTAACCTAACCCTAAGCCTAGCCCGTATATTAACCCTTACCCTAACCCTAACACTAACCCTTCCCCGTACTCTAACCCTAACCCTAACCCTAAACCGTACCCTTAACCTATCCCTAACCCTAACTCGTACCCTAACCCTAACCCTAAACCTGACCCTAACCCTAACCCTAATCCGTACCTTAAAACTCGCATACCCTAACCCTAACCATAAACCTAACCCTAACCCTAACCCGTACCCTAAACCTAACCCTAACCCTGACCTAACCCTTACCCAACCTTATCCCGTACCCTAACCCTAACCCTAACCCGTACCGAAACCCTAACAGTAACACTAACCCATACCCAAGCGCTAACCCTAACCCCAACCCTAAGCCTATCCTGCACCCTAAACCTAAATCTAACCGTAACCCTAACCATAACCCTTACCCATACCCTAAGTAACCCATACCCTAACACTAACCCTAACCTTAACCGTAGCCCAAACCGTACCCTAACCCTAAAATTAACCCGTATCCTAACCCCAACCCTAACCCTAACACGTACCATTACCCTATCCCTAACCCTAACCCTGACCCTAAACCTAACCCTAACCCGTACCTTAACCCTAACCCGCACCTAAACCTAACCCTACCCCGTACCCTAACTCTAACCCATAACCTAAACCTAACCCTAACCGTAAACTTAATCCGTACACTAAACCTATCCCGTACCCTAAACCTAAACCTAACCCGTGCCCAACCCTAACAGTAAACCTAAACCATACCCTAGCGCTAACACTAACCTTACCCTAACCCTAACCCTAACCCGTACCCAAACCATAACAGTAACACTAACCCATACCCTAGCGCTAACCCTAACCCTAACCCTAAGCCTAACCCGCACCCTAAACCTAAACCTAACCATAACCCTAAACATAAACCTTACCTGTACCCTAACCCTAAACCATACCCTAACACTAACCCTAACCTTAGCCGTAACCATGACCCGTACACTAAACCTAAAATTAACCCGTACCCTAACCCCACCCTAACTCTAACCTGTACCCTAACCCTAAACCTTACCCTAACCCACTAACCCACACGAAACCTAACCCTGACCAGCAAATAAGCCTAACCCTAACCCTAAACTTAACCCGTACGCTAACCCTATCCCGTACCCTAAACCTAACCCTAAACCGTAACCTAACCCTAAACCTAACCCTAAGCCTAACCCGTACATTAACCCTAACCCTAACACTAACACTAACCCTACCCCGTACTCTAACCCTAACCCTAACTCTAACCCTAACCCGTACCCTAAACCTAACCCTAACACTAACCCTACCCCATACTCTAACCCTAACACAAAACCTAACCCTAAACCGTACTCTATCCTTGACCCTAACCCTAACCCTAACCCTATCCGCACTCTAACCCTAATCCTAACCCTAACACTAACACTAAACCTAACTCGTACTCTAGCACTAACCCTAAACCTAAACGTAACCCTAACCCATACGCTAACCCTAACCCGTACCCTAACACTAACCCTAAACCTAACACTATCCCTAACCCGTACTCTAACCATAAACCTAACCGTATCTCTAACTCAAACCCGTAGTATAACCCTAAACCTAACCCTAACCCTAAACCTAACCCTAACCCGTACCCTAAAATTAATCCATACCCTAACCCTACCCATAAACCTAACCCTAACCCTAACCCGTACCCTAAACCTAACCCTAACCCTTGACCTAACCAGTACCCAACCTTATCCCGTACCCTAACCCTAACCCTAACCCGTACCCAAACCCTAACAATAACACTAACCCATACCCTAGCGCTAAACCTAACCCTAACCCTAAGCCTAAACCACACCCTAAACCTAAACCTAACCGTAACCATAACCATAACCCTTACCCGTACCCTAACCCTAACCCATACCCTAACACTAACCCTAACCTTAACCGTAACCCTAACCCGTACCCTAACCCTAACCCGCACCTAAACCTAACCCTACCCCGTACCCTATTTCTAACCCATAACCTAAACCTAACCCTAACTGTAAACTTAACCCGTACACTAACCCTATCCCGTACCCTAAACCTAAACCTAACCCGTACCCAAACCCTAACAGTAACCCTAAACCATACCCTAGCACTAACACTAACCCTAACCCTAACCCTAACCATTACCCGTACCCTAACCCTAAACCATACCCTAACACTAACCTTAAACTTAAACGTACCCATGACCCGTACACTAAACCTAAAATTAACCCATACGCTAACCCCACCCTAATCCTAACCTGTACCCTAACCCTAACCCTAACCCTAACCCACCCCAAACCTAACCCTGACCAGTAACCTAAGCCTAACCCTAACCCTATACTTAACCCGTAGGCTAACCCTATCCCGTACCCTAAACTTAACCCTAAATCGTAACCTAACCCTAAACCTAACCCTAAGCCTAACCCGTACATTAACCCTAACCCTAATACTAACACTAATCCTACCCCGTACTCTAAACCTAACCCTAACTCTAACCCTAACCCGTACCCTAAACCTAACCCTAACCCTAACCCTAACAATAACCCTACCCCATACTCTAACCCTAACACAAAACCTAACCCTAAACCGTACTCTATCCCTGACCCTAAACTTAACCCTAACCCTATCCGCACTCTAACCCTAACCCTAACCCTAACCCTAACACTATACCTAACCTGTACTCTAGCACTAACCCTACACCTAAACGTAACCCTAACCCATACGCTAAACCTAACCCGTACCCTAACACTAACCCTAAACCTAACACTATCCCTAACCCGTACTCTAACCCTAAACCTAACCCTATCTCTAACCCAAACCCATACTATAACCCTAAACCTAACCCTAACCCTAAACCTAACCCTAACCCGTACTCTAACCCTATCCCATAGCCTAACACAAACTCTAACCCTAACCCCTAACTCTAACACTATCCCTAACCCTTACCTAACCTGTACCCAAACGGTAAACCTATCCCATTTCCTAACACTAACCCAAACCCGTACTCTAACCCTAACCCTAACCCGAACCCTAAACCGCATCCTAAACTTAACACTAACCCTAACACTAACCATAACCCTTAACCGTACCCTAACCCTAACCCTAACTCGTACCCTAACCCTAACACTGACCCTAACCCTAACCCGTACACTAAACCTAACCCGTACCCTAATCCTAACACTAACCCTAACCCTATCTGTACTCCAACAGTAACCCTAACCCTACCCCGTACTCTAACCCTAAGCCTAACTCTAACCCTAAACCGTACCTTAACCCTTAACCTAACCCTAACACTAACACTACCCCGTATTCTAAACCTAACCCTAAACCTAACCGTAACCCTAAACCGTACCCTAAACATAAACCTAACCCTAACTCGTACCCTATCCCTAACCCTAACCCTAACCCTAACCCGTACCATAAGCCTAACCCATACCCTAACCCTAACCCTAACACTAACCCTACCCCGTAATCTAACCCTAAACCTAACTATAACCCTAACCCGTACCCTAACCCTAACCCTAACACTAAACCTAACCCGTACTCTAACACTAACCCTATCCCGTACCCTAAACCACACCCTAACCCTATCTCGTACCCTAACACTAACCCTAACCCTGACCCTAACCCTAACCCGTACCCTAAACCTAACCCATACCCTAAACCTAACCCTAACCCTATCCCGTACCCTAAATCTAACCCTAACCCTTGTCCTAACCCGTACCCAACCCTATCCCGTAACCTAACCCTAACCCTAACCGTACCCAAACCCTAAGAGTAACCCTAAACCATACCCTAGCGATAACCCTAAACCTAACCCTAAGCCTAACCCGCACCCTAAACCTAAACCTAACCGTAACTCTATCCATAACCCTTACCCGTAGTCTAAACCTACCCCATACCTAACACTAACCCTAACCTTAACCGTAACCCTAACCCGTACCATAACCCTAAAAATAACCCGTACCGTAACCCCAACCCTAATCCGTACCCGTACCATAACACTATCCCTAATCCTAACCCGTACCCAAAACCTAACCATAACACGTAACCTAACCCTAACCCTAACCCTAAACCTTAACCTAACCCGTACCCAAACGGTAAACCTAACCCGTACCCTAACACTAACCCAAACCCGTACTCTAACCCTAACCCTAACTATAACCATAACCCTAACCCTAAACTTAACCCTAACCCTAACACAAACCATAACCCTTAACCGTAACCTAACCCTAACCCATACCCTAAACCTAACCCTGACCTTAAACGTAAACCTAACCCATACCCTAACCCTAAAACTAACCCGTACCCTAAACCCAACCCTAACCCTATCCCGTACCCTAACACTAACCCTAACCCTAAACCTGACCCTAAACCTAACCCTAACCCTTACACTAATCCTAACCCTAACCCTAACCCGCACCCAAAACCTAACCCTAACCCGTACCCTAACCCAAACCGTAACCTAAACCTAACATTAACCCTAAACTTAACCCGTACGCTAACCCTATCCCGTACACTACACCTAACCCTAACACGCAATCTAACCCTAAACCTAAGCCTAAGCCTAACCCATACCCTAACCCTAACCCTAACCCAAACCCTATCCATACTCTCACCCTAACCCTAACCCTACCCCGTACTTTTACACTTACCCTAACTCTAAGCCTAACCCGTACCCTAAACCTAAACCTAACCCTAACACTAACGCTACCCCGTACTCTAACCCTAACCCTTACCCTAACCCGTACCCTTAACCTATCCCTAACCCTAACTCGTACCCTAACATTAACCCTAAACCTGACCCTAGCCCTAACCCTAACCCGTACCCTAAAACTAACCCATACCTAACCCTAACCATAAACCTAACACTAACCCTAACCCGCACCCTAAACCTAAACCTAACCGTAACCCTAACCATAACCCTTACCCGTACCCTAACCTAACCCATACCCTAACACTACCCTAACCTTAACCGTAACCCTTACTGGTACCCTAACCCTAAAACTAACCCATACCCTAACCCTTACGCTAACCCTAACACGTACCATAACCCTATCCCTAACCCTAACCCTGACCCTAAACCTAACCCTAACCCTTACCCTAACCCTAACCCGCACCTAAACCTAACCCTACCCCGTACCCTAACTCTAACCCATAACCTAAACCTAACCCTAACCGTAAACTTAACCCGTACACTAACCCTATCCCGTACCCTAAACCTAAACCTAACCCATACCCAAAACCTAACAGTAACCCTAAAACATACCCTAGTGCTAACACTAACCCTAAACCTAACCCTAACCATTACCCGTACCCTAACCCTAAACCATACCCTAACACTAACCCTAAACTTAACCGTACCCATGATCCGTACACTAAACCTAAAATTAACCCGTACCCTAACCCCACCCTAACCCTAACCTGTACCCTAACCCTAACCCTAACCCTAACACACCCCAAAACTAACCCTGACCAGTAACCTAAGCCTAACCCTAACCCTAAACCAACCCGTACGCTAACCCTATCCCGTAACCTAAACCTAACCCTAAACCGTAACCTAACCCTAACCCTAACCCTAACCCATACCCTAAGCCTAACCCATACCATAACCCTAACCCTAACACTAACCCTACCCCGTACTCTAACCCTAACCCTAACTCTAACCCTAAACCGTACCCTAACACTAACCCTAACCCTGACCCTAACCCTAAACCTAACCCGTACCCTAAACCTAACCCATACCCTAAACCTAACACTAACCCTAACCCTAACCCTATGCCGTACCCTAAATCTAACCCTAACCCTTGTCCTAACCCGTACCCAACCCTATCCCGTAACCTAACCCTAACCCTAACCCGTACCCAAACCCTCAGAGCAGCCCTAACCCATAACCTATCGCTAACCCTATACCTAAGCCTAAGCCTAACCCGCACCCTAAACCTAAACCTAACCATAACCCTAACCATGACCCTTACCCGTAGCCTAAACCTAACCCATACCTAACACTAACCCTAACCTTAACCATAACCCAAACCCGTACCATAACCCTAAAAATAACCCGTACCATAACCCTACCCTAACCCTAACCCGTACCATAACCCTATCCCAAATCCTAACCCGTACCCAAAACCTAACCATAACACGTACCCTAACCCTAACCCTAACCCTTACCCTAACCCGTACCCAAACGGTAAACAAAACCCGTACCCTAAAACTAACCCAAACCCGTACTCTAACCCTCACCCTAACTATAACCATAAACCGCACCCTAAACTTAACCCTAACCCTAACCCAAACCATAACCCTTAACCGTAACCTAAACCTAACAAATACCCTAAACCTAACCCTAACCTTAACCGTAACCCTAACCCATAGCCTAACCCTAAAACTAACCTGTACCGTAAACCCAACCCTAACCCTAAACCATACCATAACCCTATCCCTAATCCTAACCCTTACCGTAAACCTAACCCTAACCCGTACCCTAACCCTAACCCGCACCTAAACCTAACCCTAACCCGTACCCTAACACTAACCCGTAACCTAAACCTAAACCTAAACCTAAACTTATCCCGTACACTAACCCTATCCTTTACCCTAAACCTAACCCTAACCTGTACCCTAACCCTAACCCTAATCCTAACCCTATCCGTACACTAACCCTAACCCTAACACTAACCCTAACCCATACTCTAACCCTAACACTAACCCGTGTTCTAACCCTAACCCATACCCTAACACTAACCCTTACCCTAACCATAAACCTAACCCGTACCCTAACCCTAAACGTAACCCTAACCCAAACCGAAAACCTAAACCAAACAGGTACCCTAAACCTAACCCTAACCCGCACACTAAAACTAACCCTAACCCTAGACATAACACGTACACTAAACCTATCCTGTACTGTAATCTTAACCCTAACCCGTACCGTAACCTAACACTAACCCTAACCCTAACCCTAACCCTAACCCTAACCCTAACCCTAAAACACTAACCCTAACCCGTACTCTAACTTAACACTAACCGTAAAACTAACCCTAACCCGTACTCTAAACCTAAACCTAACCCTAACACTAACCATAATCCTAACACTAAACCTAACCCGTACTCTAACCCTAAACCTAACACTGACACTAACCCTAACCCCCTACTATAACCCTAACCCTATACCTAACCCTATCCATAACCCTAACTCGTACCGTAATCCGAACCCGTACCCTATCCCTAACACTAACCCTAAACCTAACCCTAACCCTGATCCTAACCCTAAACCTAATTCCGTTCCCTAACCCTGACCCTAACTCGCATCTAAACCTAACCCTCACCCTAGACCTAACCCATACCCTATCCCTAACACGTACCCTAACACTAACCCTAACCCTAACCCGTACCATAAACCTAACACTAACCCTAAACCGTACCCTAACCCTAACCCGTACCCTAACCCTAACCCGTACCCTAACCCTAACCCACACCCTAAACCAAACCAAAACCCTAGACCTAACCCGTACCCTAAACCTATCTCGTACCCTAACCCTAATGCTAAACTGTCCTTAACCCTAGACCTAACCCGTGCCCAACCCTAAACCGTACCCTAACACTAACCCTAACCCTAAACCTAAACCGTACCCTAACCTTAACCCTAACCCTAACACTAACACTAACCCTAATCCAAACCCTATCCCGTACACTAACCCTATCCCTAACCCGTACTCATAACCTAACCCTAACCTTAACTCTAACCCTAACACAAAACCTATCCTGTACTCTAACCCTAACCCAAACCGTAACCCTAACTCGTACCCTAAAGTGTAACCTAACCATAACCCTAACCTGTACGCTAACACGTACCATAACCCTAACCCTAATCCTAACCCTAACCCTAAACCTAACCAATACCCTACTCCTCACCCTAACCCATACCCTAACCCTAACTCATACCCTAACCCTAACCCTTACCCTAACCCCTAACACTAACCCTAAACCGTACCCTAAACCTAAACCTAACCCTAACTCGTACCCTAACCCTAACCCTTACCCTAACCCCTAAACCTACCCTAACCCGTACCCTGACACTAAACCTAATGCTAAACCTAAGCCGTACCCTAACCCTAACCCTAACCCTAACACTAACACTAACCCTAATCCTAACCCTATCCCGTACACTAACCCTAACCCTAACCCGTACCCGTACCCTAACCCTAACCCTAAACCTAACCCTAACACTAATCCTACCCCGTACTCTAACCATAAACCTAAACCTAACCCTAACCCGTACCCTAACCCTAACCCATACCCTAACACTAACACTAAACCTAAACCTAAACCGTACCCTAACCATACCCCTAACCCTAACACTAAACTTAATCCTAACACTATCCAGTACACTAACCCTAACCCTAACCCATACCCGTACCCATACCGTAACCCTAACTCTAACCCTAACACTAACCCTAACCCGTACTCTAACTCTAACCCAAACTGTAACCCTAACCCATACCCTAACCTGTAACCTAACCCTAACCCTAACCTGTACGCTAACACGTACCATAACCCTAACCCTAATCCTAACGCTAACCCTAAACCTAAACCATACCCTACTCCTCACCCTAACCCATACCCTAACCCTAACTCGTACCCTAACCTTAACCCTTACCCTAACCCCTAACCCTAACCCTAACCCGTACCCTAAACCTAACGCTAACCCTAACCCTAATCCTGTCACTAACACGTACCATAACCCTAACCCGTAACCTAAACCTAACCCTAACCCTAAACTTAACCCACACACTAACCCTATTCCGTACCCTAAACCTAAACCTAACGCGTACCCTAACCCTAACCCTAACCCTATCCGTACACTATCCCTAACCCTAACCCTAAACCTAACACTAACCCTATCCGTACTCTAACCCTAAACCTAACCCTAACTCTAAGCCTAACCCGTAATATAACCCTAACACTAATCCTAAACCTAAGCCTAACCCTAACTCTAACACTAACCCTAACCTGTACTCTAACCCTAACCCTAACCCTAACCATACACTAACCCTAACCCTCACCCTAACCCTAACCAGTACTGTAACCCTCTTCCGTACCATAACCCTAAACCTAATCCATACCCTAACCCTAAACCTAACTCGTACACTAACCCTAACACTAACCCTGATCCTAACACTAACCCCAACCTATACCCTAAACCTAACCCGTACCCTAAACCTAACCCTAACCCTAACCCTTACCCTCACCCGTACACAAACGGTAAACCTAACCCGTAACCTAACACTAACCCAAACCCGTACTCTAACACTAACCCTAACCGTAAACGTAACACGCACCCTGAACTTAACCCTAACCCTAACACAAACCATAACCTTTAACCGTAACCTAACCCTAACACATACCATAACCCTAACCCTAACCTTAACCGTAAACCTAACCCATACCCTAACCCTAAAACTAACCTGTACCCTAACCCCAACCCTAACCCTAACCCATACCCTAACACTAACCCTAACCCTCACCCTGACCCTAAACCTAACCCTCACCCTTACACTAATCCTAACCCTAACCCTAACCCGTAACCTAAACCTAACCCTAAGCCTAAACAGTACATTAAACCCAAACCTACCCCTAACACTAACACAACCCGTACACTAACCCTAACCCTAACCCTGACCCTAACCCATACACTAACCCTAACCATAAACAAAACACTAATCCTACACCGTACTCTAACCCTAAACCTAACCCTAACCCTAACACTAACCCAAACCCGTACTCTAAACCTAACCATAACCCTAACCTTATCCCTAAATCGCACCCTAAAATTAACCCTAACCCTAACACTAACGTTAACCCTTAACCGTACCCTAACCCTAACCCACACAATAACCCTAACCCTAACTTTAACCGTAACCCTAACCCGTAACCTAACCCTAAAAGTAACCCGTACCCTAACCCCAAGCCTAACCTTAACCCATACCCTAACACTAACCCTAACACTAACCCTGACCCTAAACCGAACCCTAACCGTACACTAACCCTAACCCTAACCCTAACCCGCACCCTAAACCTAACCATAACCCGTACCCTAACCCTATCCCGTAACCTAATCCTAACCCTAACCCTGAACTTATCCCGTACGCTAACCCTATCCCATTCCCTAAACCTAAACCTAACCCTAACCCGTAACCTAACCCTAAACCTAACCCTAAGCCTAACCCGGACATTAACCCTAACCCTAACCCTAACACTAACCCTACCCCGTAATCTAACCCTAACCCTAACCTTAAACCTAACCCTAACACATACCCTAACCCTAACCCTAAACCTTTCCCTAACCCTAACCCTAACCCTAACCCTTACTCTAACCCTAACCCTAAACTTTACCCTAACTGTACTCTAACACTAACCCTAAACCTCACCCTAACCCTAACCCGTACTGTAACCCTAACATGTAACATAACCCTAACTCTAACCCGTACACTAACCCTAACCCTAAATCATAACCTAACACTAAACCTGACCCTAACCCTAACCCGTACCCTAAACCTAACCCGTACCCTAACCCTAAACCTAACCCTAAGCTGTACCCTAAACCTAACCCTAACCCTAACTCATACCCTAACCCTAACCCTAACCCTGACCCTAACCCTAACCCGTACCCTAAACCTAACCCATACCATAACCCTAATCCTAAACCTAACACTAACCCTAACTCTTACCCTAAACCTAATCTTAACCCTTGACCTAACCCGTACCCAGCCCTATCTCGTACCCTAACCCTAACCCTAACCCGTACCCAAACCTAACAGTAACCCTAACCCATTCCCTAGCGCTATGCCTAACCCTAAACCTAATCCTAACCTGCACCCTAAACCTAAACCTAACGCTAACCCTAACCATAACCCTTACCCGTACCCTGACCCTAAGCATACCCTAACACTAACCCCAACCTGAACCGTAACCCTAACCCGTACCCTAACCCTAAAACTAACCCGTACCCTAACCCCAACCCTAACCCTCACACGCACCTAAACCTAACCCTAACCCGTAACCTAACCCTTACCCGTAACCTAAACCTAACCCTAACCCTAAACTTAACCTGAACACTAAACCTATCCCGTACCCTAAACCGAACCCTAAACTATACACTAACCCTAACCCTAACCCTAACACTATCCATACACTAACCCTAATCCTAACCCATAACACTAACTCTAACCCGTACTCTAACACTAAACCTAACCCTAAACCTAACCCTAACCCGTACTCTAACCATAACCCGTACCCTAACACTAAAACTTACACTAACCCTAAACCTAACCCGTACCCTAACCCTAAAAGTAACCCTAACCCGTACCCAAACTTTAACCCTAATACGTACCCTAAACCTAACCCTAACCCACACACTAAACCTAACCCTAAACCTAGACCTAAACCGTAGCCTAACCCAAACCCGTACCCTAACACTAACCCGAACCCTAACCCTAACACTAACCCTAACCCTAACCCATACACTAACCATAACCCTAACCCATACCCTAACCCTAACCCGTACCCTAACCCTAACCCAGGGCCTAACTCTAAACCGCACCGTAAACCTAAACCTAACCCTAGACAAAACACGTACCCTAACCCTATCACGTACCCTAACCCTAGTCCTAACCCGTATCCTAACCCTAACACTAACCCTAACCCTAACACTAACCCTAACCTGTACACTAACCCTAACCCTAAATCTAACCCGTACCCTAACCCTAACCCGCACCGAAACCTAACCCTAACCCTTACACTAACCCTAACCCGTAACCTAAACCTAACCCTAACCCTAAACTTAACCCGTACACTAACCCTATCCCATACCCTAAACCTAACCCTAACCCGTAACCTAACCCTAAATCTAACCCTAACACTATCCGTACACTAACCCTAACCCTAACCCTAACACTAACCCTAACACGTACTATAACACTAACCCTAACCTTAAACCTAACCCTAACCCGTAATCTAACCCTAACCCGTAACCTAACCCTAACCCAGGGCCTAACTCTAACCCGCACCGTAAAACTAACCCTAACCCTAGACCTAACACTTACACTAACCCTATCCTGTACCGGAACCTTAACCCTAACCCGTACCGGTACCCTAATATTAACCGTAACCGTAACCCTAACCCTAAACCTAAAACTAACTGGTACACTAACCCTAACCCGAACCCTAACCCTAACTGTAACCCGTACCCTAACCCTACCTGTAGCCTAACGCTAATTCTAACCCTAACCCCTAACCCTAACCCTAACCCTAACCCGCACCAAAACCTAACCCTAACTCTAACCCACAACTAAACCTAACCCTAACCTGTACCTGAACCCTAACCCTAACCCTAACCCTATCCGTATACTGACACTAACCCTAACCCTAAACCTAACCCTAACCCGTACTCTAACCCTAACCCGTACACTAACACTAACCCTAAACTTAACACTAACCCTAACTCGTACTCTAACCCTAAACCTAACACTAACTCTAAACCTAATCCGTACTATTACCCTAACCCATGCCCTAACACTAACCCTAACACTAACAATAACCCTACCCCGTACTCTAACCCTAAACCTAACCCTAACCCTAACCCTAACCCGTAATGTAACCCTAACCCTAAACCTAACCCTAACCCTAACCCGTACAGTAACCCTAACGCGTACCCTAACCCTAACCCTTACCCTAAACCTAACCCTAACCTTGACCCTAAACCTAAACCTAACCCGTGCCCTAACCCTAAACCGTAACCTAACCCTGACCCTAAACCTAACCCATACCCTAACCCTAAATGTAACCCTAACCCTTACCCAAACCCTAACCCTAACACGTACCCTAACCCTAAACCTAACCCTAACATGCACACTAAACCTAACCCTAACCCTAGACCTAACATCTACACTAACCCTATACCATAACCTAACCTTAACCCTAACCCGTAACGTAACCCTAACACTAACCCTAACCCTAAACCTAACCCGTACCCTAACCCTAACGTAGCCTAACACTAACTCTAAACCTAACCCCTAACCCTAAACCTAACCCTTACCCTAACCCATACACTAACCCTAACCATAACCCTAACACTAATCCTACCCCGTACTCTAAACCTAAACCTAACCCTAACCCTAACACTAACCCTAACCCATACTCTAACACTAACCCTAACCCTAAACGTAACCCTAACCCTTACGCTAACCCTAACCCGTACCCTAACACTAACCCTAACCCTAACACTATCCCTAACCGTACTCTAACCCTAAACCTAACCCTAATTCTAACCCTAACCCGTGCTATAACCCTAAACCTAACCCTAACCATAACCTAACATTAACCCATAATCTAACCCTATCCCGTAGCCTAACCCTAACTCTAACCCTAAACCCTAACCCTAACCCTAACCCTACCCTATTCCTTACCCTATGCCGTACCCAAACGGAACACCTAACCTGTAACCTAACACTAACCCAAACCCGTACTCTAACCCTAACCATTACCCTAACCCTATCCCTAAACCGCACCCTAAACTTAACCCTAACCCTGACACTAATCTTAACCTTAACCGTACCCTAACTCTAACCCCAACCCTAAACCTAACCCATACCCACACTAACCCTAACACTAATCCTGACCCTAAACCTAAACCTAACCCGTACACTAACCGTAACCCTAACCCTAACCCGCACCCTAAACCTAACCATAACCCCTACCCTAACCCTATCCCGTAACCTAATCCTAACTCTAACCCTAAACTTATCCCGTACGCTAACCCTATCCCATACCCTAAACCTAACGCTAACCGTAACCTAACCCTAAACCTAACCCTAAGCCTAACCCGTACATTAACCCTAACCCTAACCCTAACACTAACCCTACCCTGTAATCTAACCCTAACCCTAACCCTAACCCTAACCCATACCCTAACACTAACCCTAAACCTTTCCCTAACCCTAACACTAACCCTAACCCTTATTCTAACCCTAACCCTAAACCTTACCCTAACTGTACTCTAACCCTAACCCTAAACCTCATCCTAACGCTAACCCGTACTGTAACCCTAACATGTAACATAACCCTAACTCTAACCCGTACCCTAACCCTAACCCTAACTCATAGCCTAACACTAACCCTGACCCTAACCCTAACCTGTACCCTAAAACTCACCCGTACCCTAATCCTAAACCTAACCCTAAGCCGTACCCTAAACCTAACCCTAACCCTAACTCATACCCTAACCCTAACCCTAACCCTGACCCTAACCCTAACCCGTACCCTAAACCTAACCCATACCCTAACCCTAATCCTAAACCTAACGCTAACCCTAACTCTTACCCTAAACCTAATCCTAACCCTTGACCTAACCCGTACCCAACCCTATCTCGTACCCTAACCCTAACCCTAACCCGTACCCAAACCTAACAGTAACCCTAACCCATTCCCTCGTGCTAAGCCTAACCCTAAACCTAATCTTAACTCGCACCCTAAACCTAAACCTAACGCTAACCCTAACCATAACCCTTACCCGTACCCTGACCCTAAGCATACCCTAACACTAACTCCAACCTGAACCGTAACCCTAACCCGTACCTTAACCCTAAAACTAACCCGTACCCTAACCCCAACCCTAACCCTCACCCGCACCTAAACCTAACCCTAACCTGTAACCTAACCCTTACCCGTAACCTAAACCAAACCCTAACCCTAAACTTAACCTGAACACTAAACCAATCCTGTACCCTAAACCAAACCCTAAACTATACACTCACCCTAACCCTAACCCTAACACTATCCGAATACTAACCCTAACCCTAACCCTAACACTAACCCTAACCCGTACTCTAACACTAAACCTAACCCTAAACCTAACACTAACCCATACTCTAACCATAACCCATACCCTAACACTAACACTTACACTAACCCTAAACCTAACCCGTACCCTAACCCTAAAAGTAACCCTAACCCATACCCAAACTTTAACCATAACATGTACCCTAACCCTAACCCTAACCCGCACACTAAACCTAACCCTAACCCTAGACCTAACACGTACACTAACCCTATACCGTACCCTAAACTTAACCCTAACCCGTACCGTAACCCTAACACTAACCCTAACCCTAACCCTAACCCGTACCCTAACCCTACCCGTAGCCTAACCCTAACTCTAACCCTAACCCCCAACCCTAACCCTAACCCTTACCCTAACCCATACCCAAATGGTAAACCTATCCCGTACCCTAACACTAACCCAAACCCGTACTCTAATCCTAACCCTAACCCTAACCCTAACCCTAACACTTCCCGTAGCCTAATACTAACTCTAACCCTAACCTCTAACCCTATCCCTAACCCTAACCCTAACCCTTACCCTAACACGTACCCAAACGGTAAACCTAACACGTACCCTAACACTAACCCAAACCCGTACTCTAAACTTAACCCTAACCCTAACCTTAACACTAATCCTATCCCGTACTCTAAACCTAACCCTAACCCTAACCCTAACCCTAACCCTAACCCTACCCTAACCCGAACTCTAACCTTAAATCTAACCCTAACACTAACCATAACCCTAACACTAACCCTAAGCAGTACTCTAACACTAAACGTAATCCTAACACTAACCCTAACGCCCTACTATAATCCTAACCCTAAACCTAAACCTTACCCTAACCCTAAGTCGTACCGTAACCCGAACCCGTACCCAACCCTAACCCTAACCCTAAAACTAAACCTACCCTTGACCCTAACCCTAACCCTAATCCCGTACCCTAACCCTAACCCTAACCCGCATCCTAAACCTAACCGTAACCCTAGACCTAACCCGTAGCCTAACCCTAACCCGTACCCTAACACTAACCCGAACCCTAACCCGTACACTAACGCTAACCCTAACCCGTACACTAACCATAACCCTAACCCATACCCTAACCCTAACCCTAAACTTAACCGTAACCCTAACCCATACCCTAACCCTAAAACTAACCCGTAACCTAACCACAACCCTAATCCTAACCCGTACACTAACCCTATCCATAACGCTAACCCTGACCCTAAACCTAAACCTAACCCGTACCCTATCCCTAACCCTAACCCTAACCCTCACCTAAACCTAAAACTAACCCGTACCCAAACCCTAACCCGTAACCTAAACCTAACCCTAAACCTAAACTTAAACCCTACGCTAACCCTATCCCGTACCCTAAACCTAACCCTAACCCGTACCCTATCCCTAACCCTAACCCTATCCACACTCTAACCCTAACCCTAACCCTAACCCGAACACTAACCCTAGCCCGTACTCTAACACTAACCCTAACCCTAAACGTAACCCTAACCCATACGCTAACCCTAACCTGTACCCTAACACTAACCCTAAACCTAACACTATCCCTAACCCATACTCTAACCCTAAACCTAACCCTATCTCTAACCCAAACCCCTACTATAACCCTAAACCTAACCCTAACCTTAAACCTAAACCTAACCCGTACTCTAACCCTATCCCTTAACCTAACACTAACTCTAACCCTAACCCCTAAACCTAACCCTAACCCTTACCTAACCCGTACCCAAACGGTAAACCTAACCCGTACCATAACACTAACCCAAACCCGTACTCTAACCTTAACCCTAACCCTAACACTAAACCGCACCCTAAACTTAACCCTAACCCTAACGCTAAACATAACCCTTAACCGTACCCTAAACCTAACCCTAACTCGTACAGTTACCCTAACACTGACCCAAACCCTAACCCGTACACTAACCCACACCCGTACCCTAACCCTAACCCTAACCTTAACCCTAACCCTAACCCTATCCGTAACCCTAACCCGTACCCTAAACGTAACCCTAACCCTTGTCCTAACCCGTACCCAAACCTATCACGTACCCTAACCCTAACCCTAAACCGTATCCAAACCCTACGAGTAACCCTAACCCATACACTAGCGCTAACCCTAACCATAACCCTAAGCCTAACCCGCACCCTAAACCTAAACCTAACTGTAACCCTAACCATAACCCTTACCCGTACCCTAAATCTAACCCATAACATAACACTAACCCTAACCTTAACCGTAACCCTAAACCATACCGTAACACTAAAACTAACCAGTAACGTAACCCAAACCCTAACCCTAACCTGTACCATAACCCTATCCCTTATCCTAACCCTGACCCTAAACCTAACCCTAACCCATACCCTAACCCTAACCCGCACCTAAACCTAATCCTAACCCATACCCTAATCCTAACCTGTAACCTAAACCTAACCCTAAACCTAAACTTAAACCCAACGCTAACCCTATCCCATACCCTAAACCTAACCCTAACCCGTACCCTAACCCTAACCCTAACCCCATCCGCACTCTAAACCTAACCCTAACCCTAACCCTAACACTAACCCTAGCCCGTACTCTAACACTAACCCTAACCCTAAACGTAACCCTAACCCATACGCTAACCCTAACCTGTACCCTAACACTAACACTAACCCTAACACTATCCCTAACCCATACTCTAATCCTAAACCTAACCCTATCTCTAACACAAACCCGTACTATAACCCTAAACCTAACCCTAAACTTAAACCTAATCCTAACCCGTATTCTAACCCTATCCCTTAGCCTAACACTAACTCTAACCCTAATCCCTAAACCTAACCGTAACCCTTACCTAACCCGTACCAAACGGTAAACTTAACCCATACCATAACACTAACCCAAACCCGTACTCTAACCCAAACCCTAACCCTAACCCTAACACTAAACCGCACCCTAAACTTAACCCTAACCCTAACGCTAAACATAACCCTTAACCGTACCCTAAACCTAACCCTAACTCGTACCCTAACCCTAACACTGACCCTAAACCTAACCCGTACACTAACCCTAACCCGTACCCTAACCCTAACCCTAACCCTATCCGTAACCCTAACACGTACCCTAAACCTAACCCTAACCCTTGTCCTAACCCATACCCAAACCTATCACGTACCCAAACCCTAACCCTAGCCCATATCCAAACCCTACGAGTAACCCTAACCCATACACTAGTGCTAACGCTAACCATAACCCTAAGCCTAACCCGCACCCTAAACCTAAACCTAACTGTAACCCTAACCATAACCCTTACCCGTACCCTAAACCTAACCCATAACCTAACAATAACCCTAACCTTTACCATAACCATAAACCATACCCTAACCCTAAAACTAACCCGTAACGTAAACCAAACCCTAACCCTAACCTGTAGCATAACCCTATCCCTAATCCTAACCCTGAACCTAAACCTAACCCTAACCAATACCCTAACCCTAACCCGCACCTAAACATAACCCTAACCTGTACCCTAACCCTAAACCGTAACCTAAACCTAACCCTAAACTTATCCCGTACACTAACCCTATCCCGTACCCTAAACCTAACCCTAACCTGTACCCTAACCCTAACACTAACCTTAACCCTATCCGTACACTATCCCTAACCCTAACCCTAACACTAACCCTAACCCACACTCTAACCCTAACCCTAACCCTAACCCGTACACTAACCCTAACTCGAACCCTAATCCTAACCCTAACCGGTACCCAAACCCTAACAGTAACCCTAACCATAACCTAGCGCTAACCTTAACCCTAACCCTAAGCCTAACCCGCACCCTAAACCTAAACCTATCCGTAACCGTAACCATAACCCTTACCCGTACCCTAAACCTAACCCATAACCTAACACTAACCCTAACATTAACCGTAACCCTAACCCGTACCATAATCCTAAAAATAACCCGTACCGTAACCCCAACCCTAACCCTAACCCGTACCATAACCCTATCCCTAATCCTAACCCATACCCAAACCCTATCCATAACACGTACCCTAACCCTAACCCTAATCCTACCCCTTACACTAACCTGTACCCAAACGTTAAACCTAACCCGTACCCTAACACTAACCCAAACCATTACTCTAACCCTAACCCTAACCATAACCCACACCCTAAACTTAACCCTATCCCTAACCAAAACCATAACCCTTAACTGTAACCTAACCCTAACCCATACCATAACCCTAACCCTAAACTTAACCGTAACCCTAACACATACCCTAACCCCAAAACTAAGCCGTACCCTTACCCCATCCCTAACCCTAACCAGTACCCTAACACTAACCCTAAATCTAACCCTGACCCTAAACCTAACCCTAACCCTTACACTAATCCTAACACTAACCCTAACCCGCACCCAAAATCTAACCGTAACCCGAACCCTAACCCTAACCCGTGACCTAAACCTAACCATAACCCTTAACTTAACCTGTACGCTAACCCTATCCTGTACCGAA
Source organism: Urocyon cinereoargenteus (assembly GCA_032313775.1). Lineage (NCBI taxonomy): Eukaryota > Metazoa > Chordata > Mammalia > Carnivora > Canidae > Urocyon > Urocyon cinereoargenteus. The sequence continues at coordinate 97,944,510 of JAVLSZ010000003.1, forward strand.
ACCTACCCGTAAACCGTATCCTAACCCTTAACCTAACCCTAAGCCTAAACCGTATATTAAACCCAAACCTAACCCTAACACTAACCCTACCCCATACTCTAACCCTAACCCTAACCCTAACCCTAACCCTAACCCGTACACTAACCCTAACCCTAACCCTAAACCTAACACTAATCCTACCCGTACTCTAACCCTAACTCTAACCCTAATCGTACTCTAACCCTAACCCTAACCCTAAACCTAACCCTAACCTCTACTGTAACCCTAATCGGTACCATAACCCTAACCCTAACCCGTACCCTAAACCTAACCCTAACCCTATCCGTACACTAACCCTAACCCTAACCCTAACACTGCCCTAACCCGTACTCTAACCCCAACCCTAACCCTAAACCTACCCTAACCCGTACTCTAACCCTATCCCGTAACCTAACCCTAACCCTTACCCTATCCCTAAAACTAACCCGTACCCTAACCCGTACCCTAACCCTTACACTAAACCTAACCCTAACGCTGACCCTAACCATAAACCTAACCTGTACCCTAACCCTAAACCGTATCCTAACCCTAGCCCTAAACCTAACTCATACCCTAACCCTAAATGTAACCCTATCCCGTACCCAAACCCTAACCCTCACTCGTACCCTAACCCTAACCCTAACTATAACCAGCACACTAAACCTAACCCGAATCCTAGACCTAACATGTACACTAACCCCATCCCGTAACCTAACCTTAACCCTAACCCGCACCCTAAACCAGCATTAACCCTAACCCTAAACCTAACCCATACCCATACACATACACTAACCCCAACCCTAAACCGTACCCTAAACCGTACCCTAACCCTATCCCATTGCCTAATATTAACCCTAACCCCTAACCCTAACCATAACACTAACCCTACCGTAACCCGTACCCAAACAGTAAACCTACACGTACCCTAACACTAATCAAAACACGTACCCTAACCCGTACCATAACACAAAACCGTACCGTTACCCATACCTTAACCGTAACCCTAACCCATACACTAACCCGTAACATAACCCTAAACCTAACCCTAACCCTAACCCTAAATCTAACCCATACCCTACACCTAAGCCTAACCTGTTCCGTATCCCTAACCCATACCCTAAACCTAACCCTAACCCGTACACTAACTGTAAATCTAACCCTAACCCTAACCCTAACCCTAAACTGTACCGTAACCCTAACCCGTACCCTAACCCTAACACTAACTGCAACCCTAAACCTAACCCTAACACGTACCCTAACACGTACCATAATCCTAAACCTAACCCGTACCCTAACCCTAATGCTAACCTTAACCCGGACCCTAACCCTAACCCGTACCCTAATCCTAATCGTTAACCAACCCTTACCCAAAGCCTAACACTAACCCTAAACCATAACCTATCCCTAACCCTAACCTTAACCGTAACTCTAACCCGTACCCTAACCCTAAAATTAACACGTACCCTAACCCCAACCCTAACCCTAACCTGTACCATAACCTTATCCCTAACCCTAACCCTGACCCTAAACCTAACCCTAACCCGTACCCTAACCCTAACCTTAAACCTAACCCTAACCAATACCATAAACCTAACCCGTAACCTAAACCTAACCCTAATGCTAAACTTAACCCGTATGCTAACCCTATCCCGTACCCTAAACCTAACCCTAACCCGTATCCTAACCCTAAAACTAACGCTAAGCCTAACCCGTACATTAACCCTAACCCTAACCCTAACACTAACCCTATCCCGTACTCTAACCCTAACCCTAACCCTAACCCTAAACCTAACCGGTACCCTAACCCTAACCCTAACACTCACCCTAACCCGTACTCTAACCCTAACCCTAACCCTAACCGCACTCTAAACCTAACCCTAACCTCACCCTAACCTTAACCCGTACTATAACCCTAACCTGTACCAATACCCTAACCCTAACCCGTACCCTAACCCTAACACTAACCCTATCCTGTACTCTAACCCTAACCCTAACCCTAACCCTAACCCTTACCCTATCCCTAACCCTAACACTCACCCTAACCCGAACTCTAACCCTAACCCTAACCCTAACCCTAACCGTACTCTAAACCTAACCCTAACCCTCACCCTAACCTTAACCCGTACTGTAACCCTAACCTGTACCAATACCCTAACCCTAACCCATACCCTAACCCTAACCCTAACTCGTACCCTAACCCTAACCCTAACCCTGACCCTAAACCAAACCCTAACCAATACCCTAAACCTAACCCATAACCTAAACCTATCCCTAACCCTAAACTTAACCCGTACGCTAACCCTATCCCATACCCTAAACCTAACCCTAACCTGTTCAGTAACCCTAACCCATAACCTAACCCTAACCCTGAACCTAATCTTAACCCTATCCCGTACCCTAACCCTAAACCGTACCCTAAACCTAACCCTAAACCTAACCCGTTCCCTAAACCTAAACATAACCCTAACCCGTACCCAAACCCTAACCCTAACACATACCATAACCATAACCCGTACCCTAACCCTAACCCGCACCTAAACCTAACCCAAACTCGTACCCTAACACCAACCCGTAACCTAAACCTAACACTAAACCTAAACTTAACCCGTACACTAACCCTATCCCGTACCCTAAACCAAACCCAAACCCGTACCCTAACCCTATCCGTACACTAACCCTAACCCTAAACCTAACACTAACCCTAACCCGTACCCTAAATCTAACCCTAACCCTAAACCTAACCCTAACCCGTACTCTAACCCTAACCCGCAACCTAACCCTAACACTTACCCTAACCCTAAACCTAACCTGTACCGTAACCCTAAACATAAGCCTAACACGTAACCAAAACCTAACCCTAACACGTACCCTATCCCTAACCCTAACCCTAAACCGCACACTAACCCTAACCCTAACCCTAGACCTAACACGTACACTAACCCTATCCCATAACCTAAACTTAACACTAACCCGTACCGAAATCCTAACACTAACCCTAACCCTAACCCTAAACCTAAGCCGTACACTCACCCTAACCCGAACACTAACCCTTACCCTAACCCGTACCCTAACCCTACCCGTAGCCTAACCGTAACTCTAACCCTAACCAATAACCCTAACCCTAACCCTTACCCTAAGCCGTACCCAAACGGTAAACCTAACCCACAGCCAAACACTAACCCAAACCCGTTCTCTAACCCTAACCCTACGCTAACCCTAACCAGCACCCTAAACTTAACCCTAACCCTAACCCAAAACATAACCCTTAGCCGTAACCTAACCCTAACCCATACATTAACCCTAACCCTAACCTTAACCATAACGCTAACCCGTATCTTAACCATAAAACTAACCCATACCCTGAACCCAACTCTAACCCTAACCCGTAACCTAACACTAACTCTAACCCTAACACAACCCTAAACCTAACCTTATCACTTACACTAAACCTAACCCTAAACCTAACCCGCGCCCTAAACTTAACCCTAACCCATACCCTATACCTAAACCGTAAACTAAACCTAACCCTAACCCAAACTTAAACCGTACGCTAACCCTAACCCGTATCCTAACCCTAACCTAACCCTAAGCCTAACCCGTACATTAACCCTAACCCTAACCCTAACACTAACCCTACCCCGTACTCTAACCCTAACCCTAACCCTAACCCTAACCCTAACCCGTACCTTAACCCTAAACCTAACCCTAACCCTAACCCTAACACTAACCCTAACCCGTACTCTAACCCGAACCCTAAACCTAACCCTAACCGTACTCTAAACCTAACCCTAACCCTCACCCTAACCTTAACCTGTACTGTAACACTAACCCGTACCAATACCCTAACCCTAACCCGTACCCAAACCCTAACCCTAACTCGTACCCTAACCCTAACACTAACCCTGACCCTAAACCTAACCCTAACCCATACCCTAAACCTAACCCTTACTCTAACCGTAACCCTAACCCTAACCCATACCCTAAACCTAAACCTAAACCATACCCTAAACCTAACACTAACCCTAACACTGACGTTAACCCTAACCGTAACTCGTACCCTAAGCCTAACCCTTACCCTAAACCTAACCTTAATCCAAACCCTAACCCTAACCTGTACCCTAAACCTAACCCTAACCCTTGACCTAACCCGTCCCCAACCCTATCCCATAAACTAACCCTCACCCTAACCCGTACCCAAACCCTAACAGTTACCCTAAACCATTCCCTAGCGCTAACCCTAACACTAACCCTAACCCTAACCTTAACCCGCACCCTAAACCTAAAGCTAACCCTAACCCTAACCATAACCCTTACCCGTACCCTAACCCTAACCCATACCCTAAACCTAACCCTAATATTAACCGTAACCCTAACCCGTACCCTAAAACTAAAACTAACCCGTAACGTAACCCCGACCTTAACCCTAACCCGTACCATAACCCTATCACTAACCCTAACCCTGACTTTAAACCTAACCCTAACCCGTACCCTAAACCTAACCCTAACCCGCACCTAAACCTAACCCTAACCTGGAACCTAAACCTGACCATAACCCTAAACTTAATCCGTACGCTAACCCTATACCATAACCTAAACCTAAACCTAACCCGTAGCCTAACCCTAACCCTAACACTATCCTGTACACTAACACTAACCCTAACACTAACACTAACCCTAATCCGTACTCTAACCCTAACCCTAACCCTAAACCTAACCCTAACCCGTACTCTAACCCTAACCCATACCCTAACACTAAATCTAACCATAACACTAACCCTAACCCGAACTCTAACCCTAAACCTAACCTTAACTCTAAAGCTAACCCGTTCTATAACCCTAATCCTAGCCCTAATCCTAACCCTAACCGGTACAGTAACCCTAACCCGTACCCTAAACCTAACACTAACCCGTAACCTAACCCTAAACCGTACCCTAACCCTAACCCTAAACCTAAACCATACCCTAAACCTAAACGTAAAGCTAAACCGTACCCAAAGCCTAACCCTAACACGTACCCTAACCTAACCCTAACGCTAACCCGCACCCTAACCCGTCCGCTAACCCTAACCCTAATTCGTACCCTAACCCTAACTCTAACCCTTACCCTATCCCTAACCCTAACCCGTACCCTAAACCTAACCTGTACCCTAACCCTAAACCTAACCCTAATGCGTACCCTAAACCTAACCCTAACCCGTACCCTAACCCTAAACCTAAACCTAAACCTGACCCTAACCCTAACCCTAACACGTACCCTAAGCCTAACCCATACCCTAACCCTAACCCTAACCCTAACACTAACATTAACCATACCCCGTACCCTAAACCTAAACCTAACCCTAACACTAACCCTAACCCGTACTCTAACCCTAACCCTTACACTTACCATACTCTAACCCTAACCCTAAACCTCAACCTAACCCTAACTCGTACTGTAACCCTAACCCATACCATAACCCTAACCCTAACCCGTACCCTAACCCTAAACCTATTTCGTACCCTAACCCTAACCCTAACCCGTTCCAAAACCCTAACCTTAACCCTAACCCTATCCGTACACTAACCCTAACCCTAACCCTAACACTAACCCTAACCCATACTCTAATCCTAAACCTAACCCTAAAGCTTACCCTAACCCGTACTCTAGCCCTAAACCATACCCTAACACTAACCCTTACCCTAACCGTAAACGTAACCCGTACCCTAACCCTCAACGTAACACTATTTCTAACCCAAACCCGTACTCTAACCCTAAACCTAACACTAAAACTAACCCTACCCCGAACTCTAACACTAACCCTAACCCTAACCCTAACCCGTACCCTAACCCTAACCCTAAACATTTCCTTAACCCTAACCCTAACCCTAACCGTACCCTAACCCTAACCCTAACCCTAACCGTACCCTAACCCTAACCCTAAACCTCACCCTAACCCTACCCCGTACTGTAAACCTAACCCGTAACATAACCCTAACCCTAACACGTACCCTAACCCTAACCCTAACTCGTACCCTATACCTAACCCTGACCCGAACACTAACCCTAACCCGTAACCTAAACCTAACCCACACCCTAACCCTAACCCTAACCCTAACCCGTACCCTAAACCTAACCCTAACCCTAACTCATGCCCTAACCCTAAGCCTAACCCTGACCCTAACCCTAAACCTAACCCGTACCCTAAATCTAAACCATACCGTAACACTAACCCTAACCCTAAACCTAACGCTAACCCTAACCCATACACTAAACCTCTCCCTAACCCTTGACCTAACCCGTACCCAACCCTATCCCATACCCTAAACCTAACCCTATCCCGTACTCAAACCCTAACATTAATCGTAACCCATACCCTAGCGCTAACCCAGCCCTAACCCTAAGCCTAACCCGCACCCTTAACCTAAACCTAACCCTAACCCTAACCGTAACCCTTTCCCGTCCCCTAACCCTAAACCATACCCTAACACTAACCATAACATTAACAGTAACCCTAACCCGTACCCTAACCCTAAAACTATCCCGTACCCTAACACCAACCCTAACCCTAACCGGTACCATAACCCTATCCCTAAACCTAACCCTGACCCTAAACCTAACCCTAACCCGTACCCTAACCCTAACCCGTAACCTAAACCTAACCCTAACCCTAAACTTAACCAGTACACTAACCCTATCCCGTACCCAAAACCTAACCCTAACACGTACCCTAACCCTAACGCTATCCGTACACTAACCCTAACCCTAACCCTAACCCTAACACAAACCCTAACCCGTACTCTAACCCTAACCCTAAACCTAAACCTAACCCTAACCCGTACTCTAACCCTAACCCGCACCCTAACACTAACCCTTACCCTAACCGTAAACCTAACCCGTACCCTACCCTAAACGTAAACCTAACCGGTACCCAAACACTAAACCTAACACGTACACTAACCCTAACCGTATCCCTAAACTTAACCCTAACCCGCACACTAAACCTAACCCTCACCCTAGACATAACACGTACACTAAACCTATCCCGTACCGGGACCTTAAACCTAACCTGTACCGTAACCCTAACACTAACCCTATCCCTAACCTAATCCTAACCCTAACCTGTACCCGAACCCTCCCCGTACCTAATCCTAACTCTAACCCTAACCCCTAAACCTAACCCTAACCCTAACCCTTACCCTAACCCATACCCAAACAGTAAACATAACCCGTAACCTAACACTAACCGAAACCCGTACTCAAACCCTAACGCTAACCCTAACCCTAACCCACACCCTAAACTTAACCCTAACCCTAACCCTAACCCAAAACATAACTCTCAACCGTAACCTAACCCTAACCCATACCCTAACCCTAACCTAACCTTAACCATAACGCTAACCCATACCCTAATCCTAAAACTAACCCATACCCTAACCGCAACTCTAGCCCTAACCCGTACCCTAACACTAACCATAACCCTAACCCTGACCCTAAACCTAACCCTAACCCTTACATTAACCCTAACCCTAACCCGCACCCTAAACCTAACCCTAACCCATACCCTAACCCTAATCCGTAACCTAAACCTAACCCTAACCCTAAACTTAAACCGTACGCAAACCCTGTTCCGTACCCTAAACCTAACCCTAACCTGTAACCTAACCCTAAACCTAACCCTAAGCCTAACCCGTACATTAACCCTAAACCTAACACTAACACTAACCCTACCACGTACTCTAACCCTAACCCTAACTCTAACCCTAACCCGTAACCTAACCCTAACCCTAACCCTAACACTAACACTAAACCTACCCTGTACTCTAACCCTAACACAAACCCTAACCCTAACCCGTACTCTAACCCTAACCCTAACCCTAACCCTAACCCTAACCCTAACCGTACTCTAACCCTAACACTAACCCTCACCCTAACCCTATCTGTACTGTAACCCTAACCCGTACATTAACCCTAACACTATTCCGTACCCTAATCCTAACCCGTCACATAAACCTAACCCTAACCCTAAACTTTCACGTACGCTAACCCTATCCTGTACCCTAAACCTAACCCTAACCTGTAACCTAACCCTAAACCTAACCCTAAGGCTAATCCGTACATTAACCCTAACCCTAACACTAACACTAACCCTACCCCGTACTCTAACACTATCCCTAACCCTAACCCGTAACCTAACACTAAACCTAACCCTAACCCTAACCCTAACACTAACCCTAACCCGTACTCTAAACCTAACCTAACCCTAACCTTACCGTACTCTAACACTAACCCTAACCCTCACCCTAACCCGTACTGTAACCCTAACCCATAGCATAAACCTAACCCTAAACTGTACCCTAACCCTAACCCTAACTTGTACCCTAACCCTTAACCTAACCCTGACCCTACCCTAATCTAAACCCGTACCTTAAACCTAACCCGTAACCTAACACTAACCCTAACCCTAACCCGTAACCTAAACCTAACCCTAAACCTAACTCGTACCCTACACTAACCCTAACCCTGACCCTAACCCTAACCATGGCCTGTACCCTAAACCTAACCCATACCATAATACTAACCCTAAATCTAACCCTAACCCTAAACCGTACCCTAAACCTACACTAAACCTTGACCTAACCCGAACCCAACCCTATCCCGTAACCTAAACCTAACCCTACCCCGTACCCAAACCCTAACAGTAACCCTAACCCATACCCAACGCTAACCCTAACCCTTACCCTAACCATAACCTGCACCCTAAACCTAAACCTAACTTTAACTGTAACCCTAACCCATACCCTAACCCTAACCCGTACCCTAACCCCAACCCTAACCCTAACCCATACCCTAACACTAACGCTAACCCTAATTCTGGCCCTAAACCCAACCCTAACCCTTACACTAATCCTAAACCTAACCCTAACCCGCACCCTAAACCTAACCCTAACCCATACCCTAACCCTAACCCGTAACCTAAACCTAACCCTAATCGTACCCTAACCCTAACCCGCACCTAAACCTAACCCTAACCCGTACGCTAACCCTATCCCGTACCCTAAACCTAACCTGAACCCGTAATATAACCGTAAACCTAAAACTAAGCCTAACCCGTACATTAAACCTAACCCTAACCCTAACACTAACCCTACCCCGTACTCTAACCCTAACCCTAAACCTAAACCGTACCCTAACCCTAAACTAACCCTAACCCTAACACTAACGCTAACCCGTACTCTAAACCTAACCCTAACCCTCACCCTAACTCTAAACCGTACTGTAACCCTAACCCATACCATAACCCTATAAACCTAACCTAAACCTAAACCTAACTCGTTACCTAACCCTAACCCTAAGCCTGACCCTAACCTAAACCTGACCCTAACACTAACCCTAACCTGTACCCTAAACATAACCCGTACCCTAACCCTAACCCTAACCCGTACACTAAACCTAACCCTAAAGCTAACTCGTACCCTAAACCTAACCCTAACCCTGACGCTAACCCTAACACTAACCTGTACCCTAAGCTTAACCCATACCCCAACCCTAACCCTAATCCCAACCCTAACACTTACCCTAACCCTAAACCTTACACTAATCCTAACCCTAACCCTAACCCGCACCCTAAACCTAACCCTAAACCGTACCTAACCCTAACCCGTAACCTAAAACTAACCCTAACCCTAAACTTAACCAGTACGCTAAAACTATCCCATACACTAAACCTTACCCTAACCCGTATCCTAACCCTAAACCTAACCCTAAGCCTAACCCGTATATTAACCCTAACCCTAAACCTAACACTAACCCTACCCAGTACTCTAACCCTAACCCTAACCCGAACCCTAACCCGTACCCTAAACCTAAACCTTTCCCTAACCCTAACACTAACCCTAACCCGTACTCTAACCCTAACCCTAACCCTAACCGTACTCTAACCCTAACCCTAACCCTCACCCTAAAACTAACCTGTACTGTAACCCTAACCCGTAACATAACCCTAACTCTAACCCGTACCCTAACCCTAACCCTAACTCGAACCCTAACCCTAACCCTGACCCTAACCCTAACGCATACCCTAAACCTAACCCTAACCCTAAATCATACCCTAACCCTAACCCTAACCCTGACAATAACCCTAACCCTAACCCGTACCCTAAACCTAACCCATACCCTAACCCTAACCCTAAACCTAACCGCAACCCTAACCCATACCCTAACCCTAACCCGTACCCAAACCTATCCCTAACCCCTAAACTTATCCCTAAACCGTACCCTAAACATAACCCTAAACCTAACTCGTACCCTACCCCTAACCTTAACCATGACCCTAACCCTAAACCTAACCCGTACCCTAACCCTAGCCCGTACACTAAACGTAACCCTAACCCTAACTCGTACCCTATCCCTAAACCTAACCGTGACCCTAACCCTAACCAGTACCCTAACCCTAACACTAACCCTAAACCTAACCCTAACCCATACACTAACCATAACCCTAACCCGTACCCTAACCCTAACACTAACCCTAACCCCTAACCCTACCATAACCTAACCCTTACCCTAATCCGTACCCAAACGTTCAACCTAACCCATACCCTAACACTAACACAAACCCGTACCCTAACCCGTACCCTACCCTAATCCATACCGTTACCCATAACTTAAAACTAACCCTAACCCGTACCAAAACCCGTACACTAACCCTAACCCTAACCTGTACCCTAACACGTAGCATAACCCAAACCCTAACCCTAACCCTAACCCTAAAACTAACCCATAACCTACGCCTAACCCTAACCCGTACCCTAAACCTAATCCTCACCATAACACCTAACACTAACCCTAACCCGTACCCTAAACCTAACCCTTACCTTAACTCGTACCCTAACCCTAACCCTAACCCTGACACTAACCCTAACCCTAACCCGTATCCTAACCCGTACCCTAAACCTAACCCGTCCCCTAAACCTAAACCTAACCCTAACACTGAACCTAACCCCCTACTATAACCCAAATCCTAAAACTAACCCTAAAACTAACCCTAACTCGTACCGTTAACTTTACCCGTACCCAAACCGTAACCCTAACCGTATACCTAACCATAACCCTGACCCTAACCCTAACCCTAATCTCGTACCCTAACCCTAACACTAACCCGCATCCTAAACTTAACCCTAACCCTTGACCTAACCCGTACCCTAACCCTTACCCATACCCTAACACTAACACTAACCCTAACCCGTTCCTGTATCCTAACCCTAACACTTACCCTAATCCTAACCCTAACCCTAACCCTAACCCGTACCCAAAACCTAACCCTAACACGTACCCTAACCCTAACACTAACCCGCACACTAAACCTAACCCTAACCCTAGACCTAACACCTACACTAACCCTATACCGTACCCTAAAATTAACCCTAACACGTACCGTAACCCTAACACTAACCCTAACCCTAACCCTAACCCGTACACTAACACTCACCCGAACCCTAAACCTAACCCTAACCCATACCCTAACCCAACCCGTAGCCTAACCGTAACTCTAACCCTAACCCCTAACCCTAAACCTAACCCTAACCCTTACCCTAACCCGTAACCAAATAGTAAACCTAACCAGTACCCTAACACTAAACCAAACCCGTACTCTCACCCTAACGCTAAACCTAACCCTAACCCTAACCCGCACCCTAAACGTAACCCTAACCCTAACCCAAACCATAACCCTTAACCGTAATCTAACCCTAACCCATAACCTAAACCTAACCCTAACCTTAAACATAACCCTAACCCGTACCCTAACCCTAAAACTAACCCGTACCCTCACCCCAACCCTAACCATAACCCGTATCCTAAAACTAACCGTAACCGTAACATTGACCCTAAACCTAACCCTAACCCTTACACTAACCCTAACTCTAATTCTAACCCGCACAATAAACCTAACCCTAACCCGTACCCTAACCCTAACCCGAAACCTAAACCTAACCCTAAACCTAAAGTTAACCCGTACGCTAACCCTATCCCGTACCCTGAACCTAACTCTAACCCGTATCCTAACCCTAACCTAACCCTAAGCCTAACCCGTACATTAACCCTAACCCTAACTCTAACACTAACCCTACCCCGTACTCTAACCCTAACCCTAAACCTAACCCTAACCCTAACCCTAACCCTAAACCTAACCTGTACCCTAACACTAACCCTAACCCTAACGCGTACCCAAACCCTAAACATAACCCTAACCCATACCATAGCGCTAACCCTAATCCTAACCCTAAGCCTAACCCTCACTCTAAACCTAAACCTAACCCTAACCCTAACCATAACCCTTACCCATACCCTAACCCTAACACATACCCTAACACTATCCCTAACCTTAACCGTAACCCTAACCCGTACCCTAACCCTAAAACTAACCCGTACCCTAACCCCAACCCTAATCCTAGCCCGTACCATAACCCTATCCCTAACCCTAACCCTGACCCTAAACCTAACCCTAACCCGTACCCTAACCCTAACCCGCACCTAAACCTAACCCTAACCCTAACCTGTACCCTAACCCTAACCCGTAACCTAAACCTAACCTTTACCCTAAACTTAACCCGTACACTAACCCTATCCCGTACCCTATACCTAACCCTAACCCGTACCCTAACCCTACCCGTAACCCTAACCCTACCCGTACACTAATCCTAACCCTAACACTAACCCGTACCCTAAACCTCACCCTAACCCTAACTCGTACCCTAACCCTAACCATAACCCTAAACCTGACCCTAACCCTAACCCTAACCCATACCCTAAACCTAACCCATACCGTAACCCTAACCCTAAACCTAACCCTAACCCTATCCCGTACCCAAAACCTAACCCTAACCCTTGTCCTAACCCATACCCAACCCTATCCCGTAACCTAACCCTAATCCACACCCGTACCCAAACCCTAAGAGTAACCCTAACCCATACCCTAGCGCTAAACCTAACCCTAACCCAAAGCCTAAACCGCACCCTAAACCTGAACCTAACCATAATCCTAACCATAACCCTTACCCGGACCCTAAACCTAACCCATAACCTGACACTAACCCTAACAATAACCGTAACCCTAACCATACCATAACCCTTAAACTAACCGGTACTGTAACCCCAACCCTAAACCTAACCCGTACCATAACCCTATCCCTAATCCTAACCCGTACCCAAACCCTAACCATCACACGTACCCTAACCCTAACCCTAACCCGTACCCAAACAGTAAACCTAACCCGTAACCTAACACTAACCCAAACCCGTACTATAACCCTAACCCTAACCATAACATTACCCGCACCCAAATTTAACCAAAACCCTAACCCAAACCATAACCCTTAACCGTACCCTAACCCTAACCCATACACTAACCCTAACTCTAACCTTAACCCTAACCCTAACCCATACTCTAACCCTAAAACTAACCCGTACCCTAACCCCAACCCTAAACCTAACCTGTACCCTAACACTAACCCTAACCCTAACCATGACCCTAAACCTAACACTAACCCTTACACTACTCCTAACCCTAACCCTAACCCGCACCCAAAACCTAACCCTAACCCGTACTCTAACCCTAACCCGTAACCTCAAACTAACCATAACCCTAAACTTAACCCATATGCTAACCCTATCCCGTACCCTAAACGTAACACCAACCCGTATCCTAACCCTAAACCTAAACCTAAGCCTAAACCGTGCAATAACCCCAAACCTAACCCTAACACTAACCCTACCCAGTACTCTAACCCTAACCCTAACTCTAACCCTAACCCGTACCCTAACCCTAACCCTAACACTAACCCGTACCCTAAACCTAACCCTAAAGCTAACTCGTACCCTAAACCTAACCCTAACCCTGACACTAACCCTAACACTAACCTGTACCCTAAGCTTAACCCATACCCCAACCCTAACCCTAATCCCAACCCTAACACTACCCTAACCCTAACCCTTACACTAATCCTAACCCTAACCCTAACCCGCACCCTAAACCTAACCCTAACCCGTACCTAACCCTAACCCGTAACCTAAAACTAACCCTAACCCTAAACTTAACCCATACGCTAAAACTATCCCGTACACTAAACCTTACCCTAACCCGTATCCTACCCCTAAACCTAACCCTAAGCCTAACACGTACATTAACCCTAACCCTAAACCTAACACTAACCCTATCCTGTACTCTAACCCTAACCCTAAACCTAACCCGTACCCTAAACCTAAACCTTTCCCTAACCCTAGCACTAACCCTAACCCGTACTCTAACCCTAACCCTAACCCTAACCCTAACCATACTCTAACCCTAACCCTAACCCTCACCCTAACACTAATCCTACCCCGTACTCTAACCCTAAACCTAACACTAATCCTAACCCGTACCCTAACCCTAACCCTAACCCTAACCCTAACACTAACCCTAACCCTAACACTAACCCTAACCCGTAATCTAACCCTAACCCTAACCATAACCCTAACACTAACCCTACCCAGGACTCTAACCCTAACCCTAACACTAACCCTAACCCGTACACTTAACCTATCCCTAGCCCTAACTCGTACCCTAACCCTAAGCCTAGACCTGACCCTAACCCGTACCCTAACCCGTACCCTAAACCTACCCATACCCTAATCCTAACCATAAACCTAACCTTAACCCTAACCCGTACCCTAAACCTAACCCTAACCCTTGACCTAACCCGCACCCAACCTTTTCCCGTACCCAAACCCTAACCCTAACCAGTACCCAAACCCTAACAGTAACCCTAACCCAAACCCTAGCGCTAACACTAACCCTAACACTAAGCCTAACCCGCACCCTAAACCTAAACTTAACCTTAACCCTAACCATAAACCTTACCCGTACACTAACACTAACCCATACCCTAACACTAACCCCAACCATAACCGTAACCCTAACCCGTACCCTAACCCTAAAACTAACCCGTACCGTAAACCCAACCCTAACCCTAACATGTACCATAACCCTATCCCTAACCCTAACCCTGACCCTAAACCTAACCTTAACCCGTACCCGAAACCTAACCTGTACCCTAACCCTAAACCTAACCCTAACCCGTACCCTAAACCTAACCCTAACCCGTACCCTAACCCTAAACCTAACCCTAAACCTAAACCTAACCCTAACCCTAACACATACCCTAAGCCTAACCCATACCCTAACCCTAACCCTAACCCTAGCCCTATCCATACTCTAACCCTAATCCTAACCCTACCCTGTTCTCTAACCCTAACCCTAACCCTAACCCGTACCATATCCATAAACCTAACCCTAAAACTAACCCTACCCCGTACTCTAACCCTAACCCTAACCCTAACACTAACCCGTACCATAAACCTAACCCTAACCCTAACTTGTACCCTAACACAAACCCTAACCCTGGCCATAACCCAACCCTAACCCGTACCCTAAACCTAACCCATACCCTAACCCTAACCCTTAACCTAACCCTAACCCTATCCCGTACCCAAAACTTAAACTTAACCCTTGTCCTAACCCGTCGCCGACCCTATCCCGTACCCTAACCCGAACCCTAACCCGTACCCAAACCCTAAGAGTAACCCTAAGTCATACCCTAGCGCTAACCCTAACCCAACCCTAACCCTAACCCGTACTGTAACCCTAACATGTAACATAACCCTAACTCTAACCCATACCCTAACCCTAACCCTAACTCATAGCCTAACACCCACCCTGACCCTAACCCTAACCCGTACCCTAAACCTAACCCGTACCCTAACCCTAAACCTAACACTAAGCCGTACCCTAAACCTAACCCTAAACCTAACTCATACCCTAACCCTAACCCTAACCCTGACCCTAACCCTTACCCGTACCCTAAACCTAACCCATACCCTAACCCTAATCCTAAACCTAACACTAACCCTAACTCTTACCCTAAACCTAATCTTAACCCTTGACCTAACCCGTACCCAACCATATCTCGTACCCTAACCCTAACCCTAACCCGTACCCAAACCTAACAGTAACCCTAACCCATTCCCTAGCGCTAAGCCTAACCCTAAACCTAATCCTAACCCGCACCCTAAACCTAAACCTAACGCTAAACCTAACCATAACCCTTACCTGTACCCTGACCCTAAGCATACCCTAACACTAACCCCAACCTGAACCGTAACCCTAACCCGTACCCTAACCCTGAAACTAACCCGTACCCTAACCCCAACCCTAACACTCACCCGCACCTAAACCTAACCCAAACCCGTAACCTAACCCTTACCCGTAAACTAAACCTAACCCTAACACTAAACTTAACCTGAACACTAAACCTATCCCGTACCCTAAAGCTAACCCTAAACTATACACTAACCCTAACCCTAACCCTAACACTATCCGTACACTAACCCTAACCCTAACACTAACCCTAACCTGTACTCTAACACTAAACCTAACCCTAAACCTAACCCTAAGCCGTACTCTAACCATAACCCGTACCCTAACACTAACCTTACACTAACCCTAAACCTAACCCGTACCCTAACCCTAAAATTAACCCTAACCCGTACCCAAACTTTAACCCTAACACGTACCCTAAACCTAACCCTAACCCGCACACTAAACCTAAACCTAACCCTAGACCTAACTCGTACACTAACCCTACACCGTACCCTAAACTTAACCCTAACCCGTACCGTAACCCTAACACTAATCCTAAACCTAACCCTAACCAGTACCCTAACCCTACCCGTATCCTAACCCTAACTCTAACCCTAACCCTTACCCTAACCCGTACCCAAACGGTAAACCTATCCCGTACCCTAACACTAACCCAAACCCGTACTCTAATCCTAACCCTAACCCTAACCCTAACCTTCCCGTAGCCTAACCCTAACTCTAACCCTAACCCCTAACCCTATCCCTAAACCTAACCCTTACCCTAACACGTACCCAAACGGTAAACCTAACACGTACCCTAACACTAACCCAAACCCGTAGTCTAAACTTAACCCTAACACTAACCCTAACCCTAAGCCGTACCCTAAACTTAACCCTAACCCTAACGCAAACCATAACCCTTAACCGTAACCTAACCCTAACCCATACCCTAACCCTAAACCTAACCTTAACCGTAACCCTAAATCGTACCCTAACCCTAAAACTAACCCGTACCCTAACCCCAACCCTAACCTTAACGCGTACACCTACACTAACCCTAACCCTAACCCTGACCCTAAACCTAACCCTAACCACACACTAAACCTAACCCTAACCCTAACCTTAACACTAACCCTATCCCGTACTCTAAACCAATCCCTAACCCTAACCCTAACCCTAACCCGTACTCTAACTTTAACCCTAACGCTAACACTAACCATAAACCTAACACTAACCCTAACCAGTACTCTAACCCTAAACGTAACCCTAAACTAACCCTAACCCCCTACTATAATCCTAACCCTAAACCTAACCCTTACTTTATCCCTAAGTCATACCGTAAACCGAACCGGTATCCAACCCTAACCCTAACCCTAAACCTAACCCTAAACTTGACCCTAACTCTAACCCTAATCCTGTGTCCTAACCCTAACCCGCATCCTAAACCTAACCCTAAACCTAGACCTAAACCGTAGCCTAACCCTAACCCGTACCCTAACACTAACCCGAACCCTAACCCTAACACTAACCCTAACCCAAACCCGTACACTAACCATAACCCTAACCCATACCCTAACCCTAACCCGTACCCTAACCCTAACCCAGGGCCTAACTCTAACCCGCACCGTAAACCTAAACCTAACCCTAGACATAACACGTACCCTAACCCTATCACGTACCCTAACCCGAGTCCTAACCCGTATCCTAACCCTAACACTAACCCTAACCCTAACACTAACCCTAACCCGTACACTAAACCTAACCCTAACTCTAACCCGTACCCTAACCCTAACCCGCACCGAAACCTAACCCTAACCCTTACCCTAACCCTAACCAGTAACCTAAACCTAACCCTAACCCTAAACTTAACCCATACACTAACCCTATCCCATACCCTAAACCTAACACTAACCCGTAACCTAACCCTAAATCTAACCCTAACACTATCCGTACACTAACCCTAACCCTAACCCTAACCCTAACCCTAACATGTACTCTAACACTAACCCTAACCCTAAACCTAAACCTAACCCGTAATCTAACCCTAACCCGTAACCTAACCCTAACCCAGGGCCTAACTCTAACCCGCACCGTAAAACTAACCCTAACCCTAGACCTAACACTTACACTAACCCTATCCTGTACCGGAACCTTAACCCTAACCCGTACCGGTACCCTAACATTAACTGTAACCGTAACCCTAACCCTAACCCTAAACCTAACCCGTACACTAACCCTAACCCGAACCCTAACCCTAACCGTAACCCGTACCCTAACCCTACCCGTAGCCTAACCCTAACTCTAACCATAACCCTTACCCTAACCCTAACCCTAACCCGCACCTAAACCTAACCCTAACCTGTACCTGAACCCTAACCCTAACCCTAACCCTATCCATACACTGACACTAACCCTAACCCTAAACCTAACCCTAACCCGTACTCTAACCCTAACCCGTACACTAACACTAACCCTAACCTTAACACTAACCCTAACCCGTACTCTAACCCTAAACCTAACCCTAACTCTAAACCTAATCCGTACTCTAACCCTAACCCGTACCCTAACACTAACCCTAACACTAACAATAACCCTACCCCGTACTCTAACCCTAAACCTAACCCTAACTCTAACCCTAACCCGTAATGTAACCCTAACCCTAAACCTAACCCTAACCCTAACCCGTACAGTAACCCTAACGCGTACCCTAACCCTAACCCTTACCCTAAACCTAACCCTAACCTTGACCCTAAACCTAACCCTAACCCGTACCCTAACCCTAAACCGTAACCTAACCCTAACCCTAAACCTAACCTGTCCCCTAACCCTAAATGTAACCCTAACCCTTACCCAAACCCTAACCCTAACACGTACCCTAACCCTAAACCTAACCCTAGCATGCACACTAAACCTAACCCTAACCCTAGACCTAACATCTACACTAACCCTATACCATAACCTAACCTTAACCCTAACCCGTAACGTAACCCTAACACTAACCCTAACCCTAAACCTAACCCGTACACTAACCCTACCCGTAGCCTAACACTAACTCTAAACCTAACCTCTAACCCTAAACCTAACCCTTACCCTAACCCATACACTAACCCTAACCATAACCCTAACACTAATCCTACCCCGTCTCTAACCCTAAACATAACCCTAACCCTAACACTAACCCTAACCCATACTCTAAAACTAACCCTAACCCTAAATGTAACCCTAACCCTTACGCTAAACCTAACCCGTACCCTAACACTAACCCTAACCCTAACACTATCCCTAACCGTACTCTAACCCTAAACCTAACCCTAATTCTAACCCTAACCCGTACTATAACCCTAAACCTAACCCTAACCATAACCTAACATTAACCCGTAATCTAACCCTATCCCGTAGCCTAACCCTAACTCTAACCCTAAACCCTAACCCTAACCCTACCCTATTCCTTACCCTATGCCGTACCAAAAAGGAACACCTAACCTGTAACCTAACACTAACCCAAACCCGTACTCTAACCCTAACCATTACCCTAACCCTATCCCTAAACCGCACCCTAAACTTAACCCTAACCCTAACACTAACCTTAACCCTTAACCGTACCCTAACCCTAACCCCAACCCTAAACCTAACCCATACCCTAACACTAACCCTAACACTAATCCTGACCCTAAACCTAACCCTAACCCGTACACTAACCGTAACCCTAACCCTAACCCGCACCCTAAACCTAACCATAACCCGTACCCTAACCCTTTCCCGTAACCTAATCCTAACCCTAACCCTAAACTTATCCCGTACGCTAACCCTATCCCATACCCTAAACCTAACCCTAACCGTAACCTAACCCTAAACCTAACCCTAAGCCTAACCCGTACATTAACCCTAACCCTAACCCTAACACTAACCCTACCCCGTAATCTAACCCTAACCTTAACCCTAACCCTAACCCTAACCCTAACCCTAAACCTTTCCCTAACCCTAACACTAACCCTAACCCTTACTCTAACCCTAACCCTAAACCTTACCCTAACTGTACTCTAACCCTAACCCTAAACCTCATCCTAACCCTAACCCGTACTGTAACCCTAACATGTAACATAACCCTAACTCTAACCCGTACCCTAACCCTAACCCTAACTCATAGCCTAACACTAACCCTGACCCTAACCCTAACCCATACCCTAAACCTAACCCGTACCCTAACCCCAACCCTAACATTAACGCGTACACTAACACTAACCCTAACCCTAACCCTGACCCTAAACCTAACCTTATCTGTACACTTACCCTAACCCTAACCCTAACCCTAATCCCGTACCCTAAACCTAACTCTAAGCCGCATCATAAACCTTACCCAAAACCTAGACCTAACCTGTAGCCTAACCCTAACCCGTACCCAAACCTTAACAGTAACCCTAAACCATACCCTAGTGCTAACACTAACCCTAACCCTAACTCTAACCATTACCCGTACCCTAACCCTAAACCATATCCTAACCCTAACCCTAAACTTAACCATAACCCTGACCAGTACCCTAAACCTAAAATTAACCCGGACAATAACGCCAACCCTAACCCTAACCCGTACCCTAACTCTAACATTAACCCTAACCCACAGCTAACCCTAAACCTAACCCGTAACCTAAGCCTAACCCTAAACCTAAACTTAACCCGTACGCTAACCCTATCCCGTACCCTTAACCAAACCCTAACCCGTAACCTAACCCTAAACCTAACCCCAACCCTAACCCTAACCCTTACCCTAACCCTATCCCTAACGCTAACCCTGACCATAAACCTAACCCTAAACCGTACCCTAGCCGTAACCCTAACCCTCACCTAAACATAACCCTAACCCGTACCCTAACCCTAACACGTAACCTAAACCTAAACCTAACCCTAAACTTAACCCATAC
Organism: Urocyon cinereoargenteus; assembly: GCA_032313775.1. Taxonomy (NCBI): domain Eukaryota; kingdom Metazoa; phylum Chordata; class Mammalia; order Carnivora; family Canidae; genus Urocyon; species Urocyon cinereoargenteus. Next base: position 97,965,601 of record JAVLSZ010000003.1, read on the forward strand.
GCTAACCCTAACCCGTACCTTAAACCTAACTCATACCCTAATCCTAACCCTAAACCTAAAACTAACCCTATTCCATACCCTATACCTAATCCAAACCCTTGACCTAACCCGTACCCTACCTTTTCCCGTACCCTAAACCTAACCCTAACCCGTACCCAAAACCTAAGAGTAACCCTAACCCATACCCTAGCGCTAAATGTAACCCTAACCCTAAGCCTAACCCGAACCCTAAACATAAACCTAACCCTAACCCTAACCATAACCCTTACCTGTACCCTAACCCTAACCAATACCCAGCCCTAACCCACACCTAAACCATGCCCTAACCCGTCCCCTAACCCTAACCCGTAACCTAAACCCAAACCTAACCCTAAACTTATCCCGTACCCTAACCCTATCCTGTACCCTAAACCTAACCCTAACCTGTACCCTAAACCTAACCCTAACCCTAACCCTATCTGTACACTAACCCTAACCCTAACACTAACACTAACCCTATGCCATACTCTAACCCTAAACCTAACCCTAACCCTAACACTAACACTAACCCTAAGATGTACTCTAACCCTAACCCTAACACTAAACGTAACCCTAACCCGTAGTCTAACCCTAACCCGTACCCTAACACTAACCCTAACCCTAACACTATCCCTAACTCGTACCCTAACCCTAAATGTAACCCTAACTCGTACCCAAACCTTAAAACTAACCCGTACCCTAACCCTAACCCTAACCCTAACACTAACCCTAACCCGTACTCTAACCCTACCCTAACCCTAACCCGTACTCTAACCCTAACCCTAACCCTAACACTAACCCTACCACGTAATCTAACACTAAACCTAATCCTAACCCTAACTCGTACCCTAACCCTAACCCTAACATCTACTGTATCCCTAACCCACACCATAACCCTAACCCTAAACTTAACCGTAACCCTAACCCATACCCTAACCCTAAAACTAACCCGTAAACTAACCACAACCCTAACCCTAACCCGTACACTAACCCTATCCCTAACGCTAACCCTGACCCTAAACCTAAACCTAACCCGTACCCTATCCCTAACCCTAACCCTAACCCTCACCTAAACCTAAACCTAACCCGTACCCAAACCCTAACCCGTAACCTAAAACTAACCCTAAACCTAAACTTAAACCCTACGCTAACCCTCTCCCGTACCCTAAACCTCACCCTAACCCGTACCCTAACCATAACCCTAACCCTATCCACACTCTAACCCTAACCCTAACCCTAACCCTAACACTAACCCTAGCCCGTATTCTAACACTAACCCTAACCCTAAACATAACCCTAACCCATACGCTAACCCTAACCTGTACCCTAACACTAACCCTAACCCTAACACTATCCCTAACCCATACTCTAACCCTAAACCTAACCATATCTCTAACCCAAACTCCTACAATAACCCTAAACCTAACCCTAACCTTAAACCTAATCCTAACCCGTACTCTAACCCTATCCCTTAACCTAACACTAACTCTAACCCTAACCCCTAAACCTAACCCTAACCCTTACCTAACCCGTACCCAAACGGTAAACCTAACCCATACCATAACACTAACCCAAACCCGTACTCTAACCTTAATCCTAACCCTAACCTTAACACTAAACCGCACCCTAAACTTAACCCTAACCCTAACGCTAAACATAACCCTTAACCGTACTCTAAACCTAACCCTAACTCGTACACTAACCCTAACACTGACCCAAACCCTAACCCGTACACTAACCCTAACCCGTACCCTAAACCTAACCCTAACCCTTGTCCTAACCCGTACCCAAACCTATCACGTACCCTAACCCTAACCCTAACCCCTATCCAAACCCTACGAGTAACCCTAACCCATACACTAGCGCTAAACCTAACCATAACCCTAAGCCTAACCCACACCTTAAACCTAAACCTAACTGTAACCCTAACCCTAACCCTTACCAATACCCTAACCCTAACCCATAACCTAACACTAACCCTAACCTTAACCATAACCCTAAACCATACCCTAACCCTAAAACTAACCAGTAACGTAACCCAAACCCTAACCCTAACCTGTACCATAACCCTATCCCTTATCCTAACCCTGACCCTAAACCTAACCCTAACCCATACCCTAACCCTAACCCGCACCTAAACCTAACTCTAACCCATACCCTAATCCTAACCCGTAACCTAAACCTAACCCTAAACCTAAACTTAAACCCTACGCTAACCCTATCCCGTACCCTAAACCTAACCCTAACCCGTACCCTAACCCTAGCCCGTACTCTAACACTAACCCTAACCCTAAACGTAACCCTAACCCATACGCTAACCCTAACCTGTACCCTAACACTAACCCTAACCCTAACACTATCCCTAACCCATACTCTAACCCTAAACCTAACCCTATCTCTAACCCAAACCCGTACTATAACCCTAAACCTAACCCTAAACTTAAACCTAATCCTAACCCGTATTCTAACCCTATCCCTTAGCCTAACACTAACTCTAACCCTAACCCCTAAACCTAACCCTAACCCTTACCTAACCCGTACCCAAATGGTAAACTTAACCCGTACCATAACACTAACCCAAACCCGTCCTCTAACCCAAACCCTAACCCTAACCCTAACACTAAACCGCACCCTAAACTTAACCCTAACCCTAACGCTAAACATAACCCTTAACCGTACCCTAAACCTAACCCTAACTCGTACCCTAACCCTAACACTGACCCTAAACCTAACCCGTACACTAACCCTAACCCGTACCCTAACCCTAACCCTAACCCTATCCGTAACCCTAACACGTACCCTAAACCTAACCCTAAGCCTTGTCCTAACCCGTACCCAAACCTATCACGTACCCTAACCCTAACCCTAACCCGTATCCAAACCCTACGAGTAACCCTAACCCATACACTAGCGCTAACGCTAACCATAACCATAAGCCTAACCCACACCCTAAACCTAAACCTAACTGTAACCCTAACCATAAACCTTACCCGTACCCTAACCCTAACTCATAACCTAACAATAACCCTAACCTTAACCATAACCCTAAACCATACCCTAACCCTAAAACTAACCCGTAACATAACCCAAACCCTAACCCTAACCCATACCATAACCCTATCCCTAATCCTAACCCTGACCCTAAACCTAACCCTAACCAATACCCTAACCATAACCTGCACCTAAACATAACCCTAAACCGTACCCTAACCCTAAACCGTAACCTAAACCTAACCCTAAACTTATCCCGTACACTAACCCTATCCCATGCCCTAAACCTAACCCTAACCTGTACCCTAACCCTAACACTAACCCTAACCCTATCCGTACACTATCCCTAACCCTAACCCTAACACTAACCCTAACCCACACTCTAACCCTAACCCTAACCCTAACCCGTACACTAACCCTAACTCGAACCCTAACCCTAACCCTAACCCGTACACAAATCCTAACAGTAACCCTAACCATACCCTAGCGCTAACCCGAACCCTAACCCTAAGCCTAACCCGCACCCTAAACCTAAACCTATCCGTAACCGTAACCATAAACCTTCCCCATACCCTAAACCTAACCCATAACCTAACACTAACCCTAACATTAACCATAACCCTAACCCGTACCATAATCATAAAAATAACCCGTACCGTAGCCCCAACCCTAACCCTAACCCATACCATAACACTATCCCTAATCCTAACCCGTACCCAAACCCTATCCATAACACATACCCTAACCCTAACCCTAACCCTACCCCTTACACTAACCCGTACCCAAACGGTAAACCTAACCCATACCCTAACACTAACCCAAACCCGTACTCTAACCCTAACCCTAACCATAACCATAACCCACACCCTAAACCTTACCCTATCCCTAACCCAAACCATAACCCTTAACCGTAACCTAACACTAACCCATACCCTAACCCTAACCCTAACCTTAACCGTAACACTAACCCATACCCTAACCCCAAAACTAACCCATACCCTTACCCCAACCCTAACCCTAACCAGTACCCTAACACTAAACCTAAATATAACCCTGACCCTAAACATAACCCTAACCCTTACACTAATCCTAACACTAACCCTAACCCGCACCCAAAATCTAACCCTAACCCGAACCCTAACCCTAACCCGTGACCTAAACCTAACCATAACCCTTAACTTAACCTGTACGCTAATCCTATCCTGTACCCGAAACCTACCCCTAAACCGTATCCTAACCCTAAACCTAACCCTAAGCCTAAACCGTACATTAAACCCAAACCTAACCCTAACACTAACCCTACCCCGTACTCTAAACCTAACCCTAACCCTAACCCGTACCCTAACCCTAACCCTAACACTAACCCTAACCCGTACTCTAACCCTAACCCTAACCTAAACCTAACACTAATCCTACCCGTACTCTAACCCTAAACCTAAACCTAACCCTAACCCGTACCCTAACCCTAACCCTAACCCTAACCCTAACCCTAACACTAATCCTAACCCGTACTCTAACCCTAACTATAACCCTAACCCTAATCGTACTCTAACCCTAACCCTAACACAAACCTAATCCTAACCTCTACTGTAACCCTAAACAGTACCATAACCCTAACCCTAACCCGTACCCTAACCCTAACCCTAACCCTATCCATACACTAAACCTAACCCTAACCCTAACACTACCCTAACCCGTAATCTAACCCCAACCCTAACCCTAAACCTAACCCTAACCCGTACTCTAACCCTATCCCGTAACCTAACACTAACCCTTACCCTATCCCTAAAACTAACCCGTACCCTAACCCGTACCCTAACCCTTACACTAAACCTAACCCTAACGCTGACCCTAACCATAAACCTAACCCGTACCCTAACCCTAAACCGTATCCTAACCCTAGCCCTAAACCTAACACATACCCTAACCCTAAACATAACCCTATCCCATATCCAAACCCTAAACGTAACTCGTACCCTAACCCTAACCCTAACTCTAACCCGCACACTAAACCTAACCCGAATCCTAGACCTAACATGTACACTAACCCCATCCCGTACCCTAACCTTAACCCTAACCCGCACCCGAAACCAGCATTAACCCTAACCCTAAACCTAACCCATACCCATACACATACACTAACCCCAACCCTAAACCGTACCCTAAACCGTACCCTAACCCTATCCCATAGCCTAATATTAACACTAACCCCTAACCCTAACCATAACACTAACCCTACCATAACCCGTACCCAAACAGTAAACCTACACGTACCCTAACACTAATCAAAACACGTACGCTAACCCGTACCATAACACAAAACCGTACCGTTACCCATACCTTAACCGTAACCCTAACCCATACACTAACCCGTAACATAACCCTAAACCTAACCCTAACCCTATCCCTAAATCTAACCCATACCCTACTCCTAACCCTAACCCGTTCCCTATCCCTAACCCGTACTCTAAACCTAACCCTAACCCGTACACTAACTGTAAATCTAACCCTAACCCTAACCCTAACCCTAAACTGTACCGTAACCCTAACCCATACCCTAACCCTAACCCTAACACCAACCATAAACCTAACCCTAACCCATACCCTAACACATACCATAATCCTAAACCTAACCCGTACCCTAACCCTAATGCTAACCTTAACCCGGATCCCAACCCTAACACGTACCCTAATCCTAATCGTAAACCTAACCCTTACCCAAACCCTAACACTAACCCTAACCCATAATCTATCCCTAACCCTAACCTTAACCGTAACTCTAACCCGTACCCTAACCCTAAAATTAACACGTACCCTAACCCCAACCATAACCCTAACCCGTACCATAACCCTATCCCTAACCCTAACCCTGACGCTAAACCTAACCCTAACCCGTACCCTAACCCTAACCCTAAACCTAACCCTAACCAATACCCTAAACCTAACCCGTAACCTAAACCTAACACTAACGCTAAACTTAACCCGTACGCTAACCCTATCTCGTACCCTAAACCTTACCCTAACCCGTATCCTAACCCTAAACCTAACGCTAAGCCTAACCCGTACATTAACCCTAACCCTAACCCTAACATTAACCCTATCCGGTACTCTAACCCTAACCCTAACCATAACCCTAACCCTAACCCGTACCCTAACCCTAACCCTAACACTAACCCTAACCCGTACTCTAACCCTAACCCTAACCCTAACCCTAACCCTAACCCTAACCGTACCCTAAACCTAACCCTAACCCTCACCCTAAACTTAACCCGTACTGTAACCCTAACCTGTACCAATACCCTAACCCTAACCCGTACCCTAACCCTAACCCTATTCGTACCCTAACCCTAACCCTTACCCTGACCCTAAACCTAACCCTAACCAATACCCTAAACCTAACCCATAACCTAATCCTAACCCTGACCCTAAACTTAACCCGTACGCTAACCCTATCCCGTACCCTAAACCTAACCGTAACCTGTTCAGTAACCCTAACCCGTAAACTAACCCTAACCCTGACCCTAATCTTAACCCTATCCCGTACCCTAACCCTAAACCGTACCCTAAACCTAACCCTAAACCTAACCCGTACCCAAACCCGAACCCTAACCCATACCATAACCATAACCCGTACCCTAACCCTAACCCGCACCTAAACCTAACCCAAACTCGTACCCTAACACTAAACCGTAACCTAAACCTAACACTAAACCTAAGCTTAACCCGTACACTAACCCTATCCCGTACCCTAAACCAAACCCAAACCCGAACCCTAACCCTAACCCTAACCCTATCCGTACACTAACCCTAACCCTAAACCTAACACTAACCCTAACCCGTACCCTAAATCTAACCCTAACCCTAAACCTAACCCTAACCCGTACTCTAACCCTAACCCGCAACCTAACACTAACACTTACCTTAACCCTAAACCTAACCCGTACTGTAACCCAAAACATAAGCCTAACACGTACCCAAACCCTAACCCTAACACGTACCCTATCCCTAAACCTAACCCTAACCCGCACACTAAATCTAACCCTAACCCTAGAACTAACACATACACTAACCCTATCCCATAACCTAAACTTAACCCTAACCCGTACCGTAACCCTAACACTAACCCTAACCCTAACCCTAACCCTAAACCTAAGCTGTACACTCACCCTAACCCGAACACTAACCCTTACCCTAACCCGTACCCTAACCCTACCCGTAGCCTAACCATAACTCTAACCCTAACCTCTAACCCTAACCCTAACCCTTACCCTAAGCCGTACCCAAACGGTAAACCTAACCGATAGCCTAACTCTAACCCAAAAACGTTCTCTAACCCTAACCCTACGCTAACCCTAACCAGCACCCTAAACTTAACCCTAACCCTAACCCAAACCATAACCCTTAACCGTAACCTAACCCTAACCCATACATTAACCCTAACCCTAACCTTAACCATAACGCTAACCCGTATCTTAACCCTAAAACTAACCCATACACTGAACCCAACCCTAACCCTAACCTGTACCCTAACACTAACCCTTACCCTAACACAGACCCTAAACCTAACCTTATCACTTACACTAAACCTAACCCTAAACCTAACCCGCGCCCTAAACCTAACCCTAACCCTAACACTAACCCGTAACCTAAACCTAACCCTAACCCAAACTTAACCCGTACGCTAACCCTATCCCGTACCCTAAACCTAACCCTAACCCGTATCCTAACCCTAACCTAACCCTAAGCCTAACCCGTACATTAACCCTAACCCTAACACTAACACTAACCCTACCCCGTACTCTAACCCTAACCCTAACCCTAACCTTAACCCTAACCCTAACCCGTACCCTAACCCTAAACCTAACCCTAAACCTAACCCTAACCCTAACCCTAACACTAACCCTAACCCGTACTCTAACGCGAACCCTAAACCTAACCCTAACCGTACTCTAAACCTAACCCTAACCCTCACCCTAACCTTAACCCGTACTGTAACCCTAACCCGTACCAATACCCTAACCCTAACCCGTACCCAAACCCTAACCCTAACTCGTACCCTAACCCTAACCCTAACCCTGACCCTAAACCTATCCCTAACCCGTACCCTAAACCTAACCCTTACTCTAACCGTAACCCTAACCCTAACCCATACCCTAAACCTAAACCTAAACCATACCCTAACCCTAACACTAACCCTAACACTGACGTTAACCCTAACCGTAACTCGTACCCTAAGCCTAACCCTTACCCTAAACCTAAACTTAATCCAAACCCTAACCCTAACCTGTACCCTAAACCTAACCCTAACTCTTCACCTAACCCGTCCCCAACCCTATCCCATAAACTAACCCTCACCCTAACCCGTACCCAAACCCTAACAGTTACCCTAAACCATTCCCTAGCGCTAACCCTAACACTAACCCTAATCCTAACCCTAAACTTAACCCGCACCCTAAACCAAAAGCTAACCCTAACCCTAACGATAACCCTTACCCGTACCCTAACCCTAACCCATACCCTAACCCTAACACTAATATTAACCGTAACCCTAACCCGTACCCTAAAACTAAAACTAACCCATAATGTAACCCCGACCTTAACCCTAACCCGTACCATAACCCTATCACTAACCCTAACCCTGACCCTAAACCTAACCCTAACCCGTACCCTAAACCTAAGCCTAACCCGGAACCTAAACCTAACCATAACCCTAAAATTAACCCATACGCTAACCCTATACCGTAACCTAAACCTAAACCTAACCCGTAGCCTAACCCTAACCCTAACACTATCCGTACACTAACACTAACACTAACCCTAAAACTAACACTAACCCTAACCCGTACTCTAACCCTAACCCTAACCCTAAACCTAACCCTAACCCGAACTCTAACCCAAACCCGTACCCTAACACTAAATCTAACCCTAACACTAACCCTAAACCGTACTCTAACCCTAAACCTAACCTTAACTCTAAAGCTAACCCGTTCTATAACCCTAATCCTAACCCTAACCGGTACAGTAACCCTAACCTGTACCCTAAACCTAACCCTAATCCGTAACCTGACCCTAAACCGTACCCTAACCCTAACCCTAATCCTAAACCGTACCCTAAACCTAAACGTAACGCTAACCCGTACCCAATGCCTAACCCTAACACGTACCCTAACCTAACCCTAACCCTAACCCGCACACTAAACCTAACCCTAACCCTAGACCTAACACGTACACTACCCCGATACCGTACCCTAAACTTAACCCTCACCGGTACCGTAAACCTAACACTAACACTAACCCTAACCCTAATCCTAACCCTAACCCTAACCCGTACACTAACCCTAACCCTAACCCTAACCCGTACCCTAACCCTACCCGTATCCTACCACTAACTCTAACCCTAACCCCTAAACCTAACCCTAACACTAACCATTACCCTAACCCGTACCCAAACGGTAAACCTAACCCGTACCCTAACACTAAACCAAACCCGAGCTCTAACCCTATCCCTAACCCTAACCCTAACCCTAACCCGTACAGTAACCCTAACGCATAGCTTAACCCTAACCCTAACCCTAAACCTAACCCTAATCTTGAACCTAAACCTAACCCTAACCCGTACCCTAACCCTAAACCGTACCCTAACCCTAACCCTAAACCTAACCCGTACCCTAACCCTAAATGTAACCCTAACCCGTACCCAAAATCTAACCCTAACACGTACCCTAACCCTAACCCTAACTCGTACACTAACCCTAACCCGAACCCTAAACCTAACCGTAACCCGTACCCTAACCGTACCTGTAGCCTAACCCTAACTCTAATCCTAACCCCTAACCCTAACCCTAACCCTAACCCGCACCTAAACCTAACCCAAACCCTAACCCTAACCCGCACCTAAACCGAACTCTAACCCGTACCCGAACCCTAACCCGTAACCTAATCCTAAACCTAACCCTAACACTATCCCTAAATCGTACTCTAAACTTAAACCTAACCCTAAATCTAACCCTAAACCGTACTATAACCATAAACCTAACCCTAACCATAAACCTAAACCTAACCCGTACCTTAACCCTATCCCATAGCCTAACACTAAGTCTAACCCTAACCCCTAACCCTAAACCTAACCTAACCCTAACCCTTACCCTACATGTCCCCAAATGTAAACCTAACCCAAACCCTAACACTAACCAAAACCCGTACTCTAACCCTAACCCTAACCCTAACACTAACCCTTCCCCGTACTCTAACCCTAACCCTAACCCTAACCCGCACCCTAACCCTAACCCTAAACCTAACACTAACCCTAACCCTAACACTATCCCTAATCCGTACTCTAAACCTAAACCTAATCCTAAATCTAACCCTAATCCGAACTATAACCTTAAACCTAACCCTAACCCTAAACCTAAACCTAACCCGTACTCTAACCCTATCCTGTAGCCTAACACTAAGTCTAACCGTAACCCCTAAACCTAAACCTAACCCTAACCCTAACCCTTACCCTAACACGAACCCAAACATTAAACCTAACCCGTACCCTAACACTAACCCAAACCCGTACTCTAACCCTAACCTTAACCCTAAACCTAACCCTAACACTAATCCTAACCCGTACTCTAACCCTAACCCTAAACCTAAACGTAACCCTAACCCGTTCTCTAACCCTAAACCTAACCCTAACACTAACCCTAACACCCAACTATAACCCTAACCCTAAACCTAACGCTAACCCTAACCCTAATTCGTACCGTAACCCGAACTCGTACCATAACCCTAACCCTAAACCTAACCCTAACCCTGACCCTAACCCTAAACCTAATCCCGTACACTACCCCTAACCCTAACCCGCATGCTAAACCTAACCATAAACTTAGACCTAAACCGGACCCTAACCCTAACCCGTACCCTACCACTAACTCTAACCCTATCCCGTACCATAACCCTAACACTAACCCTAACCCGTACCCTAACCCTAACCCGTACCCTATCCTTAACCCGATGCCTAACCCAAACCCACACCCTAAACCTAACCCTAACCCTAGACGTAAACCGTACCCTAAACCTATCGCGTAACCTAACCCTAACGCTAACCTGTACCCTAACCCTAACACTAACACTAACCCTAATCCTAACCCTATCCCGTACACTAATCCTAACCCTAAACCTAACCCGTACCCTAACCCTAACCCTAACCCTAAACCTAACCCTAACCCTGACCCTAACCCTAACCCTAATCCCGTGCCATAACCGTAAACCTAACCCGCATACTAAACCTAACCCTAACCCTAACCCTAACCCGTACCATAAACCTAACACTAACCCTAACCCGTACCCAAACCCTAACACATACACTAACCCTAACCCGATGCCTAACCCAACTAAAACCCTAAAACAACCCTAACCCTAGACCTAACCTGTACCCTAAACCTATCCCGTACCCTAACCCTAACGCTAACCTGTACACTAACCCTAACACTAACACTAACCCTAATCCTAACCCTATTCCCGTACACTAACCATAACCCTAACCCTAACCTGTACTCTAACGCTAACCCGTACCATTACACATACCTTAACCCGTACCCTAAACCGTACCCTAACCCGTAACCTAACCCTAACACTAACCTGTACGCTAACACGTATCATAACCCTAACCCTAATCCTAACCCGAACCCTAACCCTAACCCGTTCCCTATCCCTAACCAGAACCCTAAACCTAACCCTAACCCGTACACTAACCGTAAATCTAACCCTAACCCTAACCCTAACCCTAAACTGTACCGTAACCCTAACCCGTACCCTAACCCTAAACCTAACACCAACCCTAAATCTAACCCTAACCAGTACCCTAACACGTATCATAACCCTAAATCTAACCCGTACCCTAACCCTAATGCTACCTTAACCCGGACCCTAACCCTAACCCAGACCCTAATCTTAATCGTAAACCTAACCCTTACCCAAACCCTAACCCTAACCCTAACCCATAACCTATCCCTAACCCTAAACTTAACCGTAACTCTAACCCGTACCCTAACCCTAAAATTAACATGTACCCGAACCCCAACCCTAACCCTAACCCCTACCATAACCCTATCCCTAAACCTAACCCTGACACTAAACCTAAACCTAACCCGTACCCTAACCCTAACCCTAAACCTAACCCTAACCAATACCCTAAACCTAACCCGTAACCTAAAACTAACCCTAATGCTAAACTTAACCCATATGCTAACCCTATCCCGTAACCTAAACCTAAACCTAACCCGTATCCTAACCCTAAACCTAAAGCTAAGCCTAACCCGTACATTAACCCTAACCCTAACCCTAACACTAACCCTATCCCGTACTCTAACCCTAACCCTAAACCTAACCCTAACCCTAACCCTAACACTAACCCTAACCCGTACTCTAACCCTAACCCTAACCCTAACCCTAACCCTAACCATACTCTAAACCTAACCCTAACCCTCACCCTAACCTTAACCCGTACTGTAACCCTAACCTGTACCAATACCCTAACCCTAACCCGTACCCTAACCCTAACCCTAACTCTTACCCTAACCCTAACCCTAACCCTAACCCTGACCCTAAACCTAACCCTAACCAATACCCTAAACCTAACACATAACCTAAACCTAACCCTAACCCTAAACTTAACCTGTACACTAACCCTATCCCGTACCCTAAACCTAACCCTAACCTGTTCAGTAACCCTAACCCGTAACCTAACGCTAACCCTGACCCTAATCTTAACCCTATCCACTACCCTAACCTTAAACCGTACCCTAAACCTAACCCTAAACCTAACCCGTACCCTAAACCTAAACATAACCCTAACCCATAACCAAACCCTAACCCGAACACATACCATAACCATAACCCGTACCCTAACCCTAACCCGCACCTAAACCTAACCCAAACTCGTACCCTAACACTAACCCGTAACCTAAACCTAACACTAAACCTAAACTTAACCCGTACACTAACCATATCCCGTACCCTAAACCAAACCCAAACCCGTACCCTAACCCTAACCCTAACCCTAACCCTATCCGTACACTAACCCTAACCCTAAACCTAACACTATCCCTAACCCGTACCCTAAACCTAACCCTAACCTTAAACCTAAACCTAACCCGTACTCTAAACCTAACCCGCAACCTAACACTAACACTTACCCTAAACCTAATCCTAACCCGTGCCGTAACCCTAAACATAAGCCTAACACGTACCCAAACCCTAACCCTAACACGTACCCTATCCCTAACCCTAACCCTAACCCGCACACTAAACCTAACCCTAACCCTGGACCTAACACGTACACTAACCCTATCCCGTAACCTAAACTTAACCCTAACCCGTACCGTAACCCTAACACTAACCCTAACCCTAAACTTAAGCCGTACACTAACCCTAACCCGAACCCTACCCTTACCCTAACCCGTACCCTGACCCTACCCGTAGCCTAACCGTAACTCTAACCCTAACCCCTAACCCTAACCCTAACCCTTACCCTAAGCCGTACCCAAACGGTAAACCTAACCCATAGCCTAAAACTAACCCAAACCCGTTCTCTAACCCTAACCCTATGCTAACCCTAACCAGCACCCTAAACTTAACCCTAAACCTAACCCAAACCATAACCCTTAACCGTAACCTAACCCTAACCCATACATTAACCCTAACCCTAACCTTAACCATAACGCTAACCCGTATCCTAACCCTAAAACTAACCCATACCCTGAACCCAACACTAGCCCTAACCCGACCCTAACACTAACCCTAACCCTAACACAGACCCTAAACCTAACCTTATCACTTACACTAAACCTAACCCTAAACCTAACCCGCGCCCTAAACCTAACCCTAACCCGTACCCTAACCGTAACCCGTAACCTAAACCTAACCCTAACCCAAACTTAACCCGTACGCTAACCCTATCCCGTACCCTAAACCTAACCCTAACCAGTATCCTAACCCTAACCTAACCCTAAGCCTAACCCGTACATTAACCCTAACCCTACCCTAACACAAACCCTACCCCGTACTCTAACCCTAACCCTAACTCTAACCCTAACCCATACCCTAACCCTAACCCTAACCCTAACACTAACCCTACCCCGTACGCTAACCCTAAACCGAACCCTAAACCTAACCCTAACCCGTACCCTAACAATACCTGTAGCCTAACCCTAAATCTAACCCTAACCCCTAACCCTAACCCTAAACCTAATCCTTACCCTAACCCGTACCCAAACGGTAAACCTAACCGGTACCCTAATACTACCTCAAACCCGTACTCTAACCCTAACCCTAACCCAAACCCACACCCTAAACTTAACACTAACCATAACCCAAACCATAACCCTTAACCGTAATCTAACCCTAACCCATACCCTCACCCTAACCCTAACCTTAACCGTAACTCTAACTCGTACCCTAACCCTAAAACTAACCCGTACCCTAACCCCAACCCTAACCCTAACCCGTACCATAACACTAACCCGTACCTAAACACTAACCCTTACCCTAACCCTAAACCTAACCCGTACCCTAACCCTAAACGTAACCCTAACCCGTACCCAAACCCTAACCCTAACACGTACCCTAACACTAACCCTATCCCTAACCCCCACACTAAACCTAACCCAAACCCTAGACCTAACATGTACACTAAACCTCTCCCGTACCGTAAACTTAATGCTAAACTGTACCGTAAAACTAACACTAACCCTAACCCTAACCCTAACCCTAACCCGTATACTAAGAATAACCCGAACCCTAACCCTAACCCTAAACGTACACTAACCCTAACCCTAACACTAACCCTAACCCGTTCTCTAACCTAACCCTAACCCATACCCTAACCCTAACCCTAACATTAACCGTAAACCTAACCCGTAACCTAACCCTAAAACTAACCCGTACCCTAACCCCAACCCTAACCCTAACCCGTACTCTAACACTAAGCCATACCCTAACACTAACCCTTACTCTAACCCTAACCCTAACCCGTACCCTAACCCTAAACGTAACCCTAACCCGTACCCAAACCCTAACCCTAACACGTACCCTAACCCTAACCCTAATCCTAACCCGCACACTAAACCTAACCCTAACCCTAGACATAACACGTACACTAAACCTATCCCGTACCCTAAACTTAACGCTAAACCGTAAAGTAAACCTAACACTAACCCTAACCCTAACCCTAACCCTAACCCGTACACTAACACTAACCCGAACCCTAACCCTAACCCTAACCCTAAACGTACACTAACCCTAAACCTAACCCTAACCCTAACACTAACCCTAACCTGTACTCTAAACTAACCCTAACCCTAAACCTAACCCTATCCCGTACTCTAACCCTAACCCTAAACCTAACACTAACCATAACCTTACACTAAACCTAACCCGTTCTCTAACCCTAAACCTAACCCTAACACTAACCCTAACCTCCTAGTATAACCCTAACCCTAAACCTAACCCTAACCCTGACCGTAATCCTAATCCTAACCCATACCCTAAGACTAACCCATACTCTAATCCTAACCCTAAACCTAACCCTAACCCTAACCCATACACTAAACCTAACCCTGACCCTCGACCTAACCCGTACCCAACCCTATCCCGAACCCTTACCCTAACCCTAACCCATACTCTAGCTCTAACCCTAACCCTAACCCGCACCCTAAACCTAAAACTAACCCTAACCCTAACCATAACCCTTAACTGTACCGGAACCCTAACCCATACCCTAACCCTAACCCTAAAATTAACCGTAACCCTGACCTGTACCCTAACCCTAAAACTAACCCGTAACCTAACCCCAACCCCAACCCTAACCCGTACCATAACCCTATCCCAAATGCTAACCCTGACCCTAAACCTAACCCTAACCCGTACCCTAATCCTAACCCTACCCCTAACCCTAACCCTAACCCTCACCTAAACCTAACCCTAACCCGTACCCTAACACTAACCCGTAACCTAAACCTAACCTAACACTAAACTTAACCCATACGCTAACCCTATCCTGTGCCCTAATCCTACCCTAACCCGTAACCTAAACCTAACACTAACCCTAACCCTATCCGTACACTAACCCTAACCTTAACCCTAACACAAACCCTAACCGTACTCTAACCCTAACCCTAACCCTAAACAACCTAACCCTGACCCTAACCCAAACCCTAACCCGTACCTTAAACCTAACCCGTACACTAACCCTAACCCTAACACTAATCCGTACCCCAAACCTAAAACTAAACCATAACTCATACCCTAACCCTACCCTAACCCTGACCCTAATCCTAATCCTAACCCGTACCCAAAGCCTAACCCATACTCTAATCCTAACCCTAATCCTAACCCTAACCCTAACCCATACACTCAACTTAACCCGAACCCTTGACCTAAACCGTACCCAACCCTATCCCGAACCCTTACCCTAAACCTAACCCATACCCTGGCTCTAACCCTAACCCTAACCCGCACCCTAAACCTAAACCTAACCCTAACCCTAACAATAACCCTTAACCGTACCGTAACCCTAACCCATACCCTAACCCTAACCCTAACCTTAACTGTAACCCTGACCTGTATCATAACTCTAAAACTAACCCGAACTCTAACCCCAACTCTAACCCTAACCCGTACCATAACCCTATCCCAAAAGCTAACCCTGACCCTAAACCTAACCCTAACCCGTAACCTAATCCTAACCCTACCCCTAACCCTAATGCTAACCCTCACCTAAACCTAACCCTAACCCGTAACCTAAAACTAACCCGTAACCTAAACCTAACCTAACACTAAACTTAACCCATACGCTAACCCTATCCTGTACCCTAAACCTAACCATAACCCGTAACATAACCCTAACCCTAACCCTAACCCTATCGGTACACTAACCCTAACCCTAACCCTAACCCGTAACCTAACCCTAACCCGAACCCTAACCCTAACCCGTACCATAACCACCCGTTTCCTAATCTTAACCCTAAATATAACCCCTAACCCTAACAGTAACCCTAACCCTTACCCTAACCCGTACCCTGGCGGTAAAACTAACCCGTACCCTAACACTAACCCAAAACCGTACTCTAACCCTAACTCTATCCCTAACCCGCACCCTAAACTTAACCCTAACCCTAACCCAAACCATTAACCTTAACCGTAACCTAACCCTAACCCATACCCTAAACATAACCCTAACCTTAACCATAACCCTAACCCGTACCCTAACTCTAAAACTAACCCGTACTCTAACCCCAACCCTAACCTTAATACGTACCCTAACACTAACCCTAACCCTAACACTGACCCTAAACCTAAAACTAACCCTTACACTAACCCTAACCCTAACCCTAAACCACACCCTAAACCTAACCCTAACCCGTACCCTAACCCTAAACCGTAACCTAAACCTAACCATAACCCTAAACTTAACTCGTACGCTAACCCTCTCATGTACCCTAAACCTAACCCTAACCCATATCCTAACCCTAAACCTAACCCTAAGCCTAACCCGTACATTAACCCTAACCCTAACCCTAACCATACTCTAACCCTAACACTAAACCTCACCTTAACCCTAACCCGTACTGTAACCCTATACCGTACCATAACCCTAAAACTAACCCGTACCCTAAACTTAACCCGTACCCTAAACCTAACCCGTACCCTAACCCTAACCCTAACCCGTACACTAGACCTAACCCTAAACCTAACCCATACTCTAAACCTAACCCTAACCCTGAACCTAACCCTACCCCTAACCCTACCCTAAGCCTAACCCTAAAACTAACCCTAATCCTAAACTTAACCCATACGCTAAGCCTCTCCCGTAATCTAAGCCTAACCCTAAACCGAATCCTAACTCTAAACCTAACCCTAAGCCTAAACCGTACATTAACCCCAACCCTAACACTAACACTAACACTAATCCAACCCAGTACTCTAACCCTAAACCTAACCCTAACCCTAACCCGTACCCTAACCCTAATCCTAACCCTAACCCTAACCCTAACACTAACCCTAACCGTACTCTAACCCTAACCCTAACTCTAACACTAACCCTAACCGTACTCTAACACTAACCCTAACCCTCACCCTAACCCTAACCCGTATTGTAACCCAAACCTGTACCAAAACCCTAACCTTAACGCGTACCATAACCCTCACCCTAACTCGTTCCCTAACCCTAACACTGACCCTAACCCTAACCCGTACACTAACCCTATCCTGTACCCTAAACCTAAACCTAACCCGTACCCAAACCCTAACAGTAACCCTAAACCATACCCTAGCGCTAACACTAACCCTAACCCTAACCCTAACCATTACCCGTACCCTAACCCTAAACCATACCCTAACACTAACCCTAAACTTAACCGTAACCATGACCCGTACATTAAACCTAAAATTAACCCGTACCCTAACCCCAACCTAACCCTAACCTGTACCCTAACCCTAACCCTAACCCTAACCCACACCAAACCTAACACTGACCAGTAACCTAAGCCTAACCCTAACCCTAAACTAACCAGTACGCTAACCCTATGTCGTACACTAAACCTAACCCTAACCCGTACCTAACCCTAAACCTGACTCTAAGCCTAACCCGTACATTAACCCTAACCCTAACACTAACACTAACCCTACCCCGTACTCTAACACTAACCCTAACTCTAACCCTAAACCGAACCCTAAACCTAACCCTAACGCTAACCCTAACACTAACCCTACCCCAAACTCTAATCCTAACACAAACCCTAACCCTAAACCATACTCTATCCCTGACCCTAACCCTAACCCTAACCCTAACCCTGATCCTAAACTTAACCCTAACCCGTACCCTAAAACTAACCCATACCCTAACACTAACCATAAACCTAACCCTAACCCTAACCCGTCCCCTAAACCTAACCCTAACCCTTGACCTAACCCATACCCAACCTTATCCCGTACCCTAACCCTAACCCTAACCCGTACCCAAACCCTAACAGTAACACTAACCCATAACCTAGCGCTAACCTTAACCCTAACCCTAAGCCTAACCAGCACCCTAAACCTAAACCTAACCCTAACCCTAACCATAAAACTTACCTGTACCATAACCCTAACCCATACCCTAACACTAACCCTAACCTTAACCGTAACCCTAACCCGTACCCTAACCCTAACCCGCACCTAGACCTAACCCTACTCCGTACCCTAACTCTAACCCATAACATAAACCTAACCCTAACCGTAAACTTAACCCGTACACTAACCCTATCCCGCACCCTGAACCTAAACCTAACCCGTACACAAACCCTAACCCTAACACGTACCCTAACCCTAAACCTAACCCTAACACATTCCCTAACCCGGACCCAAACAGTAAAACTAACCCGTACACTAAAACGAACCCAAACCCGTATTCTAACCCTAACACTTACACTAACACTAACCCTACCCCGTACTCTAACACTAACCCTAACCCTAACCCTACCCATACCCTAACCCTAACCCTAACCCTAACACTAACTCTAACCCGTACTCTCACCCTAACCCTAACCCTAACACTAACACTAACCCTACCCCGTACTCTAACACTAACCCTAACCCTAACCCTAACCCGAACTCTAACCCTAACCCTAACCCTAACACTAACTCTAACCCTAACCCGTACTCTAACCCTAACCCTAACCCTAACCGTATTCTAAATCTAACCCTAACCCTCACCCTAACACTAACCCGTACTGTAACCCTAACCCATACCATAACCCTAACCCTAACCAGTACCCTAACCCTAACACTAATTCATACCCTAACCCTAACCCTGACACTAACCCTAACCCTAACCTGTACCCTAATCCTAAACTGTACCCTAACCCTAAACCTAACCCTAACCCGTACCCTAAACCTAACCCTAACCCGTACCCTAACCCTAAATCTAACCCTAAACCTGACACTAACCCTAACCCTAAAACGTACCCTAAGCCTAACCCATACACTAACCCTAACCCAAAACCTAAACCTATCCGTACTCTAACCCTAACCCTAACCCTACCCGTACTCTAAACCTAACACTAACTCTAACCCTAACCCGTACCCTAACCCTAACATTAACCCTAACACTAACCCTACCCCGTACTCTAACCCTAATCCTAACCCTAACACTAACCCGTACCATAAACCTAACCCTAACCCTAACTTGTACCCTAACCCCAACCCTAATCCTGGCCCTAAACCAAACCTTAACCTGTACCCTAAACCTAACCCATAGCCTAACCCTAACCCTAAACCTAATCCTAACCCTAACCTGGACCCTAAACCTAACCCTAATCCTTGTCCTAACCCGTACCCAACCCTATCCCGTACCCTAACCCTAACCCTGACCCGTACCCAACCCTAAGAGTAACCCTAACCCATACCTTAGCGCTAACCCTAACCCTAACCCTAAGCCTAACCCGCACCCTAAACCTAAACCTAACCGTAACCCTAACCTAAACCCTTACCTGTACCCTAAACCTAACCCATAACCTAACAATAACCCTAACCTTAACCATAACCCTAACCCATACCCTAACCCTAAAACTAACCTGTACCGTAACCCCAACCCTAACCCTAACCCGTACCATAACCCTATCCCTAATCCTAACCCTGACCCTAAACCTAATCTTAACCCGTACCCTAACCCTAACCGGCACCTAAACCTAACCCTAACCCGTACCCTAACCCTAACCCGTACCCTAAACCTAAACTTATCCCGTACACTAACCCTATCCTGTACCCTAAACCTAACCCTAACCTGTACCCTAACCCTAACCCTAACCCTAACCCTATCCGTACACTAACCCTAACCCTAACCCTAACACTATCCCTAACCCATATTCTAACCCTAACCCTAAACTTAAACCTAACCCTAACCCGTCCTCTAACCCTAACCCGTACCCTAACACTAACCCTTATCCTAACCATAAACGTAACCCGTTACCTAACCCTAAACGTAACACTAACCCGAACCGAAACCCTAAACCTAACACGTACCCTATCCCTAACCCTAACCCGCACACTAAAACTAACCCTAACCCTAGACCTAACACGTACACTAAACCTATCCTGTACCGTAACCTTAACCCTAACCCGTACCGTAACCATAACACTAACCCTACCCTGTACTCTAACACTAACCCTTAACCTAACCCTAACCCGTACTCTAACCCTGACCCAAACCCTAACCCTAACACTAACCCTAACCCGTACGCTAACCCTAACCCTTACCCTAACCGTATTCTAAACCTAACCCTAACCCTCACCCTTACCCTAACCCGTACTGTAACCCTAACCTGTACCATAACCCTAATCCTAAACCGTACCCTAACCCTAACCCTAATTCGTACCCTAACCCTAATCCTAACCCTTACCCTAACCCTAACCCTAACCCGTACCCTAAACCTAACCTGTACCCTAACCCTAAACCTAACCCTAACCCGTACCCTAAACCTAAACCTAACCCGTACCCTAACCCTAACCCTAACCCTAACCCTGACCCTAACCCTAACACGTACCCTAAACCTAACCCATACCCTAAACCCAAACTAACCCTAACCTGTACCCTAAGCCTAACCCTAACCCGTACCCTAACCCCAATCCTAACCCATACCCTAAGCCTATCCCATACCGTAACCCTAACCCTAAACCTAACGCTAACCCTAACTCGTACCCTAAACCTAACCCTAACCCTTGACCTAACCCGTACCCATCCCTATCCCGTAACCTAACCTTAACCCTAACCCGTACCCAAACCCGAACAGTAACCCTAACCCATACCGTAGCGATAACCCTAACCCTAACCCTAAACCTAAACCTGACCTAACCCTAAACCTAAACTGTACAGTAAGCCTAAACCAACCCTAACCATAACCCTAACCCTAACCCAAACACCAACCCTACCCCGTACTCTAACCCTAACCCTAACCCTAACCCTAAACCGTACCCGTACCCTAACCCTAACCCTAACCCTAACCCTAACCCTAACCGTAACACCAACCCTATCCCGTACTCTAACCCTAAACCTAAACGTAACCCTAACTGTACTCTAACCATAACCCTAAACCTCAACTTAACCCTAACCCGTACTGTAACCCAAACCCATACCATAACCCTAAACCTTATCCTTACCCTAACCCTAACCCTAACCCTAATTCGTACCCTAACCCTAACCCTGACCGTGACCCTAACCCTAACCCTAACCCGTACCCTAAACCTAACCTGTACCCTAACCCTAAACCTAACCCAAAATGTACCCTAAACCTAACCCTAACCCGTACCCTAACCCGAACACTAACTCTAACCCTAACCCGTACCCTAAGCCTAAACCATACCCTAACCCTAAACCTAATCCTAACCCTAACCCTAACCCGTACCCTAAACCTAACCCTAACCCTTGACCTAACATGTACCCAACCCTGTCCCGTAACCTAACCCTAACCCTAACCCGTATCCAAAACATAACAGTAACCCTAACCAATACCCAAGCGCTAACCCTAACCCTAACCCGCCCCCTAAACCTAAACCTAACCCTAACCCTAACCATAACAATTACCCGTACCCTAACCCTAACCCATATCCTAAACCAAACCCTAAACTTAACTGTAACCCTGACCCATACCCTAACCCTAAAATTAACCCGTACCCTAACCCCAACCCTAACCCTAAACCGTAACCTAAACCTAACCCTAACCCTAAACCTAACCCACACCTAAACCTAACCCTAACCCGTAACCTAAACCTAAACCTAACCCTAAACTTAACCCATACGCTAACCCTATCCTGTACCCTAAACCTAACCCTAACCCGTAACCTAACCCTAAACCTAACCCGAAGCCTAACCTGTACATTAACCCTAACCCTAACACTAACACTAACCCTACCCCGTACTCTAACCCTAACCCTAACTCTCACCCTAACCCGTAACCTAACCCTAACCCTAACCCTAACCCTAACCCTAACCCTAACACTAAACCTAACCCGTTCTCTAACCCTAACCCTAACCCGTACCCTAAACCTAACCCTAACCCTAACTCGTACCCTAACACTAACCCTAAACCTGACCCTAACCCTAACCAGTACCCTAAACCTAACCCATACACTAAACCTAACCCTAAACCTAACCCTAACCCTATCCCATACCCTAAATCTAACCCTAACCCTTGTCCTAACCCGTACCCAACACTATCCCATAACCTGACCCTAACCCTAACCGGTACCCAAACCCTAAGAGTAACCCTAACCCATACCCTAGGGCTAACCCTAACCCTAACCCTAAGCCTAAACGTAACGTAACCCTAGCCCGTACCCAAACCCTAACCCGAACCTTAACCCTAACCCTAACCCGTACCCTAACCCTACCCGTAGCCTAATCCTAACTCTAACACTAACCCCTAAACCTAAGGCTAACCCTAACTCTTACCCGAACCTGTACCCAAATGGTAAACTTAACCCATACCCTAACACTAACCCAAACCTGTACTCTAACCCTAACCATAACCCTAACCTAACCCTAATCGCACCCTAAACTTAACCCTAACGCTAACCCAAACCATAACCCTTAACCGTAACCTAACCCTAACCCATAACCTAACCCTAACCCTAACCTTAACCATAACCCTAATCCGTACCCAAACCCTAAAAAAACCCACACCCTAACCCCAACCCTAACGCTAACCCGTACCCTAACACTAACCCTAACCCCAACCCTGACCCTAAACCTAACTCTAACCCTTACCCTAACCCTAACCCTAAACCAACCCGCACCCTAAACCTAACCCTAACCCGTACCCTAAAGCTAAACCGTAACCGTAACCTAAACTGAACCCTAACCCTAAACTTAACTCGTTCGCTAACCCTATCCCGTACCCAAAACATAACCCTAACCCGTATCCAAACCCTAACCTAACCCTAAGCCTAACCCGTACATTAACCCTTACCCTAACCCTAACACTAAAGCTACCCCGTACTCTAACCCTAACCCTAACCCTAACCCGTACCCTTAACCTATTCCTAACCCTAACTTGTACACTAACCCTAACCCTAAACCTGACCCTAACCCTAACCCTAACCCATACCCTAAAACTAATTCATACCCTAACCCTACCCATAAACCTAATCCTAACCCTAACCCGTACCCTAAACCTAACCCTAACCCTTGACCTCACCAGTTCCCAACCTTATCCCGTACCCTAACCCTAACCCTAACCCGTACCCAAACCCTAACAGTAACACTAACCCATACCCTAGCGCTAAACCTAACCCTAACCCTAAGCCTAACCCGCACCCTAAACCTAACCATAACCCTAACCATAACCCTTACCCGTACCCTAACCCTAACCCATACCCTAACACTAACCCTAACCTTAACGGTAACCCTAACCCGTACCCTAACCCTGAAACTACCCCGTAACCTAACCCCGACCCTAACCCTAACACGTACCATAACCTATCCCTAAACCTAACCCTGACCCTAAACCTAACCCTAACCCGTACCCTAACCCTAACCCGCACCTAACCTAACCCTACCCCGAAACCTATTTCTAACCCATAACCTAAACCTAACCCTAACTGTAAACTTAACCCGTACACTAACCCTATCCCGTACCCTAAACCTAAACCTAACCCGTACCCAAACCCTAACAATAACCCTAAACCATACCCTAGCGCTAACACTAACCCTAACCCTAACCCTAACCATTACCCGTACCCTAACCTAAAACCATACCCTAACACTAACCCTAAACTTAACCGTAACCATGAAAACCTAAAATTAACCCATACCCTAACCCCACCCTAACCCTAACCTGTACCCTAACCCTAACCCTAACCCACCCCAAACCTAACCCTGACCAGTAACCTAAGCCTAACCCTAACCCTAAACTTAACCCGTACGCTAACCCTATCCCGTAAGCTAAACCTAACCCTAAACCATAACCTAACCCTAAACCTAACCCTAAGCCTAACCCGTACATTAACCCTAACCCTAACACTAACACTAACCCTACCCCGTACTCTAACCTAAACCCTAACTCTAACCCTAACCCATACCCTAAACCTAACCCTAACCCTAACCCTAACACTAACCCTACACCATACTCTAACCCTAACACAAACCCTAACCCTAAACCGTACTCTATCCCTGACCCTAACCCTAACCCTAACCCTATCCACACTCTAACCCTAACCCTAACCCTAAAACTAACACTAAACCTAACCCGTACTCTAGCACTAACCCTAAACCTAAATGTAACCCTAACCCATACGCTAACCCTAACCCGTACCCTAACCCTAACCCTAAACCTAACACTATCCCTAACCCGTACTCTATCCCTAAACCTAACCCTGTCTCTAACCCAAACCAGTACTATAACCCTAAACCTAACCCTAACCCTAAACCTAACAATAACCCGTACTCTAACCCTATCCCGTAGCCTAACACAAACTCTAACCCTAACCCCTAACTCTAACCCTATCCCTAACCCTTACCTAACCCGTACCCAAACGGTAAACCTAACCCGTTTCCTAACACTAACCCAAACCCGTACTCTAACCCTAACCCTAAACCTAAGCCTAAACCGCACCCTAATCTTAACCCTAACCCTAACGCTAACCATAACCCTTAACCGTACCCTAACCCTAACCCTAACTCGTACCCTAACCCTAACACTGACCCTAAACCTAACCCGTACACTAACCCTAAACCGTACCCTAATCCTAACCCTAACCCTAACCCTATCCGTACTCCAACACTAACCCTAACCCTACCCCGTACTCTAACCCTAAGCCTAACTCTAACCCTAACCCGTACCTTAACCCTTAACCTAACCCTAACACTAACACTACCCCGAACTCTAACCCTAACCCTAAACCTAACCATAACCCTAAACCATACCCTAAACCTAACCCTAACCCTAACTCGTACCCTATCCCTAACCCTAACCCTAACCCTAACCCATACCGTAAGCCTAACCCATACCCTAAGCCAAACCCTAACACTAACCCTACCCCGTACTCTAACCCTAACCCTAACTCTAACCCTAACCCGTACCCTAACCCTAACCCTAACAGAAACCCTAACACTAAACCTAACCCGTACTCTAACCCTAACCTTATCCCGTACCCTAAACCACACCCTAACCCTAACTCGTACCCTAACACTAACCCTAACCCTGAACCTAACCCTAAACCTAACCCGTACCCTAAACCTAAACCATACCCTAAACCTAAACCTAAACCTACCCTAACCCTATCCCGTACCGTAAAACTAACCCTAACCCTTGTCCTAACCCGTACCCAACCCTATCCCGTAACCTAACCCTAACCCTAACCCGTACCCAAACCCTAAGAGTAACCCTAACCCATACCTTATCGCTAACCCTACACCTAACCCTAAGCCTAACCCGCACCCTAAACCTAAACCTAACCGTAACCCTAACCATAACCCTTACCCGTAGCCTAAACCTAACCCATACCTAACACTAACCCTAACCTTAACCGTAACCCTAACCCGTACCATAACCCTAAAAATAACCCGTACCGTAACCCCAACCCTAACCCTAACCCGTACCATAACCCTATCCCTAATCGTAACCCGTACCCAAAACCTAACCATAACATGTACCCTAACCCTTACCCTAACCCTAAACCTTACCCTAACCCGTACCCAAACGGTAAACCTAACCCATATCCTAAAACTAACCCAAACCCGTACTCTAACCCTAAACCTAACTATAACCATAACCCGCACCCTAAACTGAACCCTAACCCTAACCCAAACCATAACCCTTAACCGTAACCTAACCCTAACCCATACCCTAAACCTAACCCTAACCTTAACCGTAACCCTAACCCATACCCTAACCCTAAAGCTAACCCGTACCCTAAACCCAACCTTAACTCTATCCCGTACCCTAACACTAAACCTAACCCTAAACCTGACCCTAAACCTAACCCTAACCCTTACACTAATCCTAACCCTAACCCTAACCCGCACTCAAAACCTAACCATAACCCGTACCCTAACCCTAACCCGTAACCTAACCTAACCATAACCCTAAACTTAACCCGTACGCTAACCCGATCCCGTATACTACACCTAACCCTAACACGAATCCTAACACTAAAGCTAACCCTAAGCCTAAACCGTACATTAATCCCAAACCTAAACCTAACACTAACCCTACACCGTACTCTAACCCTAAACCTAACCCTAACCCTATCCCGTACACTAACCCTAACCCTAACCCTAACCCTAACCATTACCCGTACCCTAACCCTAAACCATACCCTAACACTAACCCTAAACTTAACCGTATCCATGACCCGTACACTAAACCTAAAATTAACCCGTACCCTAACCTCACCCTAATCCTAACCTGTACCCTAACCCTAACCCTAACCCTAACCCACCCCAAACCTAACCCTGACCAGTAACCTAAGCCTAACCCTAACCCTAAACTTAACCCCTATGCTAACCCTATCCCGTACCCTAAACCTAACCCTAAACCGTAATCTAACCCTAAACCTAACCCTAAGCCTAACCCGTACATTAACCCTAACCCTAACACTAACACTAACCCTACCCCGTACTCTAACCCTAACCCTAACTCTAACCCTAACCCGTACCCTAAACCTAACCCTAACCCTAACCCTAACCCTAACCCTAACCCTATCCCATAATCTAACCCTAACACAAACCCTAACCCTAAACCGTACTCTATCCCTGACCCTAACCCTAACCCTAACCCTATCCGAACTCTAACCCTAACCCTAACCCTAACACTAAACCTAACCCGTACTCTAGCACTAACCCTAAACCTAAACGTAACCCTAACACATACGTTAACCCTAACCCGTACCCTAACACTAACCCTAAACCTAACACTATCCCTAACCCGTACTCTAACCCTAAACCTAACCCTATCTCTAACCCAAACCCGTACTATAACCCTAAACCTAACCATAACCCTAAACCTAACCCTAACCCGTACTCTAACCCTATCCCATAGCCTAACACAAACTCTAACCCTAACCCCTAACTCTAACCCTATTCCTAACCCTTACCTAACCCGTACCCAAACGGTAAACCTATCCCGTTTCCTAACACTAACCCAAACCCGTACTCTAACCCTAACCCTAACCCTAACCCTAAAACACACCCTAAACTTAACCCTAACCCTAACGCTAACCATAACCCTTAACCGTAACCTAACCCTAACCCTATCTCGTACACTAACCCTAACACTGACCCTAACCGTAACCCGTACACTAACCCTAACCCGTACCTTAATCCTAACCCTAACCCCAACCCTATCCGTACTCCAACCCTAACCCTAACCCTACCCCGTACTCTAACCCTAAGTCTAACTCTAACCCTAACCCGTAATTTAACCCTTAACCTAACCCTAACACTAACCCTACCCCGTACTCTAACCCTAACACTAAACCTAACCGTAACCCTAAACCGTACCCCAAACCTAACCTTAACCCTAAGTCGTACCCTATCCCTAAACCTAACTCTAACCCTAACCCTAACCCATACCCTAACCCTAACCCATACCCTAAGACTAACCTATACCCTAACCCTAACCCTAACACTAACCCTACCCCGTACTCTAACCCTAACCCTAACTCTAACCCTAAACCGTACCCTAACCCTAACCCTAACACTAACCCTAACACAAACCTAACCCATACTCTAACCCTAACCATATCCTGTACCCTAAACCACACCCTAACGCTAACTCGTACCCTAACACTAACCCTAACCCTGACCCTAACCCTAAACCTAACCCGTACCCTAAACCTAACCCATACCCTAAACCTAACACTAAACCTAACCTTAACCCTATGCCGTACCCTAAATCTAACCCTAACCCTTGTCCTAATCCGTACCCAACCCTATCCCGTAACCTAACCCTAACCCTAACCCGTACCCAAACCCTCAGAGTAACCCTAACCCATAACCTATCGCTAACCCTATACCTAAGCCTAAGCCTAACCCGCACCCTAAACCTAAACCTAACCATAACCCTAACCATGACCCTTACCCGTAGCCTAAACCTAACCCATACCTAACACTAACCCTAACCTTAACCGTAACCCAAACCCGTACCATAACCCTAAAAATAACCCGTACCATAACCCTACCCTAACCCTAACCCGTACCATAACCCTATCCCAAATCCTAACCCGTCCCCAAAACCTAACCATAACACGTACCCTAACCCTAACCCTAACCCTTACCCTAACCCGTACCCAAACGGTAAACATAACCCGTACCCTAAAACTAACCCAAACCCGTACTCTAACCCTAACCCTAACTATAACCATAAACCGCACCCTAAACTTAACCCTAACCCTAACCCAAACCATAACCCTTAACCGTAACCTAAACCTAACAAATACCCTAAACCTAACCCTAACCTTAACCGTAACCCTAACCCATACCCTAACCCTAAATCTAACCCGTAAACTAAACCCAACCCTAACCCTAACCCGTACTCTAAAACTAACCCTAACCCTAACCCTGACCCTAAACCTAACCCTAACCCTTACACTAATACTAACCCTAACCCTAACCCGTATCCTAACACTAAGCTAACCCTAAGCCTAAACCGTACATTAATCCCAAACTTAACCTTAACACTAACCCTACACCGTACTCTAACCCTAAACCTAACCCAAACCCTAACCTGTACACTAACCTAACCCTAACCCTAACCCTAACACTAATCCGACACGTACTCTAACCCTAAACCTAACCCTAACCCTAACCCGAACCCGTACCCTAACCCTAACCCTAACCCTAACACTAACTGTATTCTAACCCTAACCCTAACCCTCACCCTAACCCTAACCCGTACTGTAACCCTAACCCATACCATAACCCTAAACCTAACCTGTATCCTAATCCTAACCCTAACTCGTACCCTAACCCTAACCCTAACCCTGACCCTAACCCTAACCCTAACCCGTACCCTAAACCTAACCCGTACTTTAAACCTAACCCTAACCCTAACCCGTACCCTAAACTTAACCCTAACCCTAACTCGTACCCTAAACCTACCTTAACCCTGACCCTAACCCTAACCCCAACCCATAACCTAAGCCTAACCCATACCCACCCTAACCCTAAACCTAACCCTAACCCTAAACCGTACCCTAAACGTAACCCTAACCCTCTACCTAAACCGTACCCAAACCTATCCTGTAACCTAACCCTAACCCTAACGCGTACCCAAACCCTAACAGTAACCCTAACCTATAACCTAGGGCTAACCCTATCCCTAACCCTAACCCGGACCCTAAACCTAACCCTTACCCTGACCCTAACACTAACCCTATCCCGTACCCTAACCCTAAACCGTACAAGAACACTAACCCTAAACCTAACCCATACCCTAACTCTAAACTTAACCCTAGCCCATACCCAAACCCTAACCCGAACCTTAACCCTAACCCTAACCCGTACCCTAACCCTACCCGTAGTGTAATCCTAAATCTAACCCTAACCCCTAAACCTAAGCCTAACGCTAACACTTACCCGAACCCGTACCCAAACGGTAAACCTAACCCGTACCCTAACACTAACCCAAACCCATACTCTAACCTTAACCATAACCCTAACCCTAACCCTAACCCGCACCCTAAACTTAACCCTAACCCTAACCCAAACCATAACCCTTAACCGTAACCTAACCCTAACCCATAACCTAACCCGAACCCTAACCTTAAACATAACCCTAATCCGTACCCAAACCCTAAAACTAACCCATACTCTAACCCCAACCCTAACGCTAATCCGAAGCCTAACACTAACCCTAACCCTAACCCTGACCCTAAACCTAACCCTAACTCTTACCCTAACTCTAACCCTAACCCAACCCGCACCCTAAACCTAACCCTAACCCGTACCCTAAAGCTAAACCGTAACCTAAACCGAAGCCTAACCCTAAACTTAACCCATTTGCTAACCCTATCCCGTACCCTAAACCTAAGCCTAACCCGTACACTAAACCTACACCGTAACCTAAACCTAACCCTAACCCTAAACTTAACCTGTACGCTAAACCTATCCCGTACCATAAACCTAACCCTAACCCGTATCCAAACCCTAACCTAACCCTAAGCCTAGCCCGTATATTAACCCTTACCCTAACCCTAACACTAACCCTTCCCCGTACTCTAACCCTAACCCTAACCCTAAACCGTACCCTTAACCTATCCTTAACCCTAACTCGTACCCTAACCCTAACCCTAAACCTGACCCTAACCCTAACCCTAATCCGTACCCTAAAACTAACGCATACCCTAACCCTAACCATAAACCTAACCCTAACCCTAACCCGTACCCTAAACCTAACCCTAACCCTGACCTAACCCTTACCCAAACTTATCCCGTACCCTAACCCTAACCATAAACCGTACCCAAATCATAACAGTAACACTAACCCATACCCTAGCGCTAACCCTAACCCTAACCCTAAGCCTAACCTGCACACTAAACCTAAATCTAACCGTAACCCTAACCATAACCCTAACCCGTACCCTAAGTAACCCATACCTTAACACTAACCCTAACCTTAACCGTAACCCAAACCGTACCCTAACCCTAAAACTAACCCGTATCCTAACCCCAACCCTAACCCTAACACGTACCATAACCCTATCTCTAACCCTAACCCTGACCCTAAACCTAACCCTAACCCGTACCCTAACCCTAACCCGCACTTACACCTAACCTTACCCTGTACCCTAACTCTAACCCATAACCTAAACCTAACCCTAACCGTATACTTAATCCGTACACTAACCCTATCCCGTACCCTAAACCTAAACCTAACCCGTGCCCAACCCTAACAGTAAACCTAAACCATACCCTAGCGCTAACACTAACCTTACCCTAACCCTAACCCTAACCCGTACCC
Source organism: Urocyon cinereoargenteus (assembly GCA_032313775.1). Classification (NCBI taxonomy): domain Eukaryota; kingdom Metazoa; phylum Chordata; class Mammalia; order Carnivora; family Canidae; genus Urocyon; species Urocyon cinereoargenteus. The sequence goes on from JAVLSZ010000003.1 coordinate 97,997,592, forward strand.
AAACCATAACAGTAACACTAACTCATACCCTAGCGCTAACCCTAACCCTAATCCTAAGCCTAACCCGCACCCTAAACCTAAACCTAACCGTAACCCTAACCATAACCCTTACCTGTACCCTAACCCTAAACCATGCCCTAACACTAATCCTAAACTTAACCGTAAACATGACCTGTACACTAAACATAAAATTAACCCGTACCCTAACCCCACCCTAACCCTAACCTGTACCCTAACCCTAACCCTTACCCTAACCCACACCAAACCTAACCCTGACCAGCAAATAAGCCTAACCCTAATCCTAAACTTAACCCGTACGCTAACCCTATCCCGTAACCTAAACCTAACCCTAAACCGTAACCTAACCCTAAACCTAAACCTAAGCCTAACCCGTACATTAACCCTAACCCTAACACTAACACTAACCCTACCACGTACTCTAACCCTAACTCTAACCCTAACCCGTACCCTAAACCTAACCCTAACCCTAACCCTAACACTAACCTTACCCCATACTCTCACCCTAACACAAACCCTAACCCTAAACCGTACTCTATCCCTGACCCTAACCCTAACCCTAACCCTATCCGCATTCTAACCCTAACCCTAACCCTAACCCTAACACTAAACCTAACCCGTACTCTAGCACTAACCCTACACCTAAACGTAACCCTAACCCATACGCTAACCCTAATCGTACCCTAACACAAACCCTAAACCTAACACTATCCCTAACCCGTACTCTAACCCTAAACCTAACCCTATCTCTAACCCAAACCCGTACTATAACCCTAAACCTAACCCTAACCCTAACCCTAACCCTAACCCTAACCCGTACTCTAACCCTATCCCGTAGCCTAACACAAACTCTAACCCTAACCCCTAACTCTAACACTATCCCTAACCCTTACCTAACCCGTACCCATACGGTAAACCTATCCCATTTCCTAACACTAACCCAAACCCGTACTCTAAACCTAACCATAACCCGAACCCTAAACTGCACCCTAAACTTAACCCTAACCCTAACGCTAACCATAACCCTTAACCGTACCCTAACCATAACCCTAACTTGTACCCTAACCCTAACACTGACCCTAACCCTAACCCGTACACTAACCCTAACCCGTACCCTAATCCTAACCCTAACCCTAACCCTATCCGTACTCCAACCCTAACCCTAACCCTACCCCGTACACTAACCCTAAGCCTAACTCTAACCCTAACCCGTACCTTAACCCTTAACCTAACCCTAACACTAACACTACCCCATACTCTAACCCTAACCCTAAACCTAACCGTAACCCTAAACCGTACCCTTAACATAACCCTAACCCTAACTCGTACCCTATCCCTAATCCTAACCCTAACCGTAACCCTAACCCTAACCCATACCCTAAGCCTAACCCATACCCTAACCCTAACCCTAACACTAACCCTACCCCGTACTCTAACCCTAACACTAACTCTAACCCTAACCCGTACCCTAACCCTAACCCTAACCCTAACACTAAACCTAACCCGTACTCTAACCCTAACCCTATCCTGTACCCTAAACCACACCCTAACCCTAACTCGTACCCTAACACTAACCCTAACCCTGATCCTAACCCTAACCCTAACCCGTACCCTAATCCTAACCCATACCCTAAACCTAACCCTAACCCTATCCTGTACCCTAAATCTAACCCTAACCCTTGTCCTAACCCGTACCCATCCTTATCCCGTAACCTAACCCTAACCCTAACCCGTACCCAAACTCTAAGAGTAACCCTAAACCATACCCTAGTGCTAACCCTAAACCTAACCCTAAGCCTAACCCGCACCCTAAACCTAAACCTAACCGTAACTCTAACCATAACCCTTACCCGTAGTCTAAACCTATCCCATACCTAACACTAACCCTAACCTTAACCGTAACCCTAACCCGTACCATAACCCTAAAAATAACCCGTACTGTAACCCCAACCCTAATCCGTACCCGTACCATAACCCTATCCCTAATCCTAAACCGTACCCAAAACCTAACCATAACACGTACCCTAACCCTAACCCTAACCCTAAACCTAACCTAACCCGTACCCAAACGGTAAACCTAACCCGTACCCTAACACTAACCCAAACCCGTACTCTAACCCTAACCCTAACTATAACCATAAACCGCACCCTAAATTTAACCCTAACCCTAACACAAACCATAACCCTTAACCGTAACCTAACCCTAACCCATACCCTAAACCTAACCCGGACTTTAACCATAAACCTAACCCATACCCTAACCCTAAAACTAACCCGTACCCTAAACCCAACCCTAACCCTAACCCGTACCCTAACACTAACCCTAACCCTAACCCTGACCCTAAACCTAACCCTAAACCATACCATAACCCTATCCCTAATCCTAACCCTGACCCTAAACCTAACCCTTACCCGTACCCTAACCCTAACCCGTAACCTAAACATAAACCTAAACCTAAACTTATCCCGTACACTAACCCTATCTTGTACCCTAAACCTAACCCTAACCTGTACCCTAACCCTAACCCCAACCCTAACCCTATCCGTACACTAACCCTAACCCTAACCCTAACACTAACCCTAACCCATACTCTAACCCTAACCCTAACCCGTGTTCAAACCCTAACCCGTACCCTAACACTAACCCTTACCCTAACCATAAACCTAACCCGTACCCTAACCCTAAACGTAACCCTAACCCAAACCGAAACCCTAAACCAAACAGGTACCCTAACCCTAACCCTAATCCGCACACTAAAACTAACCCTAACCCTAGACCTAACACGTACACTAAACCTATCCTGTACCGTAACCTTAACCCTAACCCGTACCGTAACCCTAACACTAACCCTAACCCTAACCCTAACCCTAACCCTAACCCTAACACTAACCCTAACCTGTACTCTAACTTAACCCTAACCGTAAACCTAACCCTAACACGGACTCTAAACCTAACCCTAACCCTAACACTAACCATAATCCTAACACTAAACCTAACCCGTACTCTAACCCTAACTTAACACTGACACTAACCCTAACCCCCTACTATAACCCTACCCTAAACCTAACCCTATCCATAACCCTAACTCGTACCGTAATCCGAACCCGTACCCTAACCTTAACCCTAACCCTAAACCTAACCCTAACCCTGACCCTAACCCTAAACCTAATCCCGTACCCTAACCCTGACCCTAACCCGCATCTAAACCTAACCCTCACCCTAGACCTAACCCGTACCCTATCCATAACACGTACCCTAACACTAACCCTAACCCTAACCCGTACCATAAACCTAACACTAACCCTAAACCGTACCCTAACCCTAACCCGTACCCTAACCCTAACCCGTACCCTAACCCTAACCCACACCCTAAACCAAACCCTAACCCTAGACCTAACCCGTAACCTAAACCTATCTCGTACCCTAACCCTAATGCTAACCTGTCCCTAACCCTAGACCTAACCCGTGCCCAACCCTAAACCGTACCCTAACACTAACCCTAACCCTAAACCTAAACCATACCCTAACCTTAACCCTAACCCTAACACTAACACTAACCCTAATCCTAACCCTATCCCATACACTAACCCTAAACCTAACCCGTACCCAAACCCTAACCCTAACCTTAACTCTAACCCTAACACAAAACATACCCCGTACTCTAACCCTAACCCAAACCGTAACCCTAACCCGTACCCTAACGCGTAACCTAACCCTAACCCTAACCTGTACGCTAACACGTACCATAACCCTAACCCTAATCCTAACGCTTACCCTAAACCTAACCCATAACCTACCCCTCACCCTAACCCATACCCTAACCCTAACTCATACCCTAACCCTAACCCTTACCCTAACCCCTAACCCTAACCCTAACCCGTACCCTAAACCTAAACCTAAACCTAACTCGTACCCTAACCCTAACCCTTACCCTAACCCCTAAACCTAACCCTAACCCGTACCCTAACACTAACCCTAATGCTAAACCTAAGCTGTACGCTAACCCTAACCCTAACCCTAACACTAACACTAACCCTAATCCTAACCCTATCCCGTACACTAACCCTAACCCTAACCCGTACCCGTACCCTAACCCTAACCCTAAACCTAACCCTAACACTAATCCTACCCCGTACTCTAACCCTAAACCTAAACCTAACCCTAACCCGTACCCTAACCCTAACCCTAACCCTAACACTAACCGTACTCTAACCCTAATCCTAACCTTCACACTAACCCTAACCCGTACTGTAACCCTAACCCGTACCATATCCCTAAACCTAACCCGTACCCTAACCTTAACCCTAACTCGTACCCTAACCTTAAACCTAACCCTGACCCTAACCCTAACCCTAACCCGTACCCTAAACCTAACCCGTACTTTAAACCTAACCCTAACCCTAACCTGTACCCTAAACCTAACCCTAACCCTTACTCGTACCCTAAACCTACCCTAACCGTGACACTAACCCTAACCCTAACCCATTCCCTAAGCCTAACCCATTCCCTAACACTAACCCTAAAACTAACCCTAACCCTAAACGGTACCCTAAACGTAACCCTAACCCTCTACCTAACAAATACCCAAACCTATCCCGTAACCTAATCCTAACCCTAACCCGTACCCAAAACCTAACAGTAACCCTAACACATTCCCTACCGCTAAGCCTAACCCTAACCCTAACCTGGACCCTAAACCTAACCCTTACCCTGACCCTAACACTAACCCTATCCCGTACCCTAAACCTAAACCGTACTCTAACCCTAACCCTAAACCTAACCCATACCCTAAACCAAAACGTAACCTAGCCTTTACCCAAACCCTAACCCACCTTAACCCTAACCCTAACCCATACCCTAACCCTACCCGTAGCCTAATCCTAAATCTAACCCTAACCCCTAACCCTAAGCCTAACCCTAACCCTTACCCGAACACGTACCTAAACGCTAAATCTAACCCATACCCTAACACTAACCCAAACCCGTACTCTAACCCTAACCATAACCCTAACCCTAACCCTAACCCACACCCTAAACTTAACCCTAACCCAAACCATAACCCTTAACCGTAACCTAACTCTAACCCATAACCTAACCCTAACCCTAACCTTAAACATAACCCTAATCCGTACCCAATCCCTAACACTAACCCATACCCTAACCCCAAACCTAAAGCTAACCCGAACCCTAACACTAACCCTAACCCTAACCCTGACCCTAAACCTAACCTTAACCCTTACCCTAACCCTAACCCTAACCCAACTCGCACCCTAAACCTAACCCTAACCCGTACCCTAAACCTAAACTGTAACCTAAACCGAACTATAACCCTAAACTTAACCCGTTCGCTAACCCTATACCGTACCCTAAAACTAACCCTAACCCGTACCCTAAACCTAAACTGTAACCTAAACCGAACCTTAACCCTAAACTTAACCGTTCGCTAACTCTATCCCGTACCCTAAACCTAACCCTAACCCGTATCCAAACCCTAACCTAACCCTAAGCCTAACCCGTACATTAAACCTTACCCTAACCCTAACACTTACCGTACCCCGTACTCTAACCCTAACCCTAACCCTAACCCTAAATCGTACCCTTAACCTATCCCTAACCCTAACTCGTACCCTAACCCTAACCCTAAACCTGACCCTAACCCTAACCCTAACCCGTACCCTAAAACTAACCCATACCCTAACCCTAACCATAAATCTAAACCTAACCCTAACCCGTACCCTAAACCTAACCCTAACCCTTGACCTAACCCGTACCCAACATTTTCCCGTACCCTAACCCTAACCCTAACACGTACCCAAACCCTAACAGTAACCCTAACCCATACCCTAGCACTTACCCTAACCCTACACTAAGCCTAACCAGCACCCTAAACCTTATCCTAACCCTAACCCTAACCATAAACCTTACCCGTACCCTAACACTAACCCATACCCTAAGACTAACCCTAACCTTAACCGTAACCCTAACCCGTACCCTAACCCTAAAACTAACCCATACCCTAACCCCAACCCTAAACCTAACAACCTAACACGTACCATAACCCTATCCCTAACCCTAACCCTAACCCTAAACCTAACCATAACCCATACCCTAACCCTAACCCGCACCTAAACCTAACCCTACCCCGTACCCTAATTCTAACCCATAACCTAAACCTAACCCTAACCGTAAATTTAACCCATACACTAACCCTATCCCGTACCCTAAACCTAACCCTAACCCGTCCCCAAACTCTAACCCTGACACGTACCCTAAACCTAAACCTAACCCTAACACATTCCCTAACCCGTACCCAAACAGTAAAACTAACCCGTACCCTAATACTAACCCAAACCCGTACTCTAAACCTAACCCTTACCCAAACACTAACCCTACCCCGTACTCTAACACTAATCCTAACCCTAACCCTAACCCTAACCCTAACACTAACCCTAAACCGTACTCTAACCCTAACCCTAACCCTATTCCTAACCGTATTCTAACTCTAACCCTAACCCTCAACCTAACCCTAACCCGTACTCTAACCCTAACCCGTACCATAACCATAACCCTAACCCGTACCCTAATCCTAACAATAATTCATAACTTAACCCTAACCATAACCATAACCCTAAACCTAACCCTAACCCGTACCCTAAACCTAACCTGTACCCTAACCCTAAAACTAACCCTAACCCGTACCTTAAACCTAACCCTAACCCGTACCCTAACCCTAAACCTAACCCTAAACCTGAACCTAACCCTAACCCTAACATGTACCCTAAGCCTAACCCAGACCCTAACCCTAACCCTAACCCTATTCCTATCTGTACTCTAACACTAACCCTAACCCTACCCCGTACTCTAACCCTAACCCTAACTCTAACCCTAACCCGTACCCTATCCCTAAACCTAACCCTAAAACTAACGGTACCCCGTACTCTAATCCTAACCCTAACTCTAACACTAACCCGTACCATAAACCTAACCCTAACCCTAACTTGTACCCTAACACTAACCCTAACCCTGGCCTTAACCCAAACCCTAACCCATACCCTAAACCTAACCCATACCCTAACCCTAACCCTAAACCTAACCCTAACCCTAACCCGTACCCAAACCATGAGAAACCCTAACTCATACCCTAGCGCTAACCCTAACCCTAACTCTAAGCCTAACCCGCACCCTAAACCTAAACCTAACCGTAAACCTAACCATAACCCTGACCCATACCCTAACCCTAAACCATAACCTAACACTAACCCTAACCTTAACCGTAACCCTAACCCGTACCCTAACCCTAAAAATAACCCGAACCGTAACCCCAACCCTAACCCTAACCCGTACCATAACCCTATCCCTAATCCTAACCCTGACCATAAACCTAACCCTAACCTGTACCATAACCCTAACCCGCACCTAAACCTAACCCTAACCCGTACCCTAACCCTAACCCGTAACCTAAACCTAAACCTAACCCTAAACTTATCCCGTACACTACCCTATCCCGTACCTTAAACCTAACCCTATCCTGTACCCTAACGCTAACCCTAACCCTAACCCTAACCCTATCCGTACACTAACCCTAACCCTAACCCTAACACTAACCCTAACCCATACTCTAACCCTAACCCTAACCCTAAACCTAACCCTATCCCGTACTCTAACCCTAACCCGTACCCTAACACTAACCCTTACCCTAACCCTAAACCTAACCCGTACCCTAACCCTAAACGTAACCCTAACCCGAACCCAAACCCGAAACCTATCCCTTACCCTAACCCTAATGCTAACCTGTCCCTAACCCTAGACCTAACCCGTACTCTAACCCTAACCCATACCCTAACACTAACACTAAACCTAAACCTAAACCGTAACCTAACCATACCCCTAACCCTAACACTAACCTTAATCCTAACACTATCCAGTACACTAACCCTAACCCTAACCCATACCCGTACCCAAACCCTAACCCTAACTCTAACTCTAACACTAACCCTAACCCGTACTCTAACCCTAACCCAAACCGTAACCCTAAACCATACCCTAAACCGTAACCTAATCCTAACTCTAACCTGTACACTAACATGTACCATAACCCTAACTCTAATCCTAACCCTAACCCTAAACCTAAACCATACCCTACTCCTCACCCTAACCCATAGCCTAACCCTAACTCGTACCCTAACCCTAACCCTTACCCTAACCCCTAACCCTAACCCTAACCCGTACCCTAAACCTAACCCTAACCCTAACCCTAACCCGTACCCTAACCCTAAAAATAACCCGAACCGTAACCCCACACTAACCCTAACCCGTACCATAACCCTATCCCTAATCCTAACCCTGACCCTAAACCTAACCCTAACCTGTACCCTAACCCTAACCCGCACCTAAACCTAACCCTAACCCGTACCCTAACCCTAACCCGTAACCTAAACCTAAACCTAACCCTAAACTTATCCCGTACACTACCCTATCCCGTACCCTAAACCTAACCCTATCCTGTACCCTAACCCTAACCCTAACCCTAACCCTAACCCTATCCGTACACTAACCCTAACCCTAACCCTAACACTAACCCTAACCCATACTCTAACCCTAACCCTAACCCTAAACCTAACCCTATCCCGTACTCTAACCCTAACCCGTACCCTAACACTAACCCTTACCCTAACCCTAAACCTAACCCGTACCCTAACCCTAAACGTAACCCTAAACCGAACCCAAACCCGAAACCTATCCCGTACCCTAACCCTAATGCTAACCTGGCCCTAACCCTAGACCTAACCCGTACTCTAACCCTAACCCATACCCTAACACTAACACTAAACCTAAACCTAAACCGTAACCTAAACATACCCCTAACCCTAACACTAACCTTAATCCTAACACTATCCAGTACACTAACCATAACCCTAACCCATACCCGTACCCAAACCCTAACCCTAACTCTAACCCTAACACTAACCCTAACCCGTACTCTAACACTAACCCAAACCGTAACCCTAACCCATACCCTAACCCGTAACCTAACCCTAACCCTAACCTGTACACTAACACGTACCATAACCCTAACTCTAATCCTAACCCTAACCTTAAGCCTAAACCATACCCTACTCCTCACCCTAACCCATACTCTAACCCTAACTCGTACCCTAACCCTAACCCTTACCCTAACCCCTAACCCTAACCCTAACCCGTACCCTAAACCTAACCCTAACCCTAACTCGTACCCTAACCCTAACCCTAATCCTGTCACTAACCCGTACCATAACCCTAACCCGTAACATAAACCTAACCCTAACCCTAAACTTAACCCACACGCTAACCCTATTCCGTACCCTAAACCTAAACCTAACGCGTACCCTAACCCTAACCCTAACCCTAACCCTATCGTACACTATCCCTAACCCTAACCCTAAACCTAACACTAACCCTAACCATACTCAAACCCTAAACCTAACCCTAACTCTAAGCCTAACCCGTAATATAACCCTAACACTAATCCTAACCCTAAACCTAACCCTAACCCTAACCCTAACCCGTACTCTAACCCTAACCCTAACCCTAACCATACTCTAACCCTAACCCTAACCCTCACCCTAACCCTAACCCGTACTGTAACCCTATACCGTACCATAACCCTAAACCTAACCCGTACCCTAACCCTAAACCTAACTCGTACACTAACCCTAACCCTAACACTGATCCTAACACTAACTCCAACCTATACTCTAAACCTAACCCGTACCCTAAACCTAACCCTAACCCTAACCCTTACCCTCACCCGTACACAAACGGTAAACCTAACCCGTAACCTAACACTAACCCAAACCCGTACTCTAACACTAATCCTAACCGTTAAACTAACACGCACCCTGAACTTAACCCTAACACTAACACAAACCATAACATTTAACCGTAACCTAACCCTAACACATACCATAACCCTAACCCTAACCTTAACCGTAAACCTAACCCATACCCTAACCCTAAAACTAACCCATACCCTAACCCCAACCCAAACCCTAACCCATACCCTAACACTAAACCTAACCCTAACCCTGACCCTAAACCTAACCCTAACCCTTACACTAATCCTAACCCTAACCCTAACCCGTAACCTAAACCTAACCCTAAGCCTAAACATTACATTAACCCCAACCCTACCCGTAACACTAACACTACCCCGTACACTAACCCTAACCCTAACCCTGACCCTAACCCATACACTAACCCTAACCATAACCCTAACACTAATTCTGCACTGTACTCTAACCCTAAACCTAACCCTAACCCTAAAACTAACCCTAACCCATACTCTAACAGTAACCATAACCCTAAACGTAACCCTAACAGTTACGCTAACCCTAACCCGTACCCTAACACTAACCCTAACCCTAACACTATTCCTAACCGTACTCTAACCCTAAACCTAACCCTAACTCTAACCCTAACCCGTACTATAACCCTAAACCTAACCCTAACCATAACCTAAACTTAACCCATAATCTAACCCTATCCCGTAGCCTAACCCTAACCCTAACCCTAAACCCTAACCCTAACCCTAACCCTATTCCTTACCCTATGCCGTACCCAAAAGGAACACCTAACCCGTACCCTAACACTAACCCAAACCTGTACTCTAAACCTAACCATAACCCTAACCCTATCCCTAACGCACCCTAAACTTAACCCTAACCCTAACACTAACCTTAACCCTTAACCGTACCCTAACCCTAACCCACACCCTAACCCTAACCCTAACTTTAACCGTAACCCTAACCCGTAACCTAACCCTAAAAGTAACCCGTACCCTAACCCCAACCCTAACCTTAACCCATACCCTAACACTAACCCTAACACTAACCCTGACCCTAAACCTAACCCTAACCGTACCCTAACCCTAACCCTAACCCTAACCCTAACCCGCACCCTAAACCTAACCATAACCCCTACCCTAACCCTATCCCGTAACCTAATCCTAACCCTAACCCTGAACTTATCCCGTATGCTAACCCTATCCCATTCCCTAAACCTAAACCTAACCCTAACCCGTAACCTAACCCTAAACCTAACCCTAAGCCTAACCCGTACATTAACCCTAACCCTAACCCTAACACTAACCCTACCCTGTAATCTAACCCTAAACCTAACCTTAAACCTAACCCTAACCCATGCCCTAACCCTAACCCTAAAACTTTCCCTAACCCTAACACTAACCCTAACCCTTACTCTAACCCTAACCCTAACCCTTACCCTAACTGTACTCTAACACTAACCCTAAACCTCACCCTAACCCTAACCCGTACTGTAACACTAACATGTAACATAAAGCTAACTCTAACCCGTACACTAACCCTAACCCTAAATCATAACCTAACACTAAACCTGACCCTATCCCTAACCCGTACCCTAAACCTAACCTGAACCCTAACCCTAAACCTAAACCTAAGCTGTACCCTAAACCTAACCCTAACCCTAACTTATACCCTAACCCTACCCTAACCCTGACCCTAAACCTAACCCGTACCCTAAACCTAACCCATACCCTAAACTTAATCTTAAACCTAACGCTAATCCTAACTCTTAACCTAAACCTAATCCTAACCCTTGACCTAACCCGTACCCAACACTATCTTGTACCCTAACCCTAACCCTAACCCGTACCCAAACCTAACATTAAACCTAACCCATTCCCTAGCGCTAAGCCTAACCCTAAACCTAATCCTAATCCGCACCCTAAACCTAATCCTAACGCTAATCCTAACCATAACCCTTAACCGTACACTGACCCTAAGCATACCCTAACACTAACCCCAACCTGAACCATAACCCTAACCCGTACCCTAAACCTAAAACTAACCCGTACCCTAACCCCAATCCTAACCCTCACCCGCACCGAAACCTAACCCTAACCGTAACCTAACCCTTACCCATAACCTAAACCCTACCCTAACCCTAAACTTAACCTGAACACTAAACCTATCCCGTACCCTAAACCTAACCCTAAACTATACACTAACCCTAACCCTAACCCTAACACTATCCGTACACTAATCCTAACCCTAACCCTAACACTAACCCTAACCCATACTCTAACACTAAACCTAACCCTAAACCTAACCCTAACCCGTACTCTAACCATAACCCGTACCCTAACACTAACCCTTACACTAACCCTAAACCTAACCCGTACCCTAACCCTAAACGTAACCCTAAATGTACCCAAACGTTAACCCTAACAAGTACCCTAACCCTAACCCTAACCCGCACACTAAACCTATCCCTAACCCTAGCCCTAACACATACACTAACCCTATCCCGTACCCTAACCTTAACCCTAACCTGTATCGTAAACCTAACACTAAACCTAACCCTAACCCTAACCCGTACCCTAACCCTACCCATAGCCTAACCCTAACTCTAACACTAACCCCCAACCCTAACCCTAACCCTTACCCTAACCCGTACCCAAAAGGTAAACCTATCCCGTACCCTAAAACTAACCCAAACCCGTACTCCAATCCTAACCCTAACCCTAACCCTAACCCTAACCCGTACACTAACCCTTCCCGTAGCCTAACCCTAACTCTAACCCTAACCCGTAACCCTATCCCTAACCCTAACCCTAACCCTTACCCTAACACGTACCCAAACGGTAAACCTAACACGTACCCTAACACTAACCCAAACCCGTACTCTAAACCTAACCCTAACCCTAACCTGCACCCTAAACTTAACCCTCACCCTAACGCAAACCATAACCCTTAACCGTAACCTAACCCTAACCCATACCTTAACCCTAAACCTAACCTTAACCATAACCCTAACTCGTACCTTAACCCTAAAACTAACGCGTACCCTAACCCCAACCCTAACCTTAACGCGTACACTAACACTAACCCTAACCCTAACCCTGACCCTAAACCTAACCTTAACCGCACACTAACCCTAACCCTAACCCTAACCTTAACACTTACCCTATCCCGTACTCTACACCTAACCCTAACCCTAACACTAACCCGTACTCTAACCTTAACCCTAACCCTAACACTAACCATAACACTAACACTAACCCTAACCAGTACTCTAATCCTAAACGTAACCCTAACACTAACCCTAACCCCCTACTATAATCCTAACCATAAACCTAACTCTTACAGTAACCCTAAGTCGTACCGTAACCCGAAACCGTACCCAACCCTAACCCTAACCCTAAACCTAACCCTAACCTTGACCCTAACACTAACCCTAATCCCGTACCTAACCCTAACGCTAACCCGCATCCTAAACCTAACCCTAACCCTAGACCTAACCCGTAGCCTAACCCTAACCCGTACCCTAACACTAACCCGAACCCTAACCCTAACACTAACCCTAACCCTAAACCGTACACTAACCATAACCCTAACCCATACCCTAACCCTAACCCATAACCTAACCCTAAACCAAGGGCCTAACTCTAACCCGCACCGTAAACCTAACCCTAACCCTAGACATAACCCATACCCTAACTCAACACGTACCCTAAACCTAGTCCTAACCCGTATCCTAACCCTAACACTAACCCTAACCCTAACACTAACCCTAACCCGTACACTAAACCTAACCCTAACCTTAACCCGTACCCTAACCCTAACCCGCACTGAAACCTAACCCTAACCCGTACCCTAACCCTAACCCGTAACCTAAACCTAACCCTAACACTAAACTTAACCCGTACACTAACCCTATCCCATACCCTAACCTAACCCTAACCCGTACCCTAACCCTAAATCTAACCCTAACACTATCCGTACACTAACCCTAACCCTAACACTAACCCTAACACGTACTCTAACACTAACCCTAACCCATAATCTAACCCTAACCCAGGGCCTAACTCTAACCCGCACCGTAAAACTAACCCTAACCCTAGACCTAACACTTACACTAACCCTATCCTGTACTGGAACCTTAACCCTAAACCGTACCAGAACCCTAACATTAACCGTAACCCTAACCCTAATCCTAAACCTAAACCTTACCCGTACGCTAACCCTAACCCGAACCCTAACCCTAACCGTAACGGGTACCCTAACCCTACCCGTAGCCTAACCCTAACTCTAACCCTAACCCCTAACCCTAACCCTAACCCTAACCCGCACCTAAACCTAACCCTAACCCTAACCCTAACCCGCACCTAAACCTAACCTAACACGTACCTGAACCCTAACCCTAACCCTAACCCTAACCCTAACCCTAACCCTATCCGTACACTGACCCTAACCCTAACCCTAAACCTAACCCTAACCCGTACTGTAATCCTAACCTGTACACTAACACTATCCCTAACCCCAACACTAACCCTAACCCGTACTCTAACCGTAAACCTAACCCTAACTCTAACCCTAACCCATAATGTAACCCTAACCCTAAACCTAACCCTAACCCTAACCCGTACAGTAACCCTAACGTGTACCCTAACCCTAAACCTAACCCTAAACCTAACCCTAACCTTGACCCTAATCCTAACCCTAACCCATACCCTAACCCTAAACCATAACCTAACCCTAACCCTAACCCTAACCCGTACCCTAACCCTAAATGTAACCCTTACCATTACCCAAACCCTAACCCTAACACGTACCCTAACCATAATCCTAACCCTAACATGCACACTAAACCTAACCCTAACCCTAGACCTAACACCTACACTAACCCTAACCCATACCCTAACCTTAACCCTAACCCGTACCGTAACCCTAACACTAACCCTAACCCTAACCCTAACCCTAACACTAACACTAACAATAACCCATACTCTAACTTAACCCTAACCCTAAACCTAACCATAATGCGTACTCTAACCCTAACCCTAACACACTAACCATAATCCTAACACTAAAACTAACCCGTACTCTAACCCTAAACCTAACACTGACACTAACCCTAACCCCCTACTATAACCATAACCTTAAACCTAATCCTATCCCTAACCCTAACTTGTACCGTAACCCGAAACTGTATCCTAACCATAACCCTAACATTAGACCTAACCCTAACCCTGACCCTAACCCTAAACCTAATCCCGTACCCTAACACTGACCCTAACCAGCATCTAAACCTAACCCTAACCCTAGACCTAACCCGTACCCTAACCCTACCCGTACCCTAAGCCTGACCCTAACCAGCATCTAAGCCTAACCCAAACCCTAGACCTAACCCGTACCCTATCCCTAACCGTACCCTAACACTACCCTAACCCTAACCCTAACACGTACCATAAACCTAACACTAACCCTAACCCGTACCCTAACCCTAACCCGTACCCTAACCCTAACCCTTTGCCTAACCCTAACCCACACCCTAAACCAAACCCTAACCCTAGACCTAACCCGTACCCTAACCCTACCCGTACCCTAACACTAACCCTAACCCTAACCCTAACCTGTACCATAAACCTAACACTAACCCTAACCCGTACCCTAACCCTAACACGTACACTAACCCTAAGCCTAACCCTAAACCTTACCCTAACCCGTACCCAAACGATAAACCTAACTTCTACCCCAACACTAACCAAAACTCGTACTCTAACCCTAACCCTAACCCTAACCCTAAACCTAACCCTAACCTTAAACTTAACCAGTACGCTAACCCTATCCCGAACCCTAAACCTAACACTAACCCGTAACCTAACCCTAAACCTAACCCTAAGCCTAACCTGTACATTAACCCTAACCCTAACCCTAACAGTAACCCAACCCCGTACTCTAACCCTAAGCCTAACTCTAACCCTAACCCGTTCCCTAACACTAAACCTAACCCTAACACTAACCCTACCCCGTACTCTAACACTATCCCTAACCCTAAAACTAACCCGTACCCTAAACCTAACCCGAACCCTAACTCGTACCCTAACCCTAACCCTAACCCTGACCCTAACCCTAAACCTAACCCGTACCCTAAACCTAACCCATACCCTAACCCTAACCCTAAACCTAACCCTAACCCTATCCCGTACCCTAAACCTAACCCTAACCCTTGCCCTAACCCGTACCCAACCCTATCCTGTACCCTAATGCTAACCCTAACCCGTACCCAAACCCTAATAGTAACCCTAACCCATACCCTAGCGCTAAGCCTAAACCTAACACTAAGCCTAACCCGCACCCTAAACCTAAACATAACCGTAACCCTAACCATAACCCTTACCCGTACCCTAACCCTAACCCATTACCTAACACTAACCCTAACCTTAACCATAACCCTAATCCGTACCCTACACTAAAACTAACCCGTACCGTAACCCCAACCCTAACCCTAACCCGTACCATAACCCTATCCCTAAACCTAACCCTGACCCTAAACCTAACCCTAACCCGAACCCTAACCCTAACCCGTAAACTAACCCTAAACCTGAACCTAAAATTATCCCGTACACTAAGCCTATCCCGTACCCTAAACCTAACCCTAACCCGTACCCAAACGGTAAACCTAACTTCTACCCCAACACTAAACCAAATCCGTACTGAAACCCTAAACCTAACCCTAACACTAACCCTACCCTGTACTCTAACACTAACCCTAAACCTAACCCGTACCCTAACCCTAACCCTAACCCTAACACTAACCCTACCCCGTACTCTAACCCTAACACTAACCCTAACCCGTACCCATACCCTAACGCTAACCCTAACCCTAACCCTAACCCTAACACTAACCCTAACCTGTACTCTAACCCAAACACTAACCCTAACCGTATTCTAACCCTAACTCTAAACCTCACCCTAACCCTAACCCGTACTGTAAACCTACCCCGTACCATAACCCTAACCCTAACCCATACCCTAACCCTACCCAAATTCATACCCTAACCCTAAACCTAAACCTGACCCTAACCCTAACCCTAAACCGTACCCTAAACCTAACCCGTACCCTAACCCTAATCCTAACCCACCCTAAACCTAACCCTAACCCGTACCCTAACCCTAACCCTAAACCTAAACCTGACCCTAAACCTAACACTAAACCGTACCCTAAGCCTAACCCATACCCTAATTCTAACCCTAACCCTAAACCTAACACTAACCCTAACCCGTACTCTAACCCTAAACCTAACCCTAACCCGTACCCGTACCCTAACCCTAAACCTAACCCTAACACTAACACTAACCCTAACCCATACTATAAACCTAACCCTAACCGTACTCTAACTCTAAACCTAAACCTCACCCTAACCGTAACCCGTACTGTAATCCTAACCCATACCATAACCCTAACCCTAACCCGTACCCGAACCCTAACCCTAATTCGTACCCTAACCCTAAACCTAACCGTGACGCTAACCCTAACCCTTACCCGTGCCCTAACCCTAAACCTAACCCTAACCCGTACTCTAAACCTAACCCTAACAGTACCCTAACCCTAATCCTAACCCTAACCCTGACCCTAACCTGTACCCTAACCCGTACCCTAACCCTAAAACTAAACCTAACCCGTACCCTAACCCTAACCCATAACCTAAACATAACCCTAACCCTAAAATTAACCCGTAAGCAAACCCTATCCCGTACCCTAAACCTACCCTAACCCGTATCCTTAACCTAAACCTAACCCTAATCCTAACCCTTATATTAACCCTAACCCTAACCCTAACACTAACCCTACCCCGTACTCTAACACTAACCCTAACCCTAACCCGTACCCTAACCCTAACCCTAACCCTAACCCGTACTCGAACCCTAACCCTAACACTAACCCTAACCGTACTCTAACCCTAACCCTAACCCTCACCCTAAACCTAACCCGTACTGTAACCCTAATCCGTACCATAACCCTACTACTAACAACCCGTGCCCTAACCCTAAACCTAACCCTAACCCGTACCCTAAACCTAACCCTAACCGTACCCTAACCCTAATCCTAACCCTAAACCGTACCCTAACCCGTACCCTAACCCGTACCCTAACCCTAAAACTAAACCTAACCCGTACCCTAACACTAACCCATAACCTAAACATAACCCTAACCCTAAAATTAACCCGTAAGCAAACCCTAGCCCGAACCCTAAACCTACCCTAACCCGTATCCTTAACCTAAACCTAACCCTAAGCCTAACCTTATATTAACCCTAACCCTAACCCTAACACTAACCCTACCCCGTACTCTAACACTAACCCTAACCCTAACCCGTACCCTAACCTTAAACCTAAACCTAACCCTAACCCTAACCCTAACCCGTACTCGAACCCTAACCCTAACACTAACCCTAACCGTACTCTAACCCTAACCCTAAACCTTACCCTAAACCTAACCCGTACTGTAACCCTAATCCGTTCCATAGCCCTACTACTAACCCGTACCCTAACCCTAACCCTAATTGGTACCCTAACCCTAACCCTAAACCTGACCCTAACCCCAACCCTAACACGTACCCTAAACCTAACCCGTAACCTAACCCTAAACCTAACCCTAACCCGTACCCTAAACCTAACCCTAAGCCGTACCCTAAACCTAACCCTAACCCTAACTCTCACCCTAACCCGTACTCGAACCCTAACCCTAACCCTAACCCTTACCCGTGCCCTAATCCTAAACCTAACCCTAACCCGTACCCTAAACCTAACCCTAACCGTACCCTAACCCTAATCCTAAACCTAACCCTGACCCTAACCCGTACCCTAACCCATACCCTAACCCTAAAACTAAATCTAACCCGTACCCTAACCATAACCCATAACCTAAACATAACCCTAACCCTAAAATTAACCCCTAAGCAAACCCTATCCCGTACCCTAAACCTACCCTAACCCGTATCCTTAACCTAAACCTAACCCTAAGCTTAACCCTTATATTAACCCTAACACTAATCCTAACACTAACCCTACCCCGTACTCTAACACTAACCCTAACCCTAACCCGTACCCTAACCCTAAACCTAACCCTAACCCTAACCCTAACCCGTACTCGAACCCTAACCCTAACACTAACCCTAACCGTACTCTAACCCTAACCCTAACCCTCACCCTAAACCTAACCCGTACTGTAAACCTAATCCGTTCCATAACCCTACTACTAACCCGTACCCTAACCCTAACCCTAATTCGTACCCTAACCTGAACCCTAAACCTGACCCTAACCCTAACCCTAACCCGTACCCTAAACCTAACCCGTAACCTAACCCTAAACCTAACCCTAACCCGTACCCTAAACCTAACCCTAAGCCGTACCCTAAACCTAACCCTAACCCTAACTCTAACCCTAACCCGTACTCGAACCCTAACCCTAACACTAACCCTAACCGTACTCTAACCCTAACCCTAAACCTCACCCTAAACCTAACCCGTACTGTAACCCTAATCCGTTCCATAACCCTACTACTAACCCGTACCCTAGCCCTAACCCTAATTCTTACCCTAACCCTAACCCTAAACCTGACCCTAACCCTAACCCTAACCCGTACCCTAAACTTAACCCGTAACCTAACCCTAAACCTAAACCTGACCTGTAACCTAAACCTAACCCTTATCCGTACCCTAAAACTAACACTAACCCTAACCCTGACCCTAACCCTAACCCTAACCCGTACCCTAAGCCTAAACCATACCTTAACCCTAACCCTAATCCTAACCCTAACCCTAACTCGTACCCTAAACCTAACCCTAACCCTTGACCTAACCCGTAACCAACCCTATCCCATAACCTAACCCTAACCCTAACCCGTACCCAAACCCTAACAGTAACCCTAACCCATACCCTAGCGCTAACGCTAACCCTAAACTAACCTTAACCCTAACCCGCACCTAAACCTAACCCTAACCCGTAACCTAAACCTAACCTAACCCTAAAACGTACCCTTACCCTAACCCTAAACCTAACCCTAACCCTAACCGTACTATTACTCTAACCCTAAACCTCACTCTAACCCTAACCCCTACTGTAACCCTAACCCGTACCCTACCACTAACCCTAACCCTAACCGTATCCGTACTCTAACCCTAACACTAACCTTAACAATAACCCTAACCCGTACTCTAACCCTAACCTCTACACTAACCCTAACCCTAACACTATCCCTAACCCGTACTCTAAAACTAAACCTAACCCTAACGCTAACCCTAACCCGTACTATAACCCTAAACATAACCCTAACCCTAACCTAACACTAACCTGTACTCTAACCCTATCCCGTAGCTTAACACTAACTCTAATCCTAACCGGTAACCCTAAACCTAACCCTAACCCTAACCCTTACCCTAACCCGTACCCAAACGGTAAACCTAACCCGTACCCTAACACTAACCCAAACCCGTACTCTAACCCTAACCCTAACCCTAACCTTAAACCGTACCCTAAACTTAACCCTAACCCTAACCCTATACATAACCCTTAACCGTTCAGTAACCCTAACCCTAACTCTTACACTAACACTAACGCTGACCCTAACCCTTACCCGTACCCTAAACCTAACCCGTACCCTAACCCTAACCCTAATCCTAACCCGTACACTAAACCTAACCCAAACCCTAACTCGTACCCTAACCCTAACCCTAGCCCTGACCCTAACCCTAACCCTAATCCGTACCCTAAACCTAACCCTTATCCTAACCCTAACCCTAAACCTAAGCTTAACCCTATCCCATACCTAAACCTAACCCTAAACCTTTACCTTACCCGTACAAACCCTATCCCGTACCATAACACTAACCCTAACCCGTAGCCAAACCCTAAGAGTAACCCTAACCCATGCCCTAGCGCTAACCCTAATCCTAACCCTAAGCCTAACCCACACACTAAACCTAAACCAAACACTAACCCTAACCATAACCCTTACCCGTACCCTAACCCTAACCCGCAACTAATCCTAACCCTAACCCGTACCCTAACCCTAACCCGCAAACTAAACCAAAACCTAACCCTAAACTTATCCCGTACACTAACCCTATCCCGTACCCTAAACCTAACCTAACCCGTACCCTAACCCTAAACCTAACCCTAACCCTATCCATACACTAACCCTAACCCTAACCCTAAACGTAACCCTAACCCGTACTCTAACCCTAACCCGTACTCTAACACTAAACCTTACCCTAACCCTAAACCTAACCCATACCCTAAACCTAAACGTAACCCTAACCAGTACCCAACCCCTAACCCTAGCACGTACCCTAACCTTAACCCTAACCCTAACCCGCACACTAAACCTAACCTTAACCCTAGACCTAACACGTACACTAAACCTATCCCGTACAGTAACCTTAACCCTAACCCTAACCGTAACCCTAACACTAACCCTAACCCTAAACCTAACCCTAACCCTAACCCGTACAGTAACCTTAACCCTAACCCTAAACGTACCCTAACCCTAACCCTAACACTAACCCTAACCTGTACTCTAAACTAACCCTAACCCTAAAACTAACCCTAAACCGTACTCTAACCCTAACCCTAACACTAACACTAACCATAACCCTAACACTAAACCTAACACGTACTCTAATCCTAACCCTAACCCTAACACTAACCCTAACCCCCTACTATAACCCTAACCCTAAAGCTAACCCTAACCCTAACCCTAATTCGTACCGTAACCAGAAATCGTACCCTACCCTAACCCTATCCCTAAACCTAACCCTAAACCTGACCCTAACCCTAAACCTAATCCCGTACCCTAACCCTAACCCTAACCCGCATCCTAAAACTAGCCCTAAACCTAGACTTAACCCATACACTAACCCTTACCCGTACCCGAACACTAACCCTAACCCTAACCCGTACCATAACCCTAACACTAACCCTAACCCATACCCTAACCCTAACCCGTACCCTATCCCTAACCCGGTGCCTAACTCTAACCCACAACCTAATCCCGTACCCTAACCCTAACCCTAACCCGCATCCTAACCTAACCATAACCCTAACCCTAACCCGTACCATAAATCTAACACTAACCCTAAACCGTACCCTAACACTAACACGTACACTATCCCTAACCCGATGCCAACCCTAACCCACACCCTAAACCTAACCCTAACCCTAGACCTAACTCGTACCCTAAACCTATCCCATAGCCTAACCCTAACGTTAACCTGTACTCTAAACCTAACCCTAACCCTAAACGTAACCCTAACCCGTACTCTAACCCTAACCCGTACTCTAACAGTAAACCTTACCCTAACCCTAAACCTAACCCATACCCTAAACCTAAACGTAACCCTAACCCATACCCAAACCCTAACCCTAACACGTACCCTAACCTTAACCCTAACCCTAACCCGCACACTAAACCTAAACATAACCCTAGACCTAATACGTACACTAAACCTATCCCGTACAGTAACCTTAACCCTAACCCTAACCGTAACCCTAACACTAACCCTAACCCTAAACCTAACCCTAACCCGTACAGTAACCCTAAACCTAACCCTAAACGTACACTAACACTAACCCTAACCCTAACACTAACCCTAATCTGTACTCTAAACTAACCCTAACCCTAAAACTAACCCTAAACCGTACTCTAACCCTAACCCTAACACTAACACTAACCATAACCCTAACACTAAACCTAACACATACTCTAATCCTAACCCTAACCCTAACACTAACCCTAACCCCCTACTATAACCCTAACCCTAAAGCTAACCCTAACCCTAACCCTAATTCGTACCGTAACCCGAAATCGTACCCTACCCTAACCCTAACCCTAAACCTACCCTAAACCTGACCCTAACCCTAAACCTAATCCCGTACCCTAACCCTAACCCTAACCCGCATCCTAAACCTAGCCCTAAACCTAGACTTAACCCGTACACTAACCCTTACCCGTACCCGAACACTAACCCTAACCCTAACCCGTACCATAACCCTAACACTAACCCTAACCCGTACCCTAATCCTAACCCGTACCCTATTCCTAACCCGATGCCTAACTCTAACCCACACCCTAATCCCGTACCCTAACCTTAACCCTAACCCGCATCCTAAACTTAACCAAAACCCTAACCCTAACCCGTACCATAAATCTAACACTAACCCTAACCCGTACCCTAACCCTAACACGTACACTATCCCTAACCCGATGTCAACCCTAACCCACACCCTAAACCTAACCCTAACCCTAGACCTAACTCGTACCCTAAACCTATCCCGTAGCCTAACCCTAACGCTAACTTGTACCCTAACCCTAACCATAACCCTAACCCTAAGCCTAACCCGTACATTAACCCTAACCCTGACACTAACACTAACCCGACACCGTACTACAAACCTAAACCTAACTCTAACCCTAACCTGTACCCTAACCCTAACCCTAAAACTAACCCTACCCCGTACTCTAACCCTAACAAAAACCCTAACCCTAACCCATACCCTAACCCTAACCCTAACCCTAACCCTAACACTAACCCTAACCCGTACTCTAACCCTAACCCGTACCCTAACACTAACCTTACCCTAACCCTAAACCTAACCCGTACCCTAAACCTAAACGTAACCCTTGACCTAACCCGTACCCAAAACTAATTCGTAACCTAACCCTAACCCTAACCTGTACCCAAACCCTAACAGTAACCCTAACCATACTCTAGCGATAACCCTAACCCTAACCCTAAGCCTAACCCGCACCCTAAACCTAAACCTAACCGTACCCCTAACCATAACCCTTAACCGTAACCTAAACCTAACCCATAACCAAAAATTAACCCTAACATTAACCGTAACCCTAACCCATACCATAACCCTAAAAATAACCAGTACCGTAACCCCAACCCTAAACCTAACCCGTACCATAACCCTATCCCTAACCCTAACCCGTACCATAACCCTAACAATAACACGTACCCTAACCCTAACCCTAAACCTAACCCTTACCCTAACCCGTACCCAAACGGTAAACCTAACCCGTACCCTAACACTAACCCAAACCCGTACTCTAACCCTAACCTTAACCATAACCATAACACTCACCCTAAACTTAAACCTAACCCTAACCCAAACCATAACACTTAACCGTAACCTAACCCTAACCCATACCCTAACCCTAACCCTAAACTTAACCGTAACCCTAACCCATACCCTAACCTCAAAACTAACCCGTACCCTAACCCCAACCCTAACCCTAACCCGTACCCTAACATTAACCCTAAATCTAACCCTGACCCTAAACCTAACCCTAACCCTTGCACTAATCCTAACACTAAACCTACCCGCACCCAAAATCTAACCCTAACCCGAACCCTAACCCTAAACCGTGACCTCAACCTAACCATAACCCTAAACTTAATCCGTATGCTAACCCTATCCTGTACCCAAAACCTAACCCTAACCCGTATCCTAACTTTAAACCTAACCCTAAGGCTAAACCGTACATTAAACCCAAACTTAACCCTAACACTAACACTACCCCGTACCCTAACCCTAACCCTAACCCTAACCCTAACCCTAACCCTAACCCGTACACTAACCCTAACCCTAACCCTAACCCTAACCCTAACCCTAACCCTAACACTAATCCTACCTGTACTCTAACCCTAAACCTAACCCTAACCCTAACCCGTACCCTAACCTAACCCTAACCCTAACCCTAACACTAACCCTAACCCGTACTCTAAACCTAACCCTAACACTAACCCTAATCGTACTCTAACCCTAACCCTAACCCTCACCCTAACCCTAACCTGTACTGTAACCCTAACTGGTACCATAAACCTAACCCTAACCCATACCCTAAACCTAACCCTAACCCTAACCCTATCCGTACACTAACACTAACTCTAACCTTAACACTAACCCTAACCCGTACTCTAACCCTAACCTTAACCCTAAACCTAACCCTAACCCGTACTCTAACCCTATCCCGTAACCTAACACTAACCCTTACCCTAACCCTAAAACTCACCCGTAGCTTAACCCTAAACGTAAATCTAACCCGTCCCCATAACCCGTACCCAAACGGTAAAACTAACCCGTACCCTAACACTAACCCAAACCCCTACACTAACCCTAACCCTTACACTAACACTAACCCTACACCGTACTCTAAACCTAACCCTAACCCTATACCGTACCCTAAACCTAACACTAACCCATACGCTAACCCTAACCCGTACCCTAAACCTAACCCTAACACTAACCCTAACCCGTACTCTAACTCTAAGCCTAACCCTAACCCTAACCGTATTCTAACCCTAACCCTAAACCTCACCCTAACCGTAACCCGTACTGTAACCCTAACCCGTACCATAAACCTAACCCTAACCCGTACCCTAACCCTAAACCTAACCCTAACCCTAACCCTAACACTAACGCAAACATGTACTCTAAACCTAACCCTAACCCTAACCCTAACCGTACTCTAACCCTAACCCTAACCCTCACCCTAACCCTAACCCGTACTGTAACCCTAACCCGTACTATAACCCTAACCGTAACCTGTACCCTAACCCTAACCCTAAATTGTACCCTAACCCTAAACCTAACCATGACCATAACCCTATCCCTAAAAGGTAACCTAAACCTAAACCGTACTTTAAACCTAACCCTAACCCTGACCCGTACCCTAAACCTAACCCTAACCCTAACTCCTACCCTAAACCTACCCTAACCCTGACCCTAACCCTAACCCTAACCCATACACTAAGCCTAACACATACCCTAAACCTAACCCTAAACCTAACCCTAACGCTAACCCGAAACCTAAACGTACCCCTAACCCTCTAACTAACCCGTACCCAAACCTATCCCGTACCCTAACCCTAACCCTAACCCGTACGCAAACCCTAACAGTAACCCTAACCCATACCCTAGGGCTAACCCTAATCCTAACCCTAACCCGGACCCTAAACTAACCCTAACCCTGACCCTAACACTAACCATATCTCGTACCCTAACCCTAAACCGTACACGAACCCTAACCCTAAACCTAACCCATACCCTAACGCTAAACGTAAACCTAGCCCATACCCAAACCCTAACCCGAACCTTAACCCTAACCCTAACCCAACCCAAACCCCACCCGTAGCCTAATCCTAACTCTAACCCTAACCCCTAACCATAAGCCTAACCCTAACCCTTACCCGATCCCGTACCCAAACGGTAAACCTAACCCGTACCCTAACACTATCCCAAACCCGTACTCTAACCCTAACCCTTAACCTAACACTACCCTACCCCGTACTCTAACCCTAACACTAACCCTAACCCTAACCCTAACACTAACCTCACCCCGTACTCTAACACTAACCCTAACCCTAACCCGTACCCTAACCCTAACCCTAACCCTAACCCTAACCTTAACCCTAACCCGTACTCTAACCCTAACCATAACCCTAACCCTAACCATATTCTAACCCGATCCTAAACCTCACCCTAACCATAACCCGTACTGTAACCCTAACCCGTACCATAACCCTAACCCTAACTCGTACCCTAACCCTAACCCTAATTCGTACCCTAACCCTAACCGTAACCATGACCCTAACCCTAACCCTATCCCGTACCCTAAACCTAACGTGTACTCTAACCCTAAACCTACCCTAAACCTGTCCCTAACCCTAACCCTAACACGTACCCTAAGCCTAACCCATAACCTAACCCTAACCCTAACACTAATATTAAACCTACCCCGTACTCTAATCCTAACCCTAACCCTAACCCGTACAAGTACACTAAACCTAAATTTAACCCTAACCCTAACACTAACCCTGACCCGTACTCTAACCCTAACCCTAACCCTAACACTAACCCTACACCGTACTCTAACACTAACCCTAACCCTAACCCTAACCCGTACTCTATCCCTGACCCTAAACCTAACCGTATCCCTAACCCTAACCGTATTCTAACCCTAAACCTAACCCTCACCCTAACCCTAACCCGTACTGTTACCCTAAATCGTACCATAACCCTAACACTAACCCGTCTGCTAATCCTAACCCTAATTCGTACCCTAACCCTAACCCTAACCCTGACCCTAACCCTAACCCTAACCCGTACCCTAAACCTAACCTGTACCCTAACCCTAAACCTAACCCTAACGCGTACCCTAAACCTAACCCTAACCCGTACCCTAACCCTAAACCTAACCCTAACCCTAACCCTAAAACTAACCCGTACCCTAACCAGAACCCTAACCATAACCTGTACCCTAAACCTATCCCTAACGTTAACCATGACCCTAAACCTAAACCTAACCCGTACCCTATCCCTAACCCTAACCCTAACCCTCACCTAAACCTAACCCTAACCCATACCCTAACCCTAACCCGTAACCTAAACCTAACCCTAACCCTAAACTTAACCCCTACGCTAACCCTATCCCGTACCCTAAACCTAACCCTAACCCTAACACTAACCGTAGCCCGTAGTCTAACACTAACCCTAACCCTAAACGTAACCCTAACCCATACGCTAACCCTAACCCGTACCCTAACACTAACCCTAACCCTAACACTATCCCTAACCCATATTCTAAACCTAAACCTAACCCTATCTCTAACCCAAACCCGTACTATAACCCTAAAGCTAACCCTAACCTTAAACCTAACCCTAACCCGTACTCTAACCCTATCCCGTGCCTAACACTAACTCTAACCCTAACCCCTAAACCTAACCCTAACCCTTACCTAACCCATACACAAACGGTAAACCTAACCTGTACCATAACACTAACCCAAACCCGTACTCTAACCCTAACCCTAACCCTAAACTTAAACCGCACCCTAAACTTAACCCTAACCCTAACGCTAACCATAACCCTTAACCGTACCCTAAACCTAACACTAACTCGTACCCTAACCCTAACACTGACCCTAAACCTAACCCGTACACTAACCCTAACCCGTTCCCTAACACTAACCCTAACCCTAACCCTAACCCTATCCGTAACCCTAACCCGTACCCTAAACCTAACCCTAACCCTTGTCCTAACCCGTACCCAAACCTACCCCGTACCCTAAACCTAACCCTAAATGGTACCGAAACCCTCTGAGTAACCCTAACCCATACACTAGCGCTAACCCTAACCCTAACCCTAAGCCTAGCCCGCACCCTAAACCTAAACCTAACCGTAACCCTAACCATAACCCTTAACCGTACCCTAACCCTAACCCATAATCTAACACTAACCCTAACCTTAACCGTAACCCTAAACCGTACCCTAAACCTAAAACTAACCCGTACGGTAACCCAAATCCGAACCAAAACCTGTACCATAACCCTATCCCTAAACCTAACCCTGACACTAAACCTAACCCTAACCCGTACCCTAACCCTAACCCGCACCTAAACCTAACCCTAACCCATACCCTAACCCTAAACCATAACCTAAACGTAAATCTAAACCTAAACTTATCCCGTACACTAACCCTATACCGTACCCTAAACCTAACCCCAACCTTTACCCTAAGCCTAACCCTAACCCTATCCGTACACTAACCCTAACCCTATCCCTAACACTAACCCTAACACATACTCTAACCCTAACCCTAACCCTAACCCTAACCCTAACCCTAACCCGTACACTAACCCTAACCCGTACCCTAACAATAACATTAACCCTAAACCTGACCCTAAACCTAACCCTAACCCGTACTCTAACCCTAACCCTAACCCGCACCCTAAACCTGACCCTAACCCTAACCCGTACCCTAACCCTAACCCGTAACCTAAACCTAACCCTAACCCTAAACTTAACCCTCACGCTAAACCTATCCCGTACCCTAAACCTAACCCTAACCCGTATCCTAACCCTAAACCTAACCCTAAGCCTAATCTGTACATTACCCTAACCCTAAACCTAACCCTAACACTAACCCTAACCCGTACTCTATCCCTAACCCTAACCGTATTCTAACCCTTACCCTAACCCTCACCTTAACCCTAACCCGTACTGTAACCCTAACCCATACCATAACCCTAAACCTAACCCTTACCCTAACCCTAAACCTAATTCGTACCCTAACCCTAAACCTAACACTGACCCTAACCCTAACCCGTATCCTAAACCTAACCCATACCCTATCCCTAAACCTAACCCTAACCCGTGCTCTAACCCTATCCCGTACACTAACACTAACCCTAATCCTAACCCTTGACCTAACCCGTAACCTAACCCTAACCCTAACCCGTACCCAAACCCTAACAGTAACCCTAAACCATACCCTAACGCTAACACTAACCCTAACCCTAACTCTAACCATTACACGTACCCTAGCCCTAACCCATACCCTATCCCTAACCCTAAACTTAACCGTAACCGTGAGCAGTACCCTAAACCTAAAATTAACCCATACCCTAACCCCAACCCTAACCCTAACCCGTACACTAACACTAACCCTAACCAGAAACCTGACCCTAAAAGTAACCCTAATCTGTACACTAACCCTAACCATAAACCTAACCCGCACCCTAAACCTAACCCTAACCCGTACCCTAACCCTAACCCGTAACCTAAACCTAACCCTAAACCTAAAGTTAACCCGTACGCTAACCCTATCCCGTACCCTGAACCTAACTCTAACCCGTATCCTAACCCTAACCTAACCCTAAGCCTAGCCCGTACATTAACCCTAACCCTAACCCTAACACTAACCCTACCCCGTACTCTAACCCTAACCCTAAACCTAACCCTAACCCTAACCCTAACCCTAACCCAAACCCTAACCTGTACCCTAACACTAACCCTAACCCTAACGCGTACCCAAACCCTAACCATAACACTAACCCATACCATAGCGCTAACCCTAACCCTAACCCTAACCCTAAGCCTAACCTGCACTCTAAACCTAAACCTAACCCTAACCCTAACCATAACCCTTACCCATACCCTAACCCTAACACATAACCTAACACTATCCCTAACCTTAACCGTAACCCTAACCCGTACCCTAACCCTAAAACTAACCCGTACCCTAACCCCAACCCAAACCCTAGCCCGTACCATAACCCTATCCCTAACCCTAACCCTGACCCTAAACCTAACCCTAACCCATACTCTAACCCTAACCCGCACCTAAACCTAAGCCTAACCTATACCCTAACCCTAACCCGTAACCTAAACCTAACCTTTACCCTAAACTTAACCCGTACACTAACCCTATCCCGTACACTATACCTAACCCTAACCCGTACACTAACCCTAACCGTAACCCTAACCCTAACCCTAACCCTATCCGTACACTAATCCTAACCCTAACGCTAACCTTAACCCGTACTCTAACCCTAACCCTAACCCATACCCTAAACCTCACCCTAACCCTAACTGGTACCCTAACCCTAACCCTAACCCTAAACCTGACCCTAACCCTAACCCTAACCCGTACCCTAAACCTAACCCATACCGTAACCCTAACCCTAAACCTAACCCTAACCCTATCCTGTACCCAAAACCTAACCCTAACCCTTGTCCTAACCCATACCGAACCCTATCCCGTAACCTAACCCTAATCCACACCCGTACCCAAACCCTAAGAGTAACCCTAACCCATACCCTAGCGCTAAACCTAACCCTAACCCAAAGCCTAAACCGCACCCTAAACCTGAACCTAACCATAATCCTAACCATAACCCTTACCCGGACCCTAACCCTAACCCATAACCTGACACTAACCCTAACATTAACCGTAACCCTAACCATACCATAACCCTTAAACTAACCCGTACCGTAACCCCAACCCTAAACCTAACCCGTACCCAAACGCTAACCATCACACGTACCCTAACCCTAACCCTAACCCCTACCCAAACAGTAAACCTAACCCGTACCCTAACACTAACCCAAACCCGTACTATAACCCTAACCCTAACCATAACCATAACCCGCACCCTAATGTAACACTAACCCTAACCCAAACCATAACCCTTATCCGTACCCTAACCCTAACCCATACACTAACCCTAACCCTAACCTTAACCGTAACCCTAACCCATACCCTAACCCTAAAACTAACCCGTACCCTAACCCCAACCCTAACCCTAACCCGTACCCTAACACTAACCCTAACCCTAACCCTGACCCTAAACATAAACCTAACCCTTACAATAATCCTAACCCTAACCCTAACCCGCACCCAAAACCTAACGCTAGCCAGTACCTTAACCCTAACCCGTATCCTAACCCTAAACCAAACCCTTAGCCTAAACCGTGCATTAAACCCAAACCTAACCCTAACACTAACCCTACCCCGTACTCTAAACCTAACCCTAAACCTAACCCTAACCCGTACACTAACCCTAACCCTAACCCTAACACTAACACTAATCCTACCCCGTACTCTAACCCTAAACCTAAGCCTAACCCTAACCCGTACACTAACCCTAAACCTAACCCTAACCCTAAAACTAACCCTAAACCGTACTCTAACCCTAATCCTAACCCTAACCCTAACTGTACTCTAAACCTAACCCTACCCTCACCCTAACCCTAACCCATACTGTAACCCTAACCCGTACCATAACCCTAACCCTAACTCGTACCCTAACCCTAACCCTAACCCTGACCCTAACCCTAACCCTAACCCGTACCCTAAACCTAACCCGTACATTAAACCTAACCCTAACCCTAACCCGTACCCTAAACCTATCCCTAACCCTATCTCGTAGCCTAAACCTACCCTAACCATGACCCTAACCCTAAACCTAACCCATACCCTAAGCCTAACCCATACCTTAACCCTAACCCTAAACCTAAACCTAACCCTAGCTCGTACCTAAATGTAACCCTAACCCTCTACCTAACCCGTACCCAAACCTATCCCATAACATAACCTTAACCCTAACCTGTACCCAAACCCAAACAGTAACCCTAACCCATACCCTAGCGCTAACCCTAACCCTAACCCGGACCCTAAACCTAACCCTAACCCTGACCCTAACACTAACCCTAACCCGTACCCTAACCTTAAACCGTACAAGAACCCTAACCCTAAACCTAACCCATACCCTAACCCTAAATGTAACACTAGCCCGTACCCATACCCTAACCTGAACCTTAACCCTAACCCTAACCCTTACCCTAACCCTACCCGTAGCCTAATCCTAACTCTAACCCTAACCCCTAACCCTAAGCCTAACCCTAACCCTTAACCGAACCCGTACCCAAACAGTAAACCTAACCCGTACCCTAACACTAACCCAAATCCGTACTCTAACCCTAACCCTAACCATAACCATAACCCGCACCCTAAACTTAAAGCTAACCCTAACCCAAAACATAACCCTTAACCGTAACCTAACGCTAACCCATACCCTAAACCTAACCCTAACCTTAACCGTAACCCTAACCCATACCCTAACCCTAAAACTAACCCGTACCCTAACCACAATCCTAACCCTAACCCGTACCCTAACACTAACCATAACCCTTACCCTGACCCTAAATCTAAACCTAACCCTTACAATAATCCTAACGCTAACCCTAACCCGCACCCAAAACCTAAAACTAACCCGTACCCTAACCCTAACCGGTATCCTAACCCTAAACCTAACCCTAAGCCTTAACCGTGCATTAAACCCAAACCTAACCCTAACACTAACCCTACCCCGTACTCTAACCCTAAACCTAACCCTAACCCTAAACCGTACCCTAACCCTAAACCTAACCCTAACCCTAACCCTAACCCTAACCCGTACTCTAACCCTAACCCTAACCCTAACTGTACTCTAACCCTAACCCTAACCCTCACCCTAACCCTAACCCATACTGTAAACTTAACCCGTAACATAACCCTAAACCTAACTCGTACCCTAACCCTAACTCTAACCCTGACCCTAACCCTAACCCTAACCCGTACGCTAAACCTAACCCGTACATTAAACCTAACCCTAACCATAACCCGTACCGTAAACCTAACCCTAACCCTAACACATACCCTAAACCTACCCTAACCCTGACCCTACACCTAACCCTAACCCTTACACTAACCTAACCCAAACCCAACCCGCACCCTAAACCTAACCCTAACTGGCACCTTAACCCTAAACCGTAACCTAAACCGAACTCTAAACCTAAACTTACCCCGTTCGCTAACCCTATCCCGTACCCTAAACTTAACCCTAACCCGTATCCTAACCCTAACCTAACCCTAAGCCTAACCTGTACATTAACCCTTACCCTAACACTAACACTAACCCTACCCCGTACTCTAACCCTAACCCTAACCCTAACCCTAACCCTAACCCGTACCCTTAAACTATCACTAACCCTAACTCGTACCCTAACCCTAAACCTAAACCTGACCCTAACCCTAACCCTAACCCGTACCCTAAAAGTAACCCATACCCTAACCCTAACCATAAACCTAACCCTAACCCTAAAACGTACCCTAACCCTACCCTAACCGGTGACCTAACCCGTACCCAACCTTATCCAGTACCCTAACCCTAACCCTAACCCGTAACCAAACCCTAACAGTACCCCTAACCATAACCTAGCGCTAACCCTAACCCTAACTCTAAGCCTAACCCTAACCCTTACCCTAACCCTAACCCTAACCCTAACCATAACCCTATCCTTAACCCTAACCCTGACCCTAAACCTAACCCTAACCCGTACCCTAACCCTAACCCGCACCTAAACCTAACCCTGCCCCGTACCCTAACTCTAACCCATAACCTAAACCTAACCCTAAACGTAAACTTAACCCGTACACTAACCCTATCCCGTACGCTAAACCTAACCCTAACCCTAACCATAACACTAACCCTAAACTGTACTCTAACCCTACCCTAACCCTAACCCTAACCGTATTCTAACCCTAACCCTAACCCTCACCCTAACCCTAACCAGTACTGTAACCCTAACCCGTACCATAACCCTAACCCTAACCCTAATTCGTACCCTAACCCTAACCCTAAACCCTACCCTAACCCTAACCCTAACCCGAACCCTAAACCTAACCTGTACCCTAACCGTAAACCTAACCCTAACCCGTACACTAAACCTAACCCTAACCTGTACCCTAACACTAAACCTAACCCTAAACCTGACCCTAACCCTAACCCTAACACGTACCCTAAGCCTAACCCATACCGTAACCCTAAACCTAACCCTAACACTAACACTAAGCCTACCCCGTATTCTAACCCTAACCCTAAACCTAACCCTAACACTAACCCGAACCCGTACTCTAACACTAACCCTTACCTTAACCGTACTCTAACCCTAACCCTAACCCTCACACTAACCCTAACCCGTACTGTAACACTGACCCATACCATAACCCTAACCCTAACCCATACCCTAACCCTAACCCTAATTCATACCCTAACCTTAACCTTAACCCTGACCCTAACCGTAACCGTAACCTGTACCCTAAACCTAACCCATAACCTAACCCTAAACCTAACCGTAACCTGTACCCTAAACCTAACCCTAACCCGTACCCTAACCCTAATCCTAAACCGTACCCTAAGCCTAACCCATACCCTAACCTTAACCCTAATCCTAACCCTAACCCTAACCCGTACCCAAACCCTAACCGTAACCCTAACCCATACCCTAGCTCAAACCCAATCCCTAACCCTAACCTGCACCCTAAACCTAAACCTAACCTTAACACTAACCATAACAATTACCCATACACTAACCCTAACCCATACCCTAACCCTAACCCTAAACTTAACCGTAACACTGTCCCATAACCTAAACCTAAAATTAACCCGTAACCTAACCCCAACCCTATCCCTAACCTGTACCCTAACCCTAACCCTAACCCTAAACCTAACCCACACCTAAACCTAACCGTAACCTGTAACCTAAGCCTAACCCTAACCCTAAACTTAACCCCTATGCTAACCCTATCCTGTACCCTAAACCTAACCCTAACCCGTAACCTAACCCTAAACGTAACCCTAAGCCTAACCCGTACATTAACCCTAACCCTAACCCTAACACTAACCCTACCCAGTACTCTAACCCTAACCCTAACTCTAAACCTAACCCGAACCCTAACCCTAACCCTAACCCTAACCCTAACACTATACCCACCCCGACTCTAACCCTAACCCAAACCCTAACCCTAACCCGTACCTGTACCCTAACCCTAACCCTAACCCTAACCCTAACACTAACCCTAACACTAACACTAACCCTAACCCGTACTCTAACCCTAACCCTTACCCTAACCGTACTCTAACCCTAACCCTAACCCTCACCCTAACCCTAACACGTACTGTAACCCTAACCCGTACCATAACCCTAACCCTAACCCTAATTCGTACCCTAACCCTAACCCTAAACCTGACCCTAACCCTAACCCTAACCCGAACCCTAAACCTAACCTGTACCCTAACCGTAAACCTAACCCTAACCCGTACCCTAAACCTAACCCTAACCCGTACCTTAAGACTAAACCTAACCCGTACCTTAACACTAAACCTAACCTTAACCGTCACCTAATCCGAACCCATACTCTAACCCTAACCCTAACCTGAACCATAACCCTAACCCGTACCCTAACCCTAAAACTATCCCGTACCCTAAACACAACCCTAACCCTAACCCATACACTAACACTAACCCTAACCCTAACCCTAACCCTAACCATAAACCTAACCCTAACCCTTACACTAACCCTAACCCTAACCCGCACCCTAAAAAAATCCCTAACACGTACCCTAACCGTAAAACTAACCCATACCCTAAACCCAACCATAACCCTAACCCGTACCCTAACACTAACCCTAACCCTAACCCTGACCCTAAACCTAACCCTAAACCGTACACTAACCCTAACCCTAACCTTATCCTGTACCCTAAACCTAACCCTAAAACGTATCGTAACCCTAAATATAACCCTAAGCCTAACCCGTACATTAACCCTAACCCTAACCCTAAAATTAACCCTACCCCGTAGCCTAAACCTAACCCTAACCCTAACCCAAACCCTAACCATAACACTAACCCTAACCCGTACTCTAACCCTCACCCTAACCCTAACCATAACCGTACTCTAAACCTAACCCTAACCCTCACCCTAACCATAAACCGTACTGTAACCCTAACCCGTACCATAACCCTAACCCTAACCTGTAACCTAACCCTAACCTTAACTCGTACACTAACCCTAACCCTATACCGTACCCTAAACCTAAACCTAACCATTGCCTAACACGTACCCAACCCTATCCCATACCCTTACCCTAACCCTAACCCGTACCCAAACCCTAACAGTATCCCTAACTCATACCCTAGCGCTAACCCTAAACCTAACCCTAACCCGCACCCTAAACCTAAGCCTAACCCTAACCCTAACTCTAACCCTAACCTGTACCTTAACCATAAACATAACCCTAACCCGTACCAAAACTTTAACCCTACCACGTACTCTAACCCTAACCCTAAACCAAAACCACACACTAAACCTAACCCTAACCCTAGACCTAACACGTACACTAATCCTATCCCGTGCCCTAAACTTAACCCTAACCCGTACCTTAACCCTAACACTAACACTAACCCTAACCCTAACCCTAACCCGTACACTAATCCTAACCCGAACCCTAACCCTAACACTAACCCGTACCCTAACCATAACCCTAACCCTAAAACTAACCCGTACTTAACCCTAACCCTAACCCTAACCACACTCTAACCGTTACCCTAACCCACTCCCTAACCCCAACCCTAACCCTAACCCGTACCATAACCCTATCACTAACCCTAACCCTGACCCTAAACCTAACCCTAACCCGTACCCTAACCCTAACCCTAACCCGTACCTAAACCTAACCCTAAAGCATACCCGAAACCTAACCCGTACCCTAACCCTAAACCTAACCCTAACCTGTACCCTAAACCTAACCCTAATCCTAACTCGTACCCTAACCCTAACCCTAACCCTGACCCTAACCGTAACCCTAACCCGTACCGTAGCCTAACACATACACTAACCCTAACCCTAAACCTAAACCTAACCCGTACTCTAACCCTAACCCATACCCTAACACAAACACTTACACTAACCCTAAACCTAACACGTACCCTACCCTAACCCTAACCCTAACCCACACACTAAACCTAACCCTAACCCTAGACATAACCCGTACCCCAAACCTATCCCGTACCCCAACCCTAGTCCTAACCCGTATCCTAACCCTAACACTAACCCTAACCCTAACACTAACCCTAACCCGTACACTAACCCTAACCCTAACCCGTACCCTAACACTAACCCGCACCGAAACCTAACCCTAACCCTAACCCGTACCCTAACCCTAACCCATAACCTAAACCTAACCCTAACCCTAAACTTAACCCGTACACTAACCCTATCCTATAACCTAAACCTAACCCTAACCCATACCCTAACCCTAAATCTTACCCTAAACCTATCCGTACACTAACCCTAACACTATCCCTAACACTAACCCAAACCCGTACTCTAACACTAATCCTAACCCTAAACATAACCCTAACCCGTACTCTAACCCTAACCCGAACCCTAACACTAATCCTTACCCTAACCCTAAACCTACCCGTACCCTAACCCTAAACGTAACCCTAAACCGTACCCAAACACTAACCCTAACACGTACCCTAACCCTAACCCGCACACTAAACCTAACCCTAACCCTACACCTAACACGTACACTGACCCTATCCCGTCCCATAAACTTAACCCTAACCCGTACCGTAACCTTAACACTAAACCTAACCCAAACCCTAACCTGTACACTAACCCGAACCCTAACTCTAACCCTAACCCGTACCCTAACACTACCGGTAGCCTAACCCTAACCCTAACCCTAACCCCTAACCCTAACTCTAACCCTAACCCTTACCCTAACCCGTACCCAAATGGTAAACCTAACACGTACCCTAACACTAACCCAAAACCATACTCTAACACTAACCCTAACCCTAACCCTAAACCGCACCCTAAACTTAACACTAACCCTAACCCAAACCATAACCCTTAACCGTAACCTAACCCTAACCCATACCCTAAACTTAACCCTAAACTTAATCAGAACCCTAACCGGTACCCTAACCCTAAACTAACCCGTAACCTAATCCCAACCCTAACCCTAACCCGTACCCTAACACTAACCCTAATCCTAACCTGTACCCTAACCCATACCATAAACCTAGCCCTAACCCTAACCCGAAACCTAACCCATACCCTACACCTACCCCTAACCCGTACCCTAACACTAACCTGTACCCAAACCTAACCCTAACCCCTAACCCTAACCCTAAACCGTACCCTAAACATAACCCTAAACCTAACTCGTACCCTACCCCTAACGCTAAGCCTGACCCTAACCCTAAACCTAACCCGTACCCTAACCCTAACCCGTACACTAAAGCTAACCTAACCCTAACTCGTACACTATCCCTAAACCTAACCGTGACCCTAACCCTAAACCTAACCAGTACCCTAACCCTAACACTAACCCTAACCCGTACACTAACCCTAACCCTAACCCGTACCCTAACCCTAACACTAACCCTAACCCTAACCCGATGCCTAACCCTAACCCACACCCTAAATCTAACCCTAACCCTAGAACCAACCCGTACCCTAACCCTATCCCGTACACTAACCCTAACGCTAAACCGGAGCATAACCCTAACACTAACACTAACCCTAATCCTAACCCTATCCCGTACACTAACCCTAACCCTAACCCTAAACCTAACCCTAACCCGTAACCTAAACCTAACCCTAACCCTAACTCATACCCTAACCCTAAACCTAACCCTGACCCTAACCCTAACCCGTACCCTAAAACTAACCCATACCCTAACGCTTACCCTAAACCTAACCCTAACCCTGACCCATACCCTAAACCTAACCCTAATCCTTCACCTAACCCGTACCCAAACCTTTCCAGTACCCTAACCTAACCCTAACCCTAACCCTAACCCGTACCCTAACCCTAACCCTAACCCTAACACTAAGGCTAACCCGTACTCTAACCCTAATCCTAACACTAACCCTAACCGTAATGTAACCCTAACCCTAACCCTCACCCTTACCCTAACCCGTACTGTAACACTAACCCGTACCAATACCCTAACACTAAACCGTACCCTAACCCTAACCCTACCTCTTACCCTAACCCTAACCCTAACCCTGACCCTATCCCTAACCCTAACCCGTACCCTAAACCTAACCCTAACCTGTAACCTAACGCTAAACCTAACCCTAAACCTGACGCTAACCCTAACCCGTTCCCTAAGCCTAACCCATACCCTAAACCTAAACCTAATCCTTACCCGATCCCTAAACTGTACCTTAAACGTAAACCTAACACTTGAGGTAACCCGTACCCAACCCTATCCCGACACCTAACCCTAAACTAACCCGTACCCAAACCGTAACAGTAACACTAACCCATTCCCGAGCGCTAACCCTAACACTAAACCTAAAGGTAACCCTAAACTGCACCCTAAACCTAAAGCTAACCCTAACCCTAACCATAACCTTACACCTAACCCTAACCCTAACCCTAAACCGTACCCTAACCCTAACCCTAACCCTAACCCTATCCGTACACTAAACCTAAACCTAACCCTAACACTAACCCTAACCCGTACTCTAACCCTAACCCTAACCCTAAACCTAACCCTAACCCGTCCTCTAACCCTAACCCATACCCTAACACTAACACTTACCCTAACACTAAACCTAACCCGTACCCTAACCCTAAACGTAACCCTAACCCATACCCAACACCTAATCCTAACACGTATCCTAACCCTAACCCTAACCCTAAACCTAACCCGCACACTAAACCTAACCCTAACCCTTGACCTAACACGTACACTAACCATATCCCGTATCGTAACCTTAACTCTAACCCGTACCGTAACCCAACACTAACCCTAAACCTAACCCTAACCCTAACCCTAACACTAACCCGTACACTAACCCTAACCCGAACCCTAACCCTAAACCTAACCCGTACCCTAACCCTACCCGTAGCCTAACCCTACCTCTAACCCTAACCCCTAACCCTAACACTAACTCTAACCCGTACACAAAAGATAAACCTAACCCGTACCCTAACACTAAACCAAACCCTTACTCTAACCCTAACACTAACCCTAACCCTAACCCTAACCCGCACCCTAAACTTAAACGTAACCCTAACACAAACCATAACCCTTAACCATAACCTAACCCTAACCCATACCCTAACCCTAACCCTAACCTTAACCATAACCCTAACCTGTACCCTAACCCTAAAACTAACCCGTACACTAAACCCAACCCTAACCCTAACCCATACACTAACACTAACCCTAACCCTAACCATAACCCTGACCATAAACCTAACCCTAACCCTTACACTAACCCTAACCCTAACCCTAACCCGCACCCTAAAAAAAACCCTAACACGTACCCTAACCGTAAAACTAACCCGTACCCTAAACCCAACCATAACCCTAACCCTGACCCTAAACCTAACCCTAAATTGTACACTAACGCTCACCCTAACCTTATCCCGTACCCTAAACCTAACCCTAACCCGTACCCTAACCCTAACCTGCACCGAAACCTAACCCTAACCCGTACCCTAACCCTAACCCGAAACCTAAACCTAACCCTAACCCTAAACTTAACCCGTACACTAACCCTATCCTATACCCTAAACCTAACCCTAACCCATAGCCTAACCCTAAATCTAACTCTAAACCTATCCGTACACTAACCCTAACCCTAACCCTAACACTAACCCTAACCCGTACTCTAACACTAACCCTAACCCTAAACATAACCCTAACCTGTACTCTAACCCTAACCCGTATCCTAACACTAACCCTTACCCTAACCCTAAACCTAACCCGTACCCTAACCCTAAATGTAACCCTAAACCGTACCCAAACACTAACCCTAACACGTACCCTAACACTACCCATAGCCTATCCCTAACCCTAACCCTACCCCTAAACCTAACCCTAACCCTAAACCTTACCCTAACCCGTACCCAAATGGTAAACCTAACCCGTACCCTAACACTAATCCAAAACCGTACTCTAATGCTAACCCTAACCCTAACCCTAAACCGCACCCTAAACTTAACCCTAACCCTAACCTAACCCAAACCATAACCCTTAACCGTAACCTAACCCTAACCCATACCCTACCCTAACCCTAAAGTTAATCATAACCCTAAACCGTACCCTAACCCTAAACTAACCCGTACCCTAATCCCAACCCTAACCCTAACCCGTACCCTAACACTAACCCTAATCCTAACCTGTGCCCTAACCCATACCATAAACCTAGCCCTAACCCTAACCCGAAACTTAACCCATACCCTACACCTACCCCTAACCCGTACCCTAACACTAACCTGTACCCAAGCCTCACCCTAACCCCTAACCCTAACCCTAAACCGTACCCTAAACATAACCCTAAACCTAACTCGTACCCTACCCCTAACCCTAAACCTGACCCTAACCCTAAACCTAACCCGTACCCTAACCCTAACCCGTACACTAAAGCTAACCCTAACCCTAACTCGTACACTATCCCTAAACCTAACCGTGACCCTAACCCTAAACCTAACCAGTACCCTAACCCTAACACTAACCCTAACCCGTACACTAACCCTAACCCTAACCCGTACCCTAACCCTAACACTAACCCTAACCCTAACCCGATGCCTAACCCTAACCCACACCCTAAACCTAACCCTAACCCTAGAACTAACCCGTACCCTAACCCTATCCCGTACACTAACCCTAACGCTAACCCGTACCATAACCCTAACACTAACACTAACCCTAATCCTAACCCTATCCCGTACACTAACCCTAACCGTAACCC
The DNA here is from genome assembly GCA_032313775.1 of Urocyon cinereoargenteus. Lineage (NCBI taxonomy): Eukaryota > Metazoa > Chordata > Mammalia > Carnivora > Canidae > Urocyon > Urocyon cinereoargenteus. The sequence continues at coordinate 98,039,379 of JAVLSZ010000003.1, forward strand.
TAAACCGTACCCTAACCCTAACCCGTAGGTTAACCCTAACACTAACCCTAACCCCTAACCCTACCTTAACCCAAACCCTTACCCTAACCCGTACCCTAAAGCTAACCCTAACCTTAACCGTAACCCTAACCCGTACCCTAACCCTAAAAATAACCCATCCCCTAACCCCAACCCTAACCCTAGCACGTACCATAACCCTATCCCTAACCCCAACCCTGACCCAAACCTAACCCTAACCCGTACTTTAACCCTAACCCTAACCCTAAAACTAACCCTAACCCATAATCTACCCACAACCCATCCCCTAACACTAACCCTTACCCTAACCCTAAACCTAACCCGTACCCTAACCCTAAACGTAACCCTAACCCGTACCCAAGCCATAACCCTAATACGTACCCTAACCCTCACCCGCACACTAAACCTAACCCTAACCCTACACCTAACACTGACACTAACCCTATCCCGTCCCATAACCTTAACCCTAACCCGTACTGTAACCTGAACACTAAACCTAACCCTAATCCTAAACCTAACCCGTACACTAACCCTAACCCGAACCCTAACTCTAACCCTAACCCGTACCCTAACACTACCCGTAGCCTAACCCTAACCCTAACCCTAATCCCTAACCCTAACCCTAACCCTAACCCTTACCCTAACCCGAACCCAAATGGTAAACCTAACCCGTACCCTAACACTAACCCAAAACAGTACTCTAACGCTAACCCTAACCCTAACCCCAAACCGCACCCTAAACTTAACCCTAACCCTAAACCAAACCATAACCCTTAACCGTAACCTAACCCTAACCCATACCCTAACCCTAACCCTAAACTTAATCATAACCCTAACCCATACCCTAACCCTAAACTAACCCGTACCCTAATCCCAACCCTAACCCTAACCCGTACCCTAACACTAACCCTAATCCTAACCTGTACCCTAACGCATACCATAATCCTAGCCCTAAACCTAACCAGAAACCTAACCCATACCCTACACCTACCCCTAACCCGTACCCTAACACTAACCTGTCCCCAAACCTAACCCTAACCCCTAAACCTAACCCTAAACCGTACCCTAAACATAACCCTAAACCTAACTCGTACCCTACCCCTAACGCTAAGCCTGACCCTAACCCTAAACCTAACCCGTACCCTAACCCTAACCCGTACACTAATCCTAACCCTAACCCTAACTCGTACACTATCCCTAAACCTAACCGTGACCCTAACCCTAAACCTAACCAGTACCCTAACCCTAACACTAACCCTAACCCATACACTAACCCTAACCCTAACCCGTACACTAATCCTAACACTAACCCTAACCCTAACCCGATGCCTAACCCTAACCCACACCCTAAACCTAACCCTAACCCTAGAACTAACCCGTACCCTAACCCTATCCCGTACACTAACCCTAACGCTAACCCGTACCATAACCCTAACACTAACACTAACCCTAATCCTAACCCTATCCCGTACACTAACCCTAACCGTAACCCTAAACCGTACCCTAACCCTAACCCGTAGGCTAACCCTAACACTAACCCTAACCCCTAACCCTACCTTAACCCTAACCCTTACCCTAACCCGTACCCTAAAGCTAACCCTAACCTTAACCGTAACCCTAACCCGTACCCTAACCCTAAAAATAACCCATCCCCTAACCCCAAGCCTAACCCTAGCACGTACCATAACCCTATCCCTAACCCCAACCCTGACCCAAACCTAACCCTAACCCGTACTTTAACCCTAACCCTAAACCTAAAACTAACCCTAACCCATAATCTACCCACAACCCATCCCCTAACACTAACCCTTACCCTAACCCTAAACCTAACCCGTACCCTAACCCTAAACGTAACCCTAACCCGTACCCAAGCCATAACCCTAATACGTACACTAACCCTAACCCGCACACTAAACCTAACCCTAACCCTACACCTAACACTTACACTAACCCTATCCCGTCCCATAACCTTAACCCTAACCCGTACCGTAACCTTAACACTAAACCTAACCCTAACCCTAAACCTAACCTGTACACTAACCCTAACCCGAACCCTAACTCTAACCCTAACCCGTACCCTAACACTACCCGTAGCCTAACCCTAACCCTAACCCTAACCCCTAACCCTAACCCTAACCCTAACCCTTACCCTAAACTGAACCCAAATGGTAAACCTAACCCGTACCCTAACACTAACCCAAAACTGTACTCTAACGCTAACCCTAACCCTAACCCCAAACCGCACCCTAAACTTAACCCTAACCCTAACCCAAACCATAACCCTTAACCGTAACCTAACCCTAACCCATACCCTAACCCTAACCCTAAACTTAATCATAACCCTAACCTGTACCCTAACCCTAAACTAACCCGTACCCTAATCCCAACCCTAACCCTAACCCGTACCCTAACACTAACCCTAATCCTAACCTGTACCCTAACCCATACCATAAACCTAGCACTAACCCTAACCCGAAACCTAACCCATAACCTACACCTACCCCTAACCCGTACCCTAACACTAACCTGTCCCTAAACCTAACCCTAACCCCTAACCCTAACCCTAAACCGTACCCTAAACATAACCCTAAACCTAACTCGTACCCTACCCCTAACGCTAAGCCTGACCCTAACCCTAAACCTAACCCGTACCCTAACCCTAACCCATACACTAATCCTAACCCTAACCCTAACTCGTACACTATCCCTAAACCTAACCGTGACCCTAACCCTAAACCTAACCAGTACTCTAACCCTAACACTAACCCTAACCCATACACTAACCCTAACCCTAACCCGTACACTAACCCTAACACTAACCCTAACCCTAACCTGATGCCTAACCCTAACCCACACCCTAAACCTAACCCTAACCCTAGAACTAAACCGTACCCTAACCCTATCCCGTACACTAAACTTAACGCTAACCCGTACCATAACCCTAACACTAACACTAACCCTAATCCTAACCATATCCCGTACACTAACCCTAACCCTAACCCTAAACCGTACCCTAACCCTAACTCGTAGGCTAACCCTAACACTAACCCTAACCCCTAACCCTACCATAACCCTAACCCTTACCCTAACCCGTACCCTTAAGCTAACCCGAACCTTAACCGTAAGCCTAACCCGTACCCTAACCCTAAAAATAACCCATACCCTAACCCCAACCCTAACCCTAGCACGTACCTTAACCCTATCCCTAAACTTAACCCTGACCCAAACCTAACCCTAACACGTACCCTAACCCTAACCCGCACCTAAACCTAACCCTAACCCGTACCCTAACCCTAACCCGTAACCTAAGCCTAACCCTATCCCTAAACTTAACCCGTACACTAACCCTATCCCGTACCCTAGACCTAACCCTAAACCGTACCCTAACCCTAACCCAAACCCTAACCCTATCCGTACACTAACCCTAACCCTAACGCAAACACTAACCCTAACCCGTACTTTAACCCTAACCCTAACCCTAAAACTAACCCTAACCCATAATCTACCCCTAACCTGTCCCCTAACACTAACCCTTACCCTAACCCTAAACCTAACCCATACCCTAACCCTAAACGTAACCCTAACCCGTACCCAAACCCTAACCCTAACACATAACCTATCCCTAAACCTAACCCTAACCCTAACCCGCACACTAAACCTAACCCTAACCCTAGACATACCACATACACTAACCCTATCCCGTACCCTAAACTTAACCCTTACCCGTACCATAACCCTAACACTAAGCCTAACCCTAACCCTAACCCTAACCCTAAGCCTGACACTAACCCTAACCCGAACCCTAACCCTAACCCTAACCCGTACCCTAAACCTACCCGTAGCCTAACCGTAACTCTAACCCTAACCCCTAACCCTAACCCTAACCCTTACCCTAACCCGTACCCAAACAGTAAACCTAACCCATACCCTAACACTAACCCAAACCCGTACTCTAACCCTAACCCATACCTTAACCCTAACCTTACCTTAACCATAACGCTAACCCGTATCCTAACCCTAAAACTAACCCGTATTCTGAACCCAACCCTAACCCTAACCCGTACACTAACACTAACCCTAAACCTAACCCTGACCCTAAACCTATCCTTATCACTTACACTAACCCTAACCCTAACCCTAACCCTTGGCCTAAACCTAACCCTAAACCATACCCTAACCCTAATCGTAACCCTAACCAAAACCTAACCCATACCCTACCCCTCACCCTAACCTATACCCTAACCCTAACTCGTACCATAACACTAACCCTTACCCTAACCCCTAACACTAACCCTACACCGTACCCTAAACCTAACCCTAACCCTAACTCATACCCTAACCCTAACCCTAACCTGGTCCCTAACCCTAACCCTAACCCTAACCCTAAACCTAAACCTAACCCTAACCCGTACAGTAACCCTAACCCGTACCCTAACACTAACCCTAAACCTAACCCTGACCGTAAACCTAAACTTAACCCGTACCCTAAACGAAACCGTACCCTTACCCTAACCCTAAACCTAACCCGTACCCTAACCCTAAAGGTAACGCTAACCTGTACCCAAACCCTATCCCTAACACGTACCCTAACCCTATCCCTAACCCTAACCCGCACACTAAACCTAACCCTAACCCTAGACCTAACACGTACACTAACCCTATCCCGTAGCCCAGCCTTAACCCTAACCCGAACCCTAACCCTACCCTAACCCGTACCCTCACCCTACCTGTAGCCTAACCCTAAATCTAACCCTAACCCCTAACCCTAACCCTAACCCTAACCCTTACCCTAACCCGTACCCATAAGGTAAACCTAACCCGTACCCTAACACTAACCGAAACCCGTACTCTAAACCTAACCCAAACCCGCACCGTTAACTTAACCCTAACCCTAACCCAAACCATAACCCTTAACCGTAACCTAACCCTAACCCATACCCTAACCCTAACCCTAACCTTAAACATAACCCTAAGCCGTAACTTAACCCTAAAACTAAACTATACCCTAAACCCAACCCTAACCCTAACCCATACCCTAACACTAACCCTAACCCTAAACCTGACCCTAAACCTAACCCTAACACTTACACTAACCCTAACACTAACCCTAACCCGCACCCTAAACCTAACCCTAACCCGGACCATAACCCTAACCCGTAACCTAAACCTAACCCTAACCCTAAACTTAACCGGTACGCTAACCCTATCCCGGACCCTAAACCTAACCCTAACCCGTATCCTAACCCTAAACCTAACCCTAAGCCTAATCTGTACATTAACCCTAACACTAACCCTAACACTAACCCTACGACGTACTCCAACCCTAACCCTAAAGCGAACACTAACCCGTACACTAACCCTAACCCTAACCCTAACCCTAACCCTAACCCTAACACTAACTCTAACCTGTACTCTAACCCTAACCCTAACCCTAACCCTAAACTTAACCCTGACCTAATCCTAACCCTAACCAGTACACTAACCCTAACCCTAACCCTAACCCGCACCCTAAACCTAACCCTAACCCGTACCTTCACCCTAACCCATAACCTAAACCTAACCCCCACCCTAAACTTAACCCGTACGCTAACACTATCCCTTACCCTAAACCTAACCCTAACACGTAAACTAACCCTAAACCTAACCCTAAGTCTAATCCGTACATTAACCCTAACCCTAATCCTAACACTAACCCTACCCCGTACTCTAACCCTAACACTAACCATAACCCTAACCCGTACCCTAACGCTAACCCTAACACTAACACTAACCCTAACCCGTACTCTAACCCTAACCCTAACCCTAACACTAACCCTACCACGTACTCTAACCCTAACCCTAACCCATACCCTAAACCTAACCCTAAACCTAACCCTAACACTAACCCTAACCTGTACTCTATCCCTAACCCTAACCCTAAACCTAACCGTATTCTAACCCTAACCCTAACCCTTAAGCGTAACCCTAACACGTACTGTAACCCTAACTCATACCATAACCCTAAACCTAACCCGTATCCCAAAACTAACCCTAATTCGTACCCTAACCCTAACCCTAACCCTAACCCTCACCCTAACCCTAACCCTAACCCGTATCCTAAACCTAACCCATACCCTAACCCTAAACCTAATCCTAACCCGTACCCTAACCCTAACCCTAACCCTGACCCTAACCCTAACCCTAACCCGTACCCTAAGTCTAACCCATACCCTAAACCTAAACCTAATCCTAATCCTAACCCTAACCCATACCCTAAACCTAACCCTAACCCTTAACCTAACCCGTAACCTAACCCTAACCCTAACCCGTACCCAAACACTAACAGTAACCGTAAACCATACCCTAGGGCTAACACTAACCCTAACCCTAACCCTAACCATTACCCGTACCCTAACCCTAACCCATACCCTAACCCTAACCCTAAACTTAACCGTAACCCTGACCCGTACCGTAAACCTAAAATTAACCCGTACCCTAACACCAACCCTAACCCTAACCTGTACCCTAAGTCTAACCCTAACCCACACCAAACCTAAACCTAACCCATAACCTACGCCTAAACCTAACCCTAAACTTAACCCGTATGCTAACCCTATCCCGTACCCTAAATCTAACCCTAACCCGTACCCTAACCCTAAACCTAAGCCTAACTCTAAACCTAACCCGTACCCTAAACCTAACCCTAACCCTAACCCTAACCCTAACCCTAACCGTAACACTAACCCTACCACGTAATCTAACCCTAACACAAATCCTAACCCTAACCCGTACCCTAACCCTAACCCTAACCCTAACCCTAACACTAACCCTAACCAGTACTCTAACCCTAACCCTAACCCTAACCCTAACCCTAACCGTACTCTAACCTTAACACTAACCCTCACCCTAACCCTAAACGTACTGTAACCCTAACACGTACAATAACCCTAACCCAACCCTAAACTTAACCGTAACCCTGACCCGTACCCTAACCCTATCACTAACGCTAACCCTGACCCTAAACCTAACCCTAACCCGTTTCCTAACCCTAAATCTAACCCTCACACAAACCTAACCCTAACCCGTACCCTAACCCTAACCCGAAACCTAACCCTAACCGTACTCTAACCCTAACACTAACCCTCACTCTAACCCTAACCATACTGTAACCCTAACCCGTACCCTAACCCCAACCCTAATCCTAACCCGTACCCTAAACCTAACCCTAACCCACACCTAAACCGAACCCTAATCCGTAACCTAAGCCTAACCCTAACCCTAATCTTAACCCGTACACTAACCCTATCCCGTACCCTTAACCTAACCCTAAACCGTAAACTAACCCTAAACCTAACCCTAAACCTAATCCGTACTTTAACCCTAACCCTAACACTAACACTAACCCTACCACGTACTCTAACCGTAACCCTAACTCTAACCCTAACCCGTAACCTAACCCTAAACTTAACCCTAACCCTAAAACTAACCCTACCCCGTACTCTAACCCTAACACAAACCCTAACCCTAACCCATACCCTAACCCTAACCCTAACCCTAACACTATCCCTAACCCGTACTCTAACCCTAACCCTAACCCTAACCCTAACTCTAACTGTACTCTTACCCTAACACTAACCCTCACCCTAACCTAACCGTACTGTAACCCTAACCCGTACCCTAACCCCAACCCTAACCCTAACCCGTACCCTAACCCTAACCCTAACCCACACCTAAACCTAACTCTAACCCGTAACCTAAGCCTAACCCTAACCCTAATCTTAACCCGTACAATAACCCTATCCCGTACACTTAACCTAACCCTAAACCGTAACCTAACTCTAAACCTAACCCTAAGCCTAACCTGTACATTAACCCTAACCCTAACACTAACACTAACACTACCACATACTCTAACCGTAACCCTAACTCTAACCCTAACCCGTACCTTAACACTAACCTTAACCCTAACCCTAACACTAACCCTACCCCGTACTCTGACCTTAACTCTAACCCTCACCCTAACCCTAACCCGTACTGTAACCCTAACCCATACCATATCCCTAACCATAACCCGTACACTAACCCTAACCCTAACTCGTACCCTAACCCTAACCCTAACCTGTACCCTAAACCTAAACCATACCCTAACCCTAATCATAACCATAACCCGTACCCTAAACGTAACCCAAAACCTAACTGGTACCCTAATCCTAACCCTAACCGGGACCCTAACACTAAACCTAACCCGTACCCTAAGCCTAACCCATACCCTAACCTAACCCTAAACATCCCCCTAACCCTAACCCGTACCCTAAACCTAACCATAACCCTTGACCTAACGCGTATCCAAACCTATCCCGTACCCTAAACTTAACCCTAACCCGTACCCAAACCCTAGGAGTAACCCTAACCCATACCCTAGCGCTAACCCTAACCCTACCCTAGCCCTAAACCTAACCCACACCCTAAACCTAAACCTAACCCTAACGCTAACCATAACCCTTACCCATAACCTAACCCTCACCCATACCCTAACCCTAACCCTAACCTTAACCGTAACCCTGAACCGTACCCTAACCCTAAAACTAACCCGTACCCTAACCACAACCCTAAACCTAACCCGTCCCATAACCCTATCCCTAACGCTAACCTTGACCGTAAACCTAACCCTAACCCATACCCTAACTCTAAACCTAATCCTCACCTAAACCTAACCCTAACCCGGACCCTAACCCTAACCCGTAAACTAAACCTAACCCTAACACTAAAATTAACCCGTACACTAACCCTATCCCGTACCCTAAACCTAACCCTAACCCATACCCTAACCCTAACCCTAACCCTAACATGATCCGTCCACTAACCCTAACCCTAAAACTAACCCTAACCCGTACTCTAACCCTAACCCTAACCCTAAACTTAACCCTAACCCGTACTCTAACCCTAACCCATACCCTAACACTAACCCTAACCCTAACACTAACCCTAACGGGTACTCTAACCCAAAACCTAACCCTAACTCTAACCCTAACCCGTACTATAACCCTAACCCTAACCCAAACCATAACCCTTAATCGTAACCTAACCCTAACCCATATCCTAAACATAACCCTAACCTTAAATGTAACCCTAAGCCGTACCCTAACCCTAAAACTAACCCGTACCCTAACCCTAACCCTAAAACTAACCCGTAACCTAACACTAACCCTAACCCCAACCCTGACCCTAAACCTAACACTAACCCTTACACTAATCCTAACCCTAACCCTAACCCGCACCCTAACCCTAACCCGTAACCTAAACCTAGCCCTAACCCTAAACTTAAGCCATACGCTAACCCTATCCCGTACCTAAACCTAACCCTAATCCATATCCTAACCCTAAACCTAACCCTAAGCCTAACCCGTACATTACCCCTAACCTTAACCCTAACACTAACCCTATCCCGTACTCTGACCCTAACTCTAACCCTAACCATAACCCTAACCCTAACACTAACCCTACCCGTACTCTAACCCAACCCTAACCCTAACACTAACCCTAACCGTACTCTAAACCTAACCCTAACCCTCACCCTAACCCTAACCCGTACTGTAACCCTAACCCATACCTTATCCCTAACCATAACCCGTACCCTAAACCTAACCCTAACTCGTACCCTAACCCTAACCCTAAACCGGACCCTAACCCTAACCCTAACCTGTACCCTAAACCTAAACCATACCCTAACCCTAACCCTAACCATAACCCGTACCCTAAACGTAACCCAAAACCTAACTCGTACCCTAAACCTAACCCTAACCGGGGCCCAAACACTAAACCTAACCCGTACCCTAAGCCTAACCCATACCCTAACCTAACCCTAAACCTCCCCCTAACCCTAACCCGTACCCTAAACCTCCCCCTAACCCTAACCCGTACCCTAAACCTAACCATAACCCTTGACCTAACCCGTATCCATACCAATCCCGTACCCTAACCCTAACCCTAACACGTACCCAAACCCTAGGAGTAAACCTAACCCATACCCTAGCGCTAACCCTAACCCTACCTAACCCTAAACCTAACCAACACCCTAAACCTAAACCTAACCCTAAGGCTAACCATAACCCTTACCCGTAACCTAACCCTAACCCATACCCTAACCCTAACGTTAACCTTAACTGTAATCCTGACCCGTACCCTAACCCTAAAACTAACCCGTACCCTAACCACAATCCTAACCCTAACCCGTCCCATAACCCTATCCCTAATGCTAACCCTGACCGTAAACCTAACCCTAATCCATACCCTAACTCTAACCCTAACCCACACCTAAACCTAACCCTAACCCGGACCCTAATCCTAACCCGTAAACTAAACCTAACCATAACACTAAAATTAACCCGTACGCTAACCCTATACCGTACACTAAACCTATCCCTAACCCGTACCCTAACCCTAACCCTAACCCTAACATGATCCGTACACTAACCCTAACCCTAACCCTAACCCTAAAACTAACCCTAACCCGTACTCTAACCCTAACCCTAACCCTAAACTTAACCCTAACCCATACTTTAACCCTAACCCAAACCTAAAACTAACCCTAACCCTAACACTAAACCTAACGGGTACTCTAACCCTAAACCTAACCCTAACTCTAACCCTAACCCGAACTATAACCCTAACCCTAACCCTAACCCTCACTGTACCCTAACCGTAAACCTAACCCTAACCCTAACCCTAACACTAACCGTAACCCGTACTCTAACCCTAACCCTACCCTAACCGTATTCTAACCCAAACCCTAACCCTCACCCTACCCTAACACATACTGTAACCCTAACCCGTACCATAACCCTAATCCTAACCTGTACCCTAACTGAAAACCTAACTCGTACCCTAACCCTAACACTAACCCTGACCCTATCCCTAACCCGTACCCTAAACCTAACTCATACCCTAAGCCTAACCCTAACCCTAACCTGTACCCTAAACCTAACACCAACCCTAACCCGTACCATAACCCTATACCTAACCCTAACCCTGACCCTAAACCTAACCCTAAACCGAACCCTAACCCTAACCCTTACCCAAACCCTAAACCGCACCTAAACCTAACCCTAACCCATACCCTAAAACTAACCCTAACCCTAACCTTAACACTAACACTAACACTAATCCTAACCCGTACTCTAACACTAACCATAACCCTAAACCTAACCCTAAACCGTACTCTTACCCTAACCCGTACCCTAACACTAACCATAACCCTAACACAAACCCTAACCCGTAATCTAACCATATACCTAACTCTAACTCAAAACCTAACCCGTTCTATAACCCTAAACCTAACCCTAAACCTATCCCTAACCCTAACCCGTACAATAACCCTAACCCGATCCCTAACCCTAACCCTAACCCTAAACCTAACCCTAACCCTGACCCTAACCCGTACCCTAACCCTAAACCGTACCCTAACTCTAACCCTAAACCTAACCCGTACCCTAACCTAAATGTAAGGCTAACCCGTACCCAACCCCTAACCCGTAACCTAAACCTAACCCTAATCCTAAACTTAACATGTACGCAAACCTTATTCCGTACCCTAAACCTAACCCTAACCCTAACCCTAACCCTAACCCTAACCTTATCCATACACTAACGCTAAACCTAACACTACCACTAACCCTAACCCATATTCTAACCCTAACCCTAAACGTAAACCTAACCCTAACCCGTACTCTAACCCTAACCCTTACCCTAACACCAACCCTAACACTAACCCTAACACTAACCCTAATTCGTACTCTAACCATAACGTAACCCTAACTCTAACCCTAACACGTACTATAACCCGAACACTAAACCCAACCCTAACCCTAAACCGTACAGTAACCCTAATGAGTACCCTAACCCTAAACCTAACCCTAACCCTAACCCGCACCCTAAACCTAAACCTAACCCTAACCCTAACCATAACCCTTACCCGTACCCTAAACCTAACCCATACCCTAACCCTAACCATAACCTTAACCGTAACCCTTACCCGTAACCTAACCCTAAAACTAACCCGTACCCTAACCACAACCCTAACCCTAATCCGTACCATAACCCTATCCCTAACCATAACCCTGACACTGAACCTTTCCCTAAACCGTACCCTAACCCTAACCCTAACCCGTACGTAAACCTAAATCTAACCTAACCCGTACACTAACCCTATCCGGAACCCTAACGTAACACTAACCCGTACCCTAACAATTCACGTAGCATAATCCTAACTCTAACCCTAACACCTAACCCTAACCCTAACTCTTACCCTAACCTGTACCCAAACGGTAAACCTAACCCGTACCCTAACACTAACCCAAACCCGTACTCTAACCCTAACCCTTACAGTAATCCTAACCCTAACCCTAACCCGCACCCTAAACCTAACCCTAACCCGTACTCTAACCCTAAACCGTAACCTCAACCTAACCATAACCCTAAACTTAACAAGTACGGTAACCCTATCCTGTACCTTAAACCTAACCCTAACCCGTATCCTAACCCTAAACCTAACCCTAAGCCTAACCCGTACATTAACCCTAACCCTATCCCTAATACTAACCCTACCCCGTATTCTAACACTAACCCTAACCCTAACCAGTACCCTAACCCTAACCCTAACCCTGACCCTAACCCTAACCCTAACCCATACCCTTAACCTAACCCATACCCTACCCTAACCCTAACACTTGACCTAAGCCATACCCAACCCTTACCCGTATCCTAACCTTAACCCATACCCTAACACTAACCCTAACCTTAACCATAACCCTAACCCGTACCCTAACCCGTACCATAACCCTATCCCTAACCCTAACCCTGACCCTAAACCTAACCCTAACCCTAACCCGTACCCTAACCCTAAACCTAACCCGAAACCTGACCCTAACCCTAACCCTAACACGTACCCTAAGCCTAACCCACACACTAACCCTAACCCTAACACTAACCCTACCCCGTACTCTAACCCTAACCCTTACCCTAACCGTACTCTAACCCTAACCCTAACCCTAACCGTAACCAACCCTAACCCGAACTGTAACCCTAACCCATACCATAAACCTAACCTTAACCCGTACCCTAACCCTAACCCTAATTCGTACCCTAAACCTAACCCTAACCCTGACACTAAACCTAACCCTAACCCGTAACCTAAACCTAACCCATACCCTAACCCTAAACCTAATCCTACCCTGTACCCTAACCTAACCCTAACCTGTACCCTAAACCTAACCCTAACACGTACCCTAACCGTAACCCGTACCCTAACCCTAACCCTAACTCTCACCTAAACCTAACCCTAAACCGTACCCTAAACCTAACCCATAACCTAAACCCAAACCTAACCCTAAAATTAACCCGTACGCTAACCCTATCCAGTACCCTAAACCTAACCCTAACCCATACCCTAACCCTAACCCTAACCCTAACCCTGACCCTAACCCTAACACTAACCTTAACCCGTACTCTAACCCTAACCCTAACCCCAACCCTAACCCTAACCCTAAGCCTAACCCGTACTGTAACCCTAACCCATACCATAACCGTAAACCTAACCCGTACCCTAACCCTAACCATAATTCGTACCCTAACCCTAACCGTAACCCTGACCCTAACTCTAACCCTATCCCGTACCCTAAACCTACCTGGACCCTAACCCTAAACCGTACCCTAACCCGTACCCTAACCCTAACCCTAACACGTACCCTAAGCCTAACCCATACCCTAACCCTAACCCTAACACTAACACTAACACTAAACCTACCCCGTACTCTAACGCTAACCCTAACCCTAACCATACCCGTACCCTAACACTAACCCTAACCCTAACCCTAACACTAACAATAAACCTACCCCGTACTCTAACACTAAGCCTAACCCTAACCCTAAACCGTACCCTAAACCTAAACCTAACCCGAAACCTGACCCTAACCCTAACACTAACACGTACCCTAAGCCTAACCCTTACCCTAACCCTAACCCTAACCATAACCCTAACACTAACCCTACCCCGTACTCTAACCCTAACCCTAACACTAACCCAAACCCGCGCTCTAACCCTAACCCTTACCCTAACCATACTCTAACCCTAACCCTAACCCTCACCCTAACCCTAACCCGAAATGTAACCCTAACCCATACCATAACCCTAAACCTAACCCGTACCCTAACCCTAACCCTAATTCGTACCCTAACCCTAACCCTAACGCTGACCCTAACCCTAACCCTAACACTTAACCTAAACCTAACCCCTACCCTACCCTAAACCTAATCCTACCCTGTACCCTTAACCTATCCCTAACCTGTAGCCTAACCCTAATCCTAACCCGTACCCTAAGCCTAACCCATACCCTAAACCTAACACTAATCCTAACCCTAACCCTAACCCTTGACCTAACCTGTACACAACCCTATCCAGTAACCTAACCCTAACCTTAACCTGTACCCAAACACTAACAGCAACACTAACCATACCGAAGCGCTAACCCTGACCCTAACCCTCACCCTAACCCACAACCTAAAACTAAACCTAACCCTAACACTAACCATAAACATTACCCGTACCCTAACCCTAACCCATAGCCTAACCCTAACCCTAAACTTAACCGTAACCCTGACCCATACCCTAAACCTAAAATTAACCCATACCCTAACCCCAACCTTAACCCGAACCCGTAACTTAACCCTAACCCTAATCCTAACCCAAACCCACACCTAAACCTAACCCTAACCCGTAACCTAAGCTTAACCCAAACCCTAAACTTTACCCGTACGCTAACCCTATCCCGTACCCTAAATCTAACCCTAAACTGTAACCTAACCCTAACCCTAAACCTAAGCTTAACCCGTACATTAACCATAACCCTAACACTAACACTAACCCTAACCCGTACTCTAACCCTAACCCTAACTCTAACCCTAACGCGTACCCTAACCCTAACCCTAACACTAACCCTACCCCGTACTCTAACCCTAACCCATACCCTAACCCAAACCCTAACCCTTACCCTAACCCTAACCCTAACCCTAACCGTACTCTAACCCTAAATCTAACCCTCACACTAACCCTAACCCATACTGTAACCCTAACCCGTACCATAAACCTAACCCTAACCCTAAACTTAACCGTAAACCTGACCCGTACCCTAACCCTAAAACTAACCCATACCCTAACCCCAACCCTAACGCTAACCTGTACCCTAACCCTTTCCCTAACGCTAACGCTAACCCTGACCCTAAACCTAACCCTAACCCGTACCTTAACCCTAACCTTAACCCTCACCTAAACCTAACCCTAACCCGTACCTAACCCTAACCCGTAACCTAAACCTAAACATAACCCTAAACTTAACCTGTATGCTAACCCTATCCCGTACGCTAAACCTAACCCTAACCCGTACTCTAAACCTAACCATAACCCGTACCCTATCCGTACTTAACCCTAAACCTAACCATAAACCTAACCCTAACCCTAACCCTAACACTAACCCTAACCCGTACTCTAACCCTAACACTTACCCTAACCGTACTCTAACCCTAACCCTAACCCTCACCCTAACCCTAACCCGAACTGTAACCCTAACCCATACCATAACACTAACCCTAACCCGTACCCTAACCCTAACCCTAATTCGTACCCTACCCCTAACCATAACCCTAACCCTAACCCTAACACATAACCTAAACCTAACCCATACCCTAACCATAAAACTAATCCTACACTGTACCCTAAACCTAACCCTAACCCGTACCCTAAGCCTAACCCGTACATTAACCCTTACCCTAACCCTAACACTAACCCTACCCCGTACTCTAACCCTAACCCTAACCCGTACCCTAACCCGTACACTTAACCTATCCCTAACCCTAATTCGTACCCTAACCCTAACCCTAAACCTGATCCTAACCCTAACCCTAACCCGTACCCTAAAACTAACCCATACCCTAACCCTAAATATAAACCTAACCCTAACCCTAACCCGTACCCTAAACCTAACCCTAACCCTTGACCTAACCCATACCCACCTTATCCCGTACCCTAACCCTAACCCTAACCTGTACCCAAACCCTAACAGTAAAACTAACCCATACCCTAGCGCTAACCCTAAACCTAACTCTAAGCCTAACCCTCACCCTAAACCTAAACCTAACCCTAACCCTAACCATAAACCTTGACTGTACCCTAACACTAACCCATACCCTAACACTAACCCTAACCTTAACCGTAACCCTTAACCATACCCTAACCCTAAAACTAACCCGTACCATAACCCCAACCCTAACCCTAACACGTACCATAACCCTATCCCTAATCCTAACCCTGACCCTAAAACTAACCCTAACCCGTACCCTAAACCTAACCGGCTCCTAAACCTAACACTAACCCTAACCCGTACCCTAAACCTAACCCTAACCTTAACTCGTACCCTAACCCTAAACCTAAGCCTGACCCTAAACCTAAACCTAACCCGTACACTAACCCTAACCCGAACCCTAACTCTATCCCTAACCCGTACCCTAACCCTACCTGTAGCCTAACCCTAACCCTAAACCTAACCCCTAACACTAACCCTAACCCTTACCCTAACCCGTACCCAAATGGTAAACCTAACCTGTACCCTAACACTAACCCAAAACCGTACTCTAACGCTAACCCAAACCCTAACTCTAACCCGCACCCTAAACTTAACACTAACCCTAACCCAAACCATAACCCTTAACCGTAACCTAACCCTAACCCATACCCTAACCCTAACCCTAACCTTAACCATAACCCTAACCCTTACCCTAACCCTAACACTAACCCGTACCCTAATCCCAAACCTAACCCTAACCCGTACCCTAACCTTAACCCTAACACTAACCCTAACCCTATCTGTACACTAACCCTACCCCTAACCCTAACACTAACCCTAACCCGTACTCTAACACTAACCTAACCCTAAACCTAACCCTAACCCGTACTCTAACCCTAACCCGTACACTAATACTAACCCTTACCGTAACCCTAAACCTAACCCGTACCCTAACCCTAAACGTAACCCTAAACTGTACCCAAACCCTAACCCTAACCCGCACACTAAACCTAACCCTAACCCTACACCTAACACGTACACTAACCCTATTCCGTACCATAAACTTAACCCTAACCCGTACCGTAACCCTAACACTAAACCTAACCCTAACCCTAACCCGTACACTAACCCTAACCCGAAACCTAACTCTAACCCTAAACCGTACCCTAACCCTACCCGTAGCCTAACCTTAACCCTAACCCGTACCGTAACCATAACACTAACCCTAACCCTAACCCTAACCCAACCCTAAACCTAACCCGTACACTAACCCTAACCCGAACCCTAACCCTATCCGTAAGCAGTACCCTAAACCTACCCGTAGCCTAACCCCAACCCTAAATATAACCCCTAACACTAACGCTAACCCTAACCCTTACCCTAACCCGTACCCAAACAGTAAACCTAACCCATACCCTAACACTAACCCAAACCGTACTCTAAACCTAACCCTAACCCACACCCTAAACTTAACCCTAACCCTAACCCAAGCCATAACCCTTAACCGTAACCTAACCTTAACCTATACCCTAAACCTAACCCTAAACTTAAACCTAACCCTAAACCGTACCCTAACTCTAAAACTAACCCGTACCCTAACCTCAACCCTAAACCTAATCAGTACCCTAACACTAACCCTAAACCTAACCCTGACCCTAAACCTAACCCTAACCCATACACTGACCTAACACTGACCCTAACCCGCACCTTAAACCTAACCCTAACCCGTACCCTAACCCTAACCAGTATCCTAAACCTAACCCTAACCCTAAATTTAACCCGTACACTAACCCTGTCCCTTACCCTAACCCTAACCCTAACCGGTTGCTAACCCTAAACCTAACCCTTAGCCTAAACCGTACATTAACCCTAACCATAACCCTAAGCCTAACACTAACCCTAACCCGTACTCTAACCCTAATCCTAACCCTAAACATACTCTAACCCTAACCCTAACCCTCTCCCTAACCCTAACCCGTACTGTAACCCTATACCGTACCATATCCCTTAACCTAACCCGTACCTTAAAACTAAACCTAACTCGTACCCTAACCCTAACCCTAACCCTAAACCTAATCCATACCCTAAACCTAACCCTAACCCTAACCCTTACCCTCACCCGTACACAAACGGTAAACCTAACCCGAACCCTACCACTAACCCAAACCCGTACTCTAACCCTAACCCTAACCGTAAACCTAACATGAACCCTAAACTTAACCCTAACCCTAACACAACCATAACCCTTAACCGTAACCTAACTCTAAACCATACCCTAACCCTAACCCTAATCTTAACCGTAAACCTAACCCGTACCCTAATCCTAAAACTAACACGTACCCTAACCCTAAACATAAATCTAACCCGTACCCAAACCCTAACCATAACACGTACACTAAACCTAACCCTAACCCTAACCCGCACACTAAACCTAACATTAACCCTAGACCTAACATGTACCCTAACCCTAACCCTAACCCTAACCCGCACACTAAACCTAACATTAACCCTAGACCTAACACGTACACTAACCCTAACCTTAACACGAACCCTAACGCTAACCCTAACCCTAAACCTAAACCTAACCCGTACACTAACCCTAACCCTGACACGAACCCTAACCCGTACCCTAACCCATACCCTAACCCCAACCCGTAACCTAAACCTAACCCTAACCCTAAACTTATCCCATACGCTAACCCTATCCCGTACCCTAAATTAACCCTAACCCGTACCATAACCCTAACCTGTAACCTATACCTAACCCTAACCCTAAACTTAACCCGTACGCTAACCCTACCCCGTACTCCAAACCTAACACTAACCCGTATCCTAACCCTAAACCTAACCCAAAGCCTAATCTGTACATTAACCCTAACCCTAAACCTAACACTAACCCTACCCTGTACTCTAACCCTAACCCTAACCCTGACCCTAAACCTAACCCTAACCCGTACACTAACCCTAACCCTAACCCTAACACGCACCCTAAACCTAACCCTAACCCATACCCTAACCCTAACCCTAACCCTAACCCTACCCTAAACTTAACCCATACGCTAACCCTATCCCGTACCCTAAACCTAACCCTAACCCGTAAACTAACCCTAAACCTAACCCTAAGCCTAACCCGTACATTAACCCTAACCCTAAACCTAACACTACCCCTACCCCGTACTCTAACCCTAACCCTAACCTTAACCCTAACCCGTACCCTAACCCTAAACCTAACCCTAACACTAACCCTAACCCGTACTCTAACCCTAACCCTAACACTAACACTAACCCTACCCCGTACTCTAACACTAACCCTAACCCGAACCCTAACCAGTACCCTAACCCTAACCCTAAACCTAACCATAACACTAACCCTAAACCGTACTCTATCCCTAACTCTAACCCTAAACCTAACCCTAACCATATTCTAAAACTAACCCTAACCCTCAACTTAACCTTAACCCGTACTGTAAACCTAACCCATACCATAACCCTAAACCTAACCCGTACCCTAAACCTAACCCTAATTCGTACCCTAACCCTAACCCTAAACCTGACACTAACCCTAACCTTAACCCGTATCCTAAAACTAACCCATACCCTAACCCTAAACCTAACCCTAACCCGTACCCTAACCCTAACCCTAAACCTAAGCCTAACATGAACATTAACCCTAACACTAACACTAAGACTAACCCTACCCCGTACTCCAACCCTAACCCTAACTCTAACCCTAACCCGTACCCTAACACTAACCCTAACCCTAACCCTAACAGTAACCCTAATCCGTACTCTAACCCTAACCCTAACCCTAACCCTAACCGTACTCTAACCCTAACACTAAACCTCACCCTAACCCGATCTGTACTGTAAACCTAACCCGTACAATAATCCTAACCCTAACCCGTAACCTAAACCTAACCCGTAACCTAAACCTAAGCCTAACACTAAACTTAACCCGTACGCTAACTCTATCCTGGTCCCCAAACCTAACTCTAACCCGTACCCTAACCCTAACCCTAATCCTATCCGTACTCTAACCCTAACCCTAACCCTAACCCTAACCCTAACAATAACCCTAACCCTTACTCTAACTCTAACCCTAACCCTAAACGTAACCCTAACCCTTACACTAACCCTAAACTGTACCCTAACACTACCCCTAACCCTAACACTATCCCTAACCCGGACTCTAACACTAAACCTATCCCTAACTCTAACCCTAACACGTACTATAAACCTAAACCTAACCCTAACCCTAAACCTAACCTTAAGCCGTACTCTAACCCTATCCCGGAGCCTAACACTAACTCTAACCCTAAACCCTAACCCTAACCCTAACCCTATTCCTTACCCTATCCCGTAACCAAAAGGTACACCTAACGCGTACACTAACACTAACCCAAATCCGTACTCTAACCCTAACCATAACCCTAACCCTATCCCTAAACCGCACCATAAAATTAACCCTAACCCTAACACTAACCTTAATCCTTAACCATACCCTAACCCTAACCCACACCCTAAACCTAACCCTAACTTTAACCGTAACCCTAACCCGTAACCTAACCCTAAAACTAACCCGTACCCTAACCCCAACCATAACCCTAACGCATACCCTAACACTAACCCTAACACTAAAACTGACCCTAAACCTAACCCTAACCCGTACACTAACCCTAACCTTAACCCGCACCCTACACCTAACCATAACCCCTTACCCTAACCCTAACCCGTAACGTAAACCTAACCCTAACCCTAAACTTATCCCGTATGCTAACCCTATCCCGTACCCTAAACCTAACCCTAACCCATAACCTAACCCTAAACCTAACCCTAAACCTAACCCGTACATTAACCCTAACCCTAACCCTAACACTAACCCTACCCCGTAATCTAACCCTAACCCTAACCCGTACCCGTACCCTAACCCTAACCCTAAACCTTTTCTTAACCTTTACACTAACCCTAACCCTTACTCTAAACCTAACCCTAAGCCTTACCCTAACTGTACTCTAACCCTAACCTTAACCCTCATCAAACCCTAACCCGTAATTTAACCCTAACATGTAACATAACCGTAACTCTAACCCGTACCCTAAACCTAACCCTAACTCATAGCCTAACACTAACCCAGACCCTAACCCTAACCCGTACCCTAAACCTAACCTGTACCCTAACCCTAAACGTAACCCTAAGCCATACCCTAAACCTAACCCTAACCCTAACTCATACCCTAACCCTAACCCTGATCCTAACCCTAACCCGTAACCTAAACCTAACCCATACCCTAACCCTAATCCTAAACCTAACCCTAACACTAACCCTTACCCTAAACCTAACCCTAACCCTTGACCTAACCTGTACACAACCCTATCTCGTACCCTAACCCTAATCCTCACATGTACCCATCCCTAACAGTAACCCTAACCCATTTCCTAGTGCTAACCCTAACCCTAAACCTAATCCTAACCCGCACCCTAAACCTAAACCTAACCCTAACCATAACCCTTACCCGTACCCTAACCCTAACCCATACCCTAACACTAACCCCAACCTTAGGTAACCCTAACCCGTACCGTAACGCTAAAACTAACCCGTACCCTAACCCCAACCCTAACCGTAACCCGCACCTAAACCTAACCCTAACCTGTACCCTAACCCTAACCCATAACCTACACCGAACCCTAACCCTAAACTTAACCTGAACACTAAACCTATCCCGTGCCCTAGACCTAACCCTAACCCATACACTAACCCTAAACCTAACCCTAACACTATCTGTACACTAACCCTAACCCTAACCATAACACTAATGCTAACCTGTACTCTAACATTAAACGTAATCCTAAACCTAACCCTAACTTGTAATCTAACGCTAACCCGTACCCTAACACTACCCCTTCCCCTAACTCTAAACCTAACCCATACCCTAACCCTAAACGTAACCCTAACCCTAACCCGTACCCAAACCCTAACCCTAACACGTACCCTAACCCTAACCCTAACCCTAACCCGCACAATAAACCTAACATTAACCCTAGACCTAACATGTACCCTAACCCTAACCCTAACCCTAACCCTAACCCACACACTAAACCTAACATTAACCCTAGACCTAACACGTACACTAACCCTATCCCTTACCGTAACCTTAACCCTAACCTGTACTGTAACCCTAACACTAACCCTAACCCTTACCCTAACCCTAACCCTAACCCTAAACCTAACCCGTACACTAACCCTAACCCTAACCCTAACCCTAACACGAACCCTAACCCGTACCCTAACCTGTACCCTAACCCCAACCCGTAACCTAAACCTAACCATTACCCTAAACTTATCCCATACGCTAACCCTACCCCATACCCTAAACCTAACCCTAACTCGTAACCTAACCCTAAACCTAATCCTAAGCCTAACCCATACATTAAACCTTACCCTAACCCTAACACTAACCCTACCCCGTAATCTAACCCTAACCCTAACCCTAAACCTAACCCTAACCCATACCCTAACCCTCACCCTAAACCTTTCCCTAACCCTAACACTAACCTTAACCCTTACCCTAACCCTAACCCTTACCCTAACTGTACTCTAACCCTAACCCTAAACCTCACCCTAACCCTAACCCGTACTGTAAGCCTAACATGTAACATAACCCTAAATCTAACCCATACCCTAACCCTAACCAAAACTCATAGCCTAACACTAACCCTGACCCTAACCCTAACCCATACCCTAACCTAATCCGTACCCTAACCCTAAACCTAACCCTAAGCCGTACCCTAAACCTAACCCTAAACCTAACTCATACCCTAACCCTAACCTTAACCCTGACCGTAACCCTAACCCGTACCCTAAACCTAACCCATACCCTAACCCTAATCCTAAACCTAACCCTAACCCCAACCCTTCCCTAAACCTAACCCTAACCCTTGACCTAACCCGAACCCAACCCTATCTCGTACCCTAACCCAAACCGTAACCCGTACCCAAACCCTAACAGTAACCCTAACTCATATCCTAGCGCAAACCCTAACCCTAAACCTAATCCTAAACCGCACCCTAAACCTAAACCTAACCCTAACCCTAACCATAACCCTTACCCGTACCCTAACCCTAACCCATACCCTAAAACTAACCCCAAACTTAACCGTAACCCTAACCCGTACCCTAACCCTAAAACTAACCCATACCCTAACCCCAAACCTAACCCTAACCTGCACCTAAACCTAACCCTAACCCGTACCCTAACCCTAACCCTAACCCGTAAACTAAACCTACACCTAACCCTAAAGTTAACCTGAACACTAAACCTATCCCATACCCTAAGCCTAACCCTAACACGTACACTAACCCTAACCCTAACCCTAACACTATCCGTACACTAACCCTAACCCTAACCCTAACAATAATCCTAACCTGTACTCTAACACTAAACCTAACCCTAAACCAAACCCTAACCCGTACTCTAACCCTAACCCGTACCCTAACACTAACCCTTACCCAAACCCTAACCCTAACACGTACCCTAAACCTAACCCTAACCCTAACCCGCACACTAAACCTAACCCTAACCCTAGACCTAACACGTACACTAACCCTATCCCGTACCGTAACCTTAACCCTAACCCGTACCATGCCCTAACACTAACCCTAAACCTAACCCTAACCCTAACACTAACCCTAACCCGTACACTAACCCTAACCCGAACCCTAACCCTAACCCTAACCCGTACCCTAATCCTACCCGTAGCCTAACCCTAACCCTAAACATAACCCCTAAAACGAACGCTAACCCTAACCCTTACCCTAACCCTTACCCAAACAGTAAACCTAACCCGTACCCTAACCCTAACCCAAACCCGTACTCTAACCCTAACCCTAACCCTACCTGAACCCTAAACTTAACCCTAACCCTAACCCAAACCGTAACCCTTAACCGTAACTTAACCCTAACCCATACCCTAAACCTAACCCTAACCTTAACCATAACCCTAAACCGTACCCTAACTCTAAAACAAACCCGTACCCTAACCTCAACCCTAACCCTAATCCGTACCCTAACACTAACCCTAAACCTAACCCTGACCCTAAACCTAACCCTAAACCTTACTCTAACCCTAAACCTTACCCTAACCCGCACCCTCAAACTAACCCTAACCCGTACCCTAACCCAAACCCATAACCTAAACCTAAACCTAACCCTAAACTTAATCCGTACGCTAACCCTATTCCTTACCCTAAACCTAACCCTAACTCGTATCCTAACCCTAAACCTAACCCTTAGCCTAACCCGTACAATAACCCTAACCCTAACCCTATCCCTAACACTAATCTAACCATACTCTAACACTAACCCTACCCTCACCCTAACCCTACCCCGTACTGTAAACCTAACCCATACCATAACACTACCCTAACCCGTAGCTAACCTTAACACTAACTCGTACCCTAACCCTAACCCTAACCCTGACCCTAAACCTAACCCTAACCCATACCCTAAACCTAACCTGTACTTTAGCCCTAACCCTAACTCTAACCCGTACCCTAAACCTAAACCTAACACTAACTCGTACCCTAAACCTAACCTTAATCCTGACCCTAACCCTAACCCTAACCCGTACACTAAGCATAACCCATACCCTAACCCTAACCCTAAACCTAACCATAACCCCTACCCTAAACCTAACCCTAACCCTTGACCTATCCCGTACCCAAACCTATCCCGTACCCTAAACCTAACCCTAACCCGTACCCAAACCCGAACAGTAACCCTAACACATACCCTAGCGCTAACCCTAACCCTATCCCTAACCCTAACCCTAAACCTAACCCTAACCCTGACCCTAACACTAACCCTATCCTGTACCCTAACCCTAAACCATACCCGAACACTAACCCTAAACCTAACCCATACCCTAACCCTAAACGTAACGCTAACACGTACCCAAACCCTAACCCTAACACGTATCCTAACCCTAACCCTATACCTAACCCTAACCCGCACACTAAACCTAACCCTAACCCTAGACCTAACACGTCTATCCCGTACCCTAACCTTAATGCTAACCGTGTCCCTAACACTAACCCTAACCCTAACCCTAACCCGTACACTAACCCTAACCAAACCTTAACCCTATCCCGTACCCTAAACTTAATGCTAACCGTGTCCCTAACACTAACCCTAACCCTAACCCTAACCCGTACACTAACCCTAACCAAACCTTAACCCTAACCCTAACCCGTACCCTAACCCTACCCGTAGCCTATTCCTAACTCTAACCCTAACACCTAACCCTAAGCCTAACCGTAACCTTTACCCGAACCAGTACCCAAAAGGTAAACCTAACCCGTACCGTAACACTAACCCAAATCTGTACTCTAACCTTAACCGTAACCCTAACCCTAACCCTAACCCGCACCCTAAACTTAACCCTAACCCTAACCCAAACCATAACACTTAACCGTAACCAAACGCTAAACCATAACCTAACCCTAACCCTAACCTTAACCATAACCCTAATCCGTAACCTAACCCTAAAACTAACCCGGACCCTAACCCCAACCCTAACCCTAACCCATACCCTAACACTAACCCTAACCCTAACCCTGACCCTAAACCTAACCCTAAACCTTACACTAACCCTAACCCTAACCCAACCCGCACCCTAAACGTAACCCTAACCCGTACGCTAACCCTAACCCGCAACCTAAACCGAACCCTAACCCTAAAATTAAACCATTCGGTAACCCTATCCCGTACCCTAAACCTAACCCTAACCCTTGTCCTAACCCGTACCTAACCCTATCCCGTACCCTAACCCTAACCCTAACCCGTACCCAAACACTAAGAGTAAACCTAACCTATACCCTAGCGCTAACCCTAACCCTAACCCTAAGCCTAGCACGCACTCTAAACCTAAACCTAACCGTAACCCTATCCATAACCCTTACCCGTACCCTAACCCTAATCCATAACCTAACACTAACCCTAACCTTAACCGTAACCCTAACCCGTAACCTAACCCTAAAACTAACCAGTACCATAACCCTAACCCTAACCCTAACCCGTACCATGACCTTATCCCTAATCCTAACCCTGACCCTAAACCTAACCCTAACCTGTACCCTAACCCTAACCCGCACCTAACCCTTACCCTAACCCGTACCCGTACCCAACCCTAATTCGTAACCTAACCCTAACCCTAACCCGTACCCAAACCCTAAGAGTAACTCTAACCCATACCCTAGCGCTAACCCTAACCTTAACCCTTACCGTAACACTAACTCGCACCCTAAACCTAAACCTAACCCTAACCATAACCCTTAACCGTACCCTAACCCTAACCCATACCTTAACCCTAACCCTAAACATAACCGTAACCCTGACCCATAACCTAACCCTAAAATTAACCAGTACCCTAACCCCAACCCTAAACCTAACCCTGACCCATACCCTAACCCTAACCCGGACATAAACCGTACCCTAACCCGTACCCTAAACCTAAACAGTAACCTAAATCTAAACCTAACCCTAAAATTATCCCGTACACTAATCCTATCCCGTACCCTAAACCTAACCCTAACCTGTAACCTAAACCTAACCCTAACCCTAACCCTATCAGTACACTAAACCTAACCCTAACCCTATCCCATACTCTAACCCTAACCCTAACCTTAACACTAACACTAACCCTAACTTGCACTCTAACCCTAACCCTAAACCTAAATGTAACCCTAACCCATAATCTAACCCTAACCCGTACCCTAAAACTAACCCTAACCCTAACACTATCCCTAACCAGTACCCTAACCCTAAACATAACCTTAACCCGTACCAAAACCCTAACCCTAACACGTACCCTAACCATACCCTATCCTGCACACTAAAACTAACCCTAACCCTAGACCTAACACGTAAACTAAACCTATCCTGTACCGTAACATTAACCCTAACCCGTAACGTAACCCTAACACTAACCTTAACCCTAACCCTAAACCTAAACCTAACCCTAACCTGTAGACTAACCCTAACCCGAACCCTAACGCTAACCCTAACCCTAAACCTAAACCTAACCCTAACCCGTAGACTAATCCTAACCCAAACCCTAACCCTAAACCTAACCCTAAACGTACCCTAACCCTAACCCTAACCCTAAAACCTAACCCTAACCCTAACCCGTACCCTAACACTAACCCTTACCCTAACCCTAAACCTAACCTATACCCTAACCCTAAACGTAAAGTTAACCCGTACCCAAACCCTAACCCTAACACGTACCCTAACCCTAACCCTAACTCTAACCCGCACACTAAATCTAACCCTAACCCTAGACCTAACACATACACTACACCTATCCCATACCGTAACCTTAACCCTAACCCGTACCGTAACCCTAAACATAACCCTAACCCTAACCCTAACCCTAACCGTAACCCTAACCCGTACACTAACCCTACCCTAACCCTAAACTTACCCTAACGCTAACCCTAACCGTAACACTAACACTAACCCTAACACGTACTCTAACCTAACCCTAACCCTAAACATAACCCTAACCCGTACTCTAACCCTAGCCCTAACCCTAACACTAACCATAACACTAACACTAAACCTAACACGTACTCTAACCCTATACCTAACCCTAACACTAACCCTAACCCCCTAATATAACCGTAACCCTAAACCTAACCCTAACCCTAACCCTAACTCGTACCGTATCCCGAACTCGTAACCTAACCCTAACCCTAACCTTAACCTAACCCTAACCCTGACCCTAACCCTAAACCTAATCCCGTACCCTACCCTAACCCGCATCCTAAACCTAACCCTAACCCTAGACCTAACCCGTACCCTAACCCTAACCCGCACCCTAACACTAACCCTTACCTTAACCTGTACCATAACCCTAACACTAACCCTAACCCGTACCCTAACCCTAACCCGTACCCTATCCCTAACCCGATGCCTAACCGTAACCCACACCCTAAACCCAACCCTAACCCTAGACTTAATCCGTACCCTAAACCTATCCCGTATCCTAAATCTAATGCTAATCTGTACCCTAACCCTAACACTAACACTAACCCTAATCCTAAACCTATCCCGTACACTAACCCTAACCCTAACCCTAAACCGTACCCTAACCCTAACCCTAACCCTAAACCTAACCCTGACCCTAAACCTAAACCTAATCCCGTACCCTAACCCTAACCCTAACTCGCATCCTAAACCTAAATCTAACCCTAACCCGTACCATAAACTTAACACTAACCCTAACCCGTACAAAAACCCTAACACGTACACTAACCCTAACCCGATGCCTAACCCTAACCCACACACTAAACCTAACCCTAACCCTAGACCTAAACCGTACCCTCAACCTATACCGTACCCTAACCCTAATGCTAACCTGTACCCTAACCCTAACACTAACACTAACCCTAATACTAACCCTATTCCGTACACTAACCCTAACCCGTACCCTAACCCTAACCCGTACCATTACACGTACCTTAACCCTAACCCTAACACGTACCCTCACCCGTAACCTAAACTTAACCCTAACCTGTACGCTAACACGTACCATAACCCTAACACTAATCCTAACCCTAACCATAAACCTACCCAAACCTACCCCTCACCCTAACCCATACCCTAACCCTAACTCGTACCCTAAAACTAACCCTTACTCTAACCCCTAACCCTAACCCTACACCGTACCCTAAACCTAACCCTAACCCTAACTCGTACCCTAAACCTAACCCTAAACCTGACCCTAACCCTAACCCGTACTCTAACCCTAATCCGTACCCAAACACTAACCCTAAACTTAAACCTAAACCTAACCCGTACAGTAACCCTAACCCGTACCCTAAACCTAACCGTAACTCTAAACCTAACCCTAACCCTGACCCTAAACCTAACCCTAACCCGTACCCTAACCGAAACTGTACCCTAAACCTAACCCTAAACCTAACCCGTACCCTATCCCTAAACGTAATGCTAACCCGTACCCAAACTCTATCCCTAACACTTACCATAACCCTATCCCTAACCCTAACTCGCACACTAAACCTAACCCTAACCCTAGACCTAACACGTACACTAACCCTATCCCGTAGCCCAGCCTTAACCCTAACCCGAACCCTAACCCTACGCTAACCCGTACCCTCACCCTACCTGTAGCCTAACACTAAATCTAACCCTAAACCCTAACCCTAACCCTAACCCTAACCCTTACCCTAACCCGTACCCAAACGGTAAACCTAACACTTACCCTAACACTAACCCAAACCCGTACTATAACCCTAAACCTAACCCAAACCCGCACCCTTAACTTAACCCTAACCCTAACGTAAAACCATAACCCTTAACCGTAACCTAACCCTAACCCATACCCTAAACCTAACACTAACCTTATACGTAACGCTAACCCGTAACATAAACCTAAAACTAACCAATACCTTAACCCAAACCCTAATCCTAACCCATACCCTAACACTAACCCTAACCCTAAACCTGACCCTAAACCTAAACCTAACACTTACACTAACCCTAACCCTAACCCTAACCCGCACCCTAAACCTAACCCTAACCTGTACCATAACCCTAACCCATAACCTAACCTAACCCCAACCCTAAACTTAACCCGTAGGCTAACCCTATCCCATACCCTAAACCTAACCCTAACCCGTAAACTAACCCTAAACCTAACCCTAAGCCTAACCCGTACATTATTTCTAACACTAACCCTAACACTAACCCTACCCCGTATTCTAAACCTAACCCTAACCCTAACCCTAAACCGTACTCTATCCCTGACCATAACCCTAACCCTAACCCTAACACTAACCCTAACCCGTACTCTAACCCTAACCCTAACCCTAACACTAACCCTACCCGTACCCTAACACTAACCCTAACCCTAACCCGTACCCTAACCCTAACCCTAACCCTAAACCTAACCCTAACATTAACCCTAACCCGTACTCTATCCCTAACCCTAACCCTAACCCTAACCGTATTCTAACCCTAACCCAAACCCTCACCCTAACACTAACCCTAACCCTAACCCTAACACTAACCGTACCCCGTACTCTAACCCTAACACAAACCCTAACACTAAACCGTACCCTAACCCTAACCCTAACCCTAACTCTAACCCTAACCGTACTCTAACCGTAACACTAACCCTCACCCTAACCCTAACCGTACTGTAACCCTAACCCGTACCATAACCCGAACCCTAACCCTAAACTTAATTGTAACCCTGACCCGTACTCTAACCCTAAAACTAACCCGTACCCTAACCCCAACCCTAACCCTAACACGTACCCTAACCGTATCCCTAATGCTAACCCTGACCCTAAACCTAAACCTCACCCGTATCCTATCCCTAACCCTAACCCTAACCCTCACCTAAACCTAACCCTAACCCGTACCCTAACCCTAACCCGTAACCTAAACCTAACCCTAACCCTAAACTTAACCCCTACGCTAACCCTATCCCGTACCCTAAACCTAACCCTAACCCGTACCCTAACCCTAACCCTAACCCTAACCCTATCCGTACTCAAACCCTAAACCTAACCCTCACCCTAACACTAACCCTAACCCATACTCTAACACTAACCCTAACCCTAAACCTAACCCTAAACCATACGCTATCCCTAACCTGTACCCTAACACTAACACTCACCCTAACACTATCCCTGAACCGTGCTCTAACCCTAAACCTAACCCTATCTCTAACCCAAACCCGTACTATAACCCTAAACCTAACCCTAACCCTAAACCTAAACCTAATCCATACTCTAACCCTATCCCGTAGCCTAACACTAACTCTAACCCTAACCCCTAACCCTAACGCTAACCTTAACCCTTACCTAACCCGTACCCAAACGGTAAACCTAACCCATACCCTAACACTAACCCAAACCCGTACTCTAACCCTAACCCTAACCCTAACCCTCACCCTAAATGTAAACCTAACCCTAACACTAAACATAACCCTTACCTGTACCCTAACCCTAAATCATACCCTAACCCTAACCCTAAACTTAACCGTAACCCTGACTCGTACCCTAACCCTAAAAGTAACCCATACCAAACCCCAACCCTAACCCTAACCCGTACCCTAACCCTAACCATAACCCTAACCCTAACCCGTACCCTAACCCTAACCCTAAACCTAACCCTAACCCTAACCCTAACACTAATCCAAACCCGTACTCTAACCCTAACCCTAACCCTTAACCTAACCCTAACCGTACTCTAACCCGAACCCTAACCCGAACCCTAACACTAGCCCGTATTCTAACCCTAAACCATACCATAATCCTAACCCTAACCCTAACCTTAAGCGTAACCCTGACCCGTACCCTAACCCTGAATCTAACCCGTACCCTAACCCAAATCCTAACACTAACCCGTACCCTAACCCTATCCCTAACGCTAACCCTGACCCTAAACCTAACCCTAACCCGTACCCTAACTCGTACCGTATCCCGAACTCGTAACCTAACCCTAACCCTAACCTTAACCTAACCCTAACCCTGACCCTAACCCTAAACCTAATCCCGTACCCTACCCTAACCCGCATCCTAAACCTAACCCTAACCCTAGACCTAACCCGTACCCTAACCCTAACCCGTACCCTAACACTAACCCTTACCTTAACCTGTACCATAACCCTAACACTAACCCTAACCCGTACCCTAACCCTAACCCGTACCCTATCCCTAACCCGATGCCTAACCGTAACCCACACCCTAAACCTAACCCTAACCCTAGACTTAATCCGTACCCTAAACCTATCCCGTATCCTAAATCTAATGCTAATCTGTACCCTAACCCTAACACTAACACTAACCCTAATCCTAAACCTTTCCCGTACACTAACCCTAACCCTAACCCTAAACCGTACCCTAACCCTAACCCTAACCCTAAACCTAACCCTGACCCTAACCCTAAACCTAATCCCGTACCCTAACCCTAACCCTAACTCGCATCCTAAACCTAAATCTAACCCTAACCCTAACCCGTACCATAAACTTAACACTAACCCTAACCCGTACAAAAACCCTAACACGTACACTAACCCTAACCCGATGCCTAACCCTAACCCACACACTAAACCTAACCCTAACCCTAGACCTAAACCGTACCCTCAACCTATACCGTACCCTAACCCTAATGCTAACCTGTACCCTAACCCTAACACTAACACTAACCCTAATACTAACCCTATTCCGTACACTAACCCTAACCCGTACCCTAACCCTAACCCGTACCATTACACGTACCTTAACCCTAACCCTAACACGTACCCTCACCCGTAACCTAAACTTAACCCTAACCTGTACGCTAACACGTACCATAACCCTAACACTAATCCTAACCCTAACCATAAACCTACCCAAACCTACCCCTCACCCTAAACCATACCCTAACCCTAACTCGTACCCTAAAACTAACCCTTACCCTAACCCCTAACCCTAACCCTACACCGTACCCTAAACCTAACCCTAACCCTAACTCGTACCCTAACCCTAACCCTAAACCTGACCCTAACCCTAACCCGTACCCTAACCCTAATCCGTACCCAAACACTAACCCTAAACCTAAACCTAAACCTAACCCGTACAGTAACCCTAACCCGTACCCTAAACTTAACCGTAACTCTAAACCTAACCCTAAACCTGACCCTAAACCTAACCCTAACCCGTACCCTAACCGAAACCGTACCCTAACCCTAACCCTAACCCTAACCCTAACCCTATCCATACTCAAACCCTAAACCTAACCCTCACCCTAACACTAACCCTAACCCATACTCTAACACTAACCCTAACCCTAAACCTAACCCTAAACCATACGCTATCCCTAACCCGTACCCTAACACTAACACTAACCCTAACACTATCCCTGAACCGTGGTCTAACCCTAACCTAACCCTATCTCTAACCCAAACCCGTACTATAACACTAAACCTAACCCTAACCCTAAACCTAAACCTAATCCGTACTCTAACCCTATCCCGTAGCCTAACACTAACTCTAACCCTAACCCCTAACCCTAAAGCTAACCTTAACCCTTACCTAACCCGTACCCAAACGGTAAACTTAACCCATACCCTAACACTAACCCAAACCCGTACTCTAACCCTAACCCTAACCCTCACCCTAAACGTAAACCTAACCCTAACACTAACCATAACCCTTACCTGTACCCTAACCCTAAACCATACCCTAACCCTAAACCTAAACTTAACCGTAACCCTGACTCGTACCCTAACCCTAAAAGTAACCCATACCAAACCCCAACCCTAACCCTAACCCGTACCCTAACCCTAACCATAACCCTAACCCTAACCAGTACCCTAACCCTAACCCTAAACCTAACCCTAACCCTAACCCTAACACTAATCCAAACCCGTACTCTAACCCTAACCCTAACCCTTAACCTAACCCTAACCGTACTCTAACCCGAACCCTAACCCGAACCCTAACACTAGCCCGTATTCTAACCCTAACCCGTACCATAATCCTAACCCTAACCCTAACCTTAAGCGTAACCCTGACCCGTACCCTAACCCTGAATCTAACCCGTACCCTAACCCAAACCCTAACACTAACCCGTAACCTAACCCTATCCCTAACGCTAACCCTGACCCTAAACCTAACCCTAACCCGTACCCTAACTCGTACCGTATCCCGAACTCGTAACCTAACCCTAACCCTAACCTTAACCTAACCCTAACCCTGACCCTAACCCTAAACCTAATCCCGTACCCTACCCTAACCCGCATCCTAAACCTAACCCTAACCCTAGACCTAACCCGTACCCTAACCCTAACCCGTACCCTAAAACTAACCCTTACCTTAACCTGTACCATAACCCTAACACTAACCCTAACCCGTACCCTAACCCTAACCCGTACCCTATCCCTAACCCGATGCCTAACCGTAACCCACACCCTAAACCTAACCCTAACCCTAGACTTAATCCGTACCCTAAACCTATCCCGTATCCTAAATCTAATGCTAATCTGTACCCTAACCCTAACACTAACACTAACCCTAATCCTAAACCTATCCTGTACACTAACCCTAACACTAACCCTAAACCGTACCCTAACCCTAACCCTAACCCTAAACCTAACCCTGACCCTAACCCTAAACCTAATCCCGTACCCTAACCCTAACCCTAACTCGCATCCTAAACCTAAATCTAACCCTAACCCTAACCCGTACCATAAACTTAACACTAACCCTAACCCGTACAAAAACCCTAACACGTACACTAACCCTAACCCGATGCCTAACCCTAACCCACACACTAAACCTAACCCTAACCCTAGACCTAAACCGTACCCTCAACCTATACCGTACCCTAACCCTAATGCTAACCTGTACCCTAACCCTAACACTAACACTAAACCTAATACTAACCCTATTCCGTACACTAACCCTAACCCGTACCCTAACCCTAACCCGTGCCATTACACGTACCTTAACCCTAACCCTAACACGTACCCTCACCCGTAACCTAAACTTAACCCTAACCTGTACGCTAACACGTACCATAACCCTAACACTAATCCTAACCCTAACCATAAACCTACCCAAACCTACCCCTCACCCTAACCCATACCCTAACCCTAACTCGTACTCTAAAACTAACCCTTACCCTAACCCCTAACCCTAACCCTACACCGTACCCTAAACCTAACCCTAACCCTAACTCGTACCCTAACCCTAACCCTAAACCTGACCCTAACCCTAACCCGTACCCTAACCCTAATCCGTACCCAAACACTAACCCTAAACCTAAACCTAAACCTAACCCGTACAGTAACCCTAACCCGTACCCTAAACTTAACCGTAACTCTAAACCTAACCCTAAACCTGACCCTAAACCTAACCCTAACCCGTACCCTAACCGAAACCGTACCCTAACCCTAACCCTAACCCTAACCCTAACCCTATCCGTACTCAAACCCTAAACCTAACCCTCACCCTAACACTAACCCTAACCCATACTCTAACACTAACCCTAACCCTAAACCTAACCCTAAACCATATGCTATCCCTAACCCGTACCCTAACACTAACACTAACCCTAACACTATCCCTGAACCGTGGTCTAACCCTAACCTAACCCTATCTCTAACCCAAACCCGTACTATAACACTAAACCTAAACCTAACCCTAAACCTAAACCTAATCCGTACTCTAACCCTATCCCGTAGCCTAACACTAACTCTAACCCTAACCCCTAACCCTAAAGTTAACCTTAACCCTTACCTAACCCGTACCCAAACGGTAAACCTAACCCATACCCTAACACTAACCCAAACCCGTACTCTAACCCTAACCCTAACCCTCACCCTAAACGTAAACCTAACCCTAACACTAACCATAACCCTTACCTGTACCCTAACCCTAAACCATACCCTAACCCTAACCCTAAACTTAACCGTAACCCTGACTCGTACCCTAACCCTAAAAGTAACCCATACCAAACCCCAACCCTAACCCTAACCCGTACCCTAACCCTAACCATAACCCTAACCCTAACCCGTACCCTAACCCTAACCCTAAACCTAACCCTAACCCTAACCCTAACACTAATCCAAACCCGTACTCTAACCCTAACCCTTAACCTAACCCTAACCGTACTCTAACCCGAACCCTAACCCGAACCCTAACACTAGCCCGTATTCTAACCCTAACCCGTACCATAATCCTAACCCTAACCCTAATCTTAAGCGTAACCCTGACCCGTACCCTAACCCTGAATCTAACCCGTACCCTAACCCAAACCCTAACACTAACCCGTACCCTAACCCTATCCCTAACGCTAACCCTGACCCTAAACCTAACCCTAACCCGTACCCTAACTCGTACCGTATCCCGAACTCGTAACCTAACCCTAACCCTAACCTTAACCTAACCCTAACCCTGACCCTAACCCTAAACCTAATCCCGTACCCTACCCTAACCCGCATCCTAAACCTAACCCTAACCCGTACCCTAACACTAACCCTTACCTTAACCTGTACCATAACCCTAACACTAACCCTAACCCGTACCCTAACCCTAACCCGTACCCTATCCCTAACCCGATGCCTAACCGTAACCCACACCCTAAACCTAACCCTAACCCTAGACTTAATCCGTACCCTAAACCTATCCCGTATCCTAAATCTAATGCTAATCTGTACCCTAACCCTAACACTAACACTAACCCTAATCCTAAACCTATCCTGTACACTAACCCTAACACTAACCCTAAACCGTACCCTAACCCTAACCCTAACCCTAAACCTAACCCTGACCCTAACCCTAAACCTAATCCCGTACCCTAACCCTAACCCTAACTCGCATCCTAAACCTAAATCTAACCCTAACCCTAACCCGTACCATAAACTTAACACTAACCCTAACCCGTACAAAAACCCTAACACGTACACTAACCCTAACCCGATGCCTAACCCTAACCCACACACTAAACCTAACCCTAACCCTAGACCTAAACCGTACCCTCAACCTATACCGTACCCTAACCCTAATGCTAACCTGTACCCTAACCCTAACACTAACACTAAACCTAATACTAACCCTATTCCGTACACTAACCCTAACCCGTACCCTAACCCTAACCCGTGCCATTACACGTACCTTAACCCTAACCCTAACACGTACCCTCACCCATAACCTAAACTTAACCCTAACCTGTACGCTAACACGTACCATAACCCTAACACTAATCCTAACCCTAACCATAAGCCTACCAAAACCTACCCCTCACCCTAACCCATACCCTAACCCTAACTCGTACCCTAAAACTAACCCTTACCCTAACCCTAACCCTACACCGTACCCTAAACCTAACCCTAACCCTAACTCGTACCCTAACCCTAACCCTAAACCTGACCCTAACCCTAACCCGTACCCTAACCCTAATCCGTACCCAAACACTAACCCTAAACCTAAACCTAAACCTAACCCGTACAGTAACCCTAACCCGTACCCTAAACCTAACCGTAACTCTAAACCTAACCCTAAACCTGACCCTAAACCTAACCCTAACCCGTACCCTAACCGAAACCGTACCCTAACCCTAACCCTAAACCTAACCCGTACCCTATCCCTAAACGTAACGCTAACCCGTACCCAAACCCTATCCCTAACACTTACCATAACCCTATCCCTAACCCTAACTCGCACACTAAACCTAACCCTAACCCTAGACCTAACACGTACACTAACCCTATCCCGTAGCCCAGCCTTAACCCTAACCCGAACCCTAACCCTACGCTAACCCGTACCCTCACCCTACCTGTAGCCTAACACTAAATCTAACCCTAAACCCTAACCCTAACCCTAACCCTTACCCTAACCCGTACCCAAACGGTAAACCTAACACTTACCCTAACACTAACCCAAACCCGTACTATACCCCTAAACCTAACCCAAACCCGCACCCTTAACTTAACCCTAATCCTAACGCAAACCATAACCCTTAACCGTAACCTAACCCTAACCCATACCCTAAACCTAACACTAACCTTATACGTAACACTAACCCGTAACATAAACCTAAAACTAACCAATACCTTAACCCCAACCCTAATCCTAACCCATACCCTAACACTAACCCTAACCCTAAACCTGACCCTAAACCTAAACCTAACACTTACACTAACCCTAACCCTAACCCGCACCCTAAACCTAACCCTAACCTGTACCATAACCCTAACCCATAACCTAACCTAACCCCAACCCTAAACTTAACCCGTAGGCTAACCCTATCCCGTACCCTAAACCTAACCCTAACCCGTAAACTAACCCTAAACCTAACCCTAAGCCTAACCCGTACATTATCTCTAACACTAACCCTAACACTAACCCTACCCCGTATTCTAAACCTAACCCTAACCCTAACCCTAAACCGTACTCTATCCCTGACCATAACCCTAACTCTAACCCTAACACTAACCCTAACCCGTACTCTAACCCTAACCCTAACCCTAACACTAACCCTACCCGTACCCTAACACTAACCCTAACCCTAACCCGTACCCTAACCCTAACCCTAAACCTAACCCTAACATTAACCCTAACCCGTATTCTATCCCTAACCCTAACCCTAACCCTAACCCTAACCGTATTCTAACCCTAACCCAAACCCTCACCCTAACACTAACCCTAACCCTAACCCTAACACTAACCCTACCCCGTACTCTAACCCTAACACAAACCCTAACACTAAACCGTACCCTAACCCTAACCCTAACCCTAACTCTAACCCTAACCCTAACCCTAACCCTAACTGTACTCTAACCATAACACTAACCCTCACCCTAACCCTAACCGTACTGTAACCCTAACCCGTACCATAACCCGAACCCTAACCCTAAACTTAATTGTAACCCTGACCCGTACTCTAACCCTAAAACTGACCCGTACCCTAACCCCAACCCTAACCCAAAAACGTACCCTAACCGTATCCCTAATGCTAACCCTGACCCTAAACCTAAACCTCACCCGTATCCTATCCCTAACCCTAACCCTAACCCTCACCTAAACCTAACCCTAACCCGTACCCTA
Organism: Urocyon cinereoargenteus; assembly: GCA_032313775.1. Taxonomy (NCBI): domain Eukaryota; kingdom Metazoa; phylum Chordata; class Mammalia; order Carnivora; family Canidae; genus Urocyon; species Urocyon cinereoargenteus. Next base: position 98,078,111 of record JAVLSZ010000003.1, read on the forward strand.
ACCCTAAACTGTAACCTAAACCTAACCCTAACCCTAAACTTAACCCCTACGCTAACCCTATCCCGTACCCTAAACCTAACCCTAACCCGTACCCTAACCCTAACCCTAACCCTAACCCTATCCGTACTCAAACCCTAAACCTAACCCTCACCCTAACACTAACCCTAACCCTAAACCTAACCCTAAACCATACGCTATCCCTAACCCGTACCCTAACACTAACACTAACCCTAACACTATCCCTGAACCGTGCTCTAACCCTAAACCTAACCCTATCTCTAACCCAAACCCGTACTATAACCCTAAACCTAACCCTAACCCTAAACCTAAACCTAATCCGTACTCTAACCCTATCCCGTAGCCTAACACTAACTCTAACCCTAACCCCTAACCCTAACGCTAACCTTAACCCTTACCTAACCCGTACCCAAACGGTAAACCTAACCCATACCCTAACACTAACCCAAACCCGTACTCTAACCCTAACCCTAACCCTAACCCTCACCCTAAACGTAAACCTAACCCTAACACTAACCATAACCCTTACCTGTACCCTAACCCTAAACCATACCCTAACCCTCCCTAACCCTAAATTTAACCGTAACCCTGACTCGTACCCTAACCCTAAAAGTAACCCATACCAAACCCCAACCCTAACCCTAACCCGTACCCTAACCCTAACCATAACCCTAACCCTAACCCTAACCCGTACCGTAACCCTAACCCTAAACCTAACCCTAACCCTAACCCTAACACTAATCCAAACCCGTACTCTAACCCTAACCCTAACCCTTAACCTAACCCTAACCGTACTCTAACCCGAACCCTAACCCGAACCCTAACACTAGCCCGTATTCTAACCCTAACCCGTACCATAATCCTAAACCTAACCCTAACCTTAAGCGTAACCCTGACCCGTACCCTAACCCTAAATCTAACCCGTACCCTAACCCAAACCCTAACACTAACCAGTACCCTAACCCTATCCCTAACACTAACCCTGACCCTAAACCTAACCCTAACCCGTACCCTAACCCTAACCCTAACACTAACCCTCACCTAAACCTATCCCTAACCCGTACCCTAACCCTAACCCGTAACCGAAACCTAACCCTAACCCTAAAGTTAACCCGTACGCTAACACTATCCCGTTCCCCAAACCTAACGCTAACCCGTACCCTAACCCTAACCCTAACCCTAACATTATCTGAACTCTAAACCTAACCCTAACCTAACCCTAACACTAACCATAACCCGTACTCTAACCCTAACCCTAAACTTAACCCTAACCTGTACCCTAACCCTAACCCGTAACCTAAACCTAACCCTAACCCTAAACTTAACCCGTATGCTAACCCTATCCTGTACCCTAAACGTAACCCGAACCCGTACCCTACACCCTAACCCTAACCATATCCGCACTCTAACCCTAACCCTAACCCAAACCCTAACACTAACCCTAACCCGTACCCTAACCCTAACCCTAACCATTACCCTAACCGTACTCTAACCCTAACCCTCACACTTACACTAAGCCGTACTCTAACCCTAACCCGTACCATAATCCTAACCCTAACCCTAACACTAAGCGTAACCTTGACCCGTAGCATAACCCTAAATCTAACCCGTACCCTAACCCCAACCCTAACCCTAACCCGTACCCTAAACCTATCCCTAATGCTAACCCTGACCCTAAACCTAACCCTAAACCGTACCCTAACCCTAACCCTAACACTAACCCTCACCTAAACCTAACCCTAACCCGTACCCTAAACCTAACCCATACCCTAAACCTAACCCTAACCCTAAACTTAACCCGTATGCTAAACCTATCCCGTACCCTAAACCTAACCCTAACCCGTACCCTAACCCTAACCTTAACCCAAACACTATCCGAACTCTAACCCTAACCCTAACCTAACCCTTACACTAACCATAACCCGTACTCTAACCCTAACCCTAAACCTAACCCTAACCTGTACCCTAACCCTAACCCGTAACCTAATCCTAACCTAACCCTAAACTTAACCCGTACACTAACCCTATCCTGTACCCTAAACCTAACCCTAACCTGTACCCTAACCATAACCCTAACCCTATCCGCACTCTAACCCTAAACCTAACCCTAACCCTAAAACTAACCCTAACCCATACACTAACCCTAAGCCTAAACCTAAACCTAAACCTAACCCGTACTCTAACCCTAACCCGTACCCTAACACTAACCCTTACCCTAACCCTAAACTTAACCCTACCCTAACCCTAAACGTAACCCTAACCCGTACCCAAAACCTAACCCTAACACGTATCCTAACCCTAACCCTAACCTAACCCGCACGCTAAACCCAACCCTAACCCTAGACCTAACACGTACACTAAACCTATCCCATACCGTAACCTTAACCCTAACCCGTACCGTAACCCTAACACTAACCCTAACCCTAACCCTAACCCGTACACTAACCCTAACCCTAACCCTAAACGTACCCTAACCCTAACCCTAACCCTAACCCTAACACTAACCCTAACCCGTACTCTAACCTAACCCTAATCCTAAACCTAACCCTTACCCGTACTCTAACCCTAACACTAACCCTAACCCTAAACCTAACCATAAAACTTACCCGTACCCTATCCCTAACCCATACCTTAACACTAACCCTAACTTTAACCGTAACCCTACCCCGTACCCCAACCTTAAAACTAACCCGTACCCTAACCCCAACCCTAACCCTAACCCGTACCATAACCCTATCCCTAACCCTAACCCGCACCTAAACCTAACCCTATCCCGTACCCTAACACTAACCCGTAACCTAAACCTAACCCTAACCCTAAATTTAACCCGTACACTAACCCTATCCCGTACCCTAAACCTAACCCTAACCCGTACCCTAACCCTAACCCTAAACCTAACCCTATCCGTACACTAACCCTAACCCTAACCCTAACACTAAACCTAACCCGTACTCTAACCCTAACCCTAACCCTAAACCTAACCCTAACCCATACTCTAACCCTAACCCGTACCCTAACACTAACCCTTACCCTAACCCTAAACCTAACACGTACCCTAAACCTAAACGTAACCCTAACCAGTACCCAAACCCTAACCCTAACACGTACCCTAACCCTAACCCTAACCCGCACACTAAACCTAACCCTAAATCTAGACCTAACACATACACTAAACCTATCTCGTACCGGAACCTTAAACTTAACACGTACCGTAACCCTAACAATAAGCCTAACCCTAAACCTAAACCTAAACCTAACCCATACATTAACCCTAACCCGAACCCTAACTCGTACCCTAACCCTACCCGTAGCCTAACCCTAACTCTAACGCTAACCCCTAACCCTAAACCTAACCCTAACCCTTACCCTAACCCGTACCCAAATGGTAAACCTAACCCGTACCCTAACTCTAACCCAAACCCGTACTCTAACCCTAACCATAACCCTAATCCACACACTAAAACTAACACTAACACAAGACCTAAGACGTACACTAAACCTATCCCGTACCGGAACCTTAAACCTAACCCGTACCATAACCCTAATAATAAGCCTAACCCTAAACCTAACCCTAACCCATTCCGTACCCTAAACCTAACCTGTACCCTAACCCTTAACCTAACCCTAACCCTAACCCATACCCTAAACCTAACACTAACCCATACCCTAACCCTAAACCTACCCTAAGACTGACCCTAACCCTAACCCTAACACATACCCTAAGCCTAACCCATACCCAACCCTAACCCTAACCCTAACACTAACACTAAACCTACCCCGTACCCTAACCCTAAACCTAACCGTAACCCGTACTCGTACACTAAATCTAACCCTACCCTAACCCTATCACTAACCCTAACCCGTACTCTAACCCTATCCTAACCCTAAAACTAACCCTAACCCTAACCCTAACCCATAACCTAAACCTAACCCTAACCCTAAATTTAACCCCTACGCTAACCCTATCCCGTACCCTAACCCTAACCCTAACCCGTACCCTAACCCTAACCCTAACCCTAACCCTATCCGTACTCAAACCCTAAACCTAACCCTCACCATAACACTAACCCTAACCCATACTATAACACTAACCCTAACCCTAAACGTAACCCTAAACCATAGGCTATCCCTAACCCGTACCCTAACACTAACACTAACCCTAACACTATCCCTGAACCGTACTCTAACCCTAAACCTAACCCTATCTCTAACCCAAATCCGTACTATAACCCTAATCCTAACCCTAACCCTAAACTTAACCCTAATCCATACTCTAACCCTATCCCATAGCCTAACACTAACTCTAACCCTAACCCCTAACCCTAAACCTAACCCTAACCCTTACCTAACCCGTACCCAAATGGTAAACCTAACCCGCACCCTAACACTAACCCAAACCCGTACTCTAACACTAACCCTAACACTAAACCTCACCCTAAACCTAAACCTAACCCTAACCATAACCATAACCCTTACCCGTACCCTAACCCTAAACCATACCCTAACCCTAACCCTAAACTTAACGGTAAACCTGACTCATACCCTAACCCTAAAAGTAACCCGTACCAAAACCAGACCCTAACCCTAACCCGTACCCTAACCCTTAACCATAACCCTAACTCTAACCCTAACCCATACCCTAACCCTAACCCTAACCCTAACCCTAAACCTTACTCTAACCCTAACCCTAACCCGAACCCTAACCGTATTCTAAACCTAACCCTAACCCTCACCCTAACCGTAACCCATACTGTAACCCTAACCCGTACCATAACCCTAATCCTAACCCGTACCCTAACCCTAAAACTAATTCGTACCCTAACCCTAACCGTAACCCTGACCTAACCCTAACCCTATCCCGTATCCTAAACCTAACCTGTACCCTATCCCTAAACCTAACCCTAACCCATACCTTAAACCTAACCCTAACCCGTAACCTAACCCTAAACCTACCCTAAACCTGACCCTAACCCTAACACTAAAAGGTACCCTAAGCCTAACCCATAACCTAAACCTAACACTAACCCTAACACTAACACCAAACCTAACCCGTACTCTAACCCTAACCCTTACCCTAACCCATACCCGTACACTAAAACTAACTCTAACCCTAACCCTAACACTAACCCTAACCTGTACATTAACCCTAACCCTAACACTAACACTAACCTTACCCCGTACTCTAACACTAACCCTAACCCTAACCCTAACCCGTACTCTAACCTTGACCCTAACCCTAACCCTAACACTAACCCTAACCTGTACTCTTTTTTTAAATTTTTTTAAATTATTTTTCCTAACCTGTACTCTAACCCTAACCCTAACCGTAACCTAACCCTAACCCTAACCCTAACCTAACCCTAACCCGTACTCTAACCCTAACCCGTACACTAACACTAACCCTTACCCTAACCCTAAACTTAACCCATACCCTATCCCTAAACGTAAACCTAACCCGTACCCAAAACCTAACCCTAACACGTACCCTAACCCTAACCCTAACACTAACCCTATCCGTACACTAACACGAAACCTAACCCTAACACTAAACCTAACCCGTACTCTAACTCTAACCCTAACCCTAAACCTAACCCTAACCCATACTCTAAACCTAACCCGTACCCTAACACTAACCCTTACCCTAACCCTAAATCTAACACGTACCCTAACCCTAAACGTAACCTTAACCAGTACCCAAACCCTAACCCTAACACGTACCCTAACCCTAACCCTAACCTGCACACAAAACCTAACCCTAAATCTAGACCTAACACGTACACTAAACCTATCCCGTACCGGAACCTTAAACCTAACCCGTACCGTAACCCTAACATTAAGCCTAACCCTAAACCTAAACCTAACCCTAACCCGTACACTAACCCTAACCCGAACCCTAACTCGTACCCTAACCCTACCCGTAGCCTAACCCTAACTCTAATGCTAACCCGTAACCCTAAAACTAACCCTAACCCTTATCCTAACCCGTACCCAAACGGTAAACCTAACCTGTACCCTAACTCTAACACAAACCCGTACTCTAACCCTAACCCTAACCCTAACCCACACACTAAACCTAACCCTAACACTAGACCTAACACGTACACTAAACCTATCCCGTACCGGCACCTTAAACCTAACCCGTACAATAACCCTAACAATAAGCCTAACCCTAAACCTAACCCTAACCCTATCCCGTACCCTAAACCTAACCTGTACCCTAACCCTAAACCTATCCCTAACCCGTACCCTAAACCTATCACTAACCCGTACCCTAACCCTAAACCTACCCTAAACCTGACCCTAACACTAACACTAACACGTACCCTAAGCCTAACCCATAACCTAACCCTAACCCTAACCCTAACACTAACACTAAACCTACCCCGTACCCTAACCCTAACCCTAACCCGTACCCGTACACTAAACCTAACCCTAACCCTAACCCGTACTCTAAACCTAATCCTAACCCTAACACTAACCCGTACTCTAACCCTGACCCTAACCCTAACCCTAACACTAACCCTAACCCGTACTCTAACCTAAACCTAACCCTAACCGTAACCTAACCCTAACCCTAAACCTCACCCTAACCCGAACCCGTACTGTAACCCTAACCCATACCATAACCCTAACCCTAATGCGTACTCTAACCCTAACCCTAATTCGTACCCTAACCCTAACCCCAACCCTGACCCTAACCCTAACCCTAACACGTACCCTAAACCTAACCTGTACCATAACCCTAACCCTAACCTAACTCACACCCTAAACTTAACCCTAACCCTAACCCAAACCATAACCCTTAAACTTAACTTAACCCTAACCCATAACCTAACCCTAAACCTAACCATAACCATAATCCCTACCTGTACCCTAAACGTAAAACTAACCCGCACCCTAACCGCAACCCTAACCCGTACCCTAACACTAAACCTAACCCTAACCCTGACCCTAAACCTAAGCCTAACCCTTACACTAATCCTAACCCTAACCCGCACCCTAACACTAACCCTAACCCTAACCCTTTAACTAACCCTAACCTGTACTCTAGCCCTAACCCTAACCGTATTCTAACCCTAACTCTAAACCTCACCCTAACCCTAACCCGTACTGTAAACCTACCCCGTACCATAACCATAACCCTAACCAGTACCCTAACCCTAACCCTAATTCGTACCCTAACCCTAACCCTAACCCTGACCCTAACCCTAACCCTAACCCGTACCCTAAACCTAACCCGTACCCTAACCCTAACCCAAACCCGTACACTAAACCTAACCCTAACCCATACCCTAACCCTAAACCTAACCCTAAACCTGACCCTAACCCTAAACATAACCCGTACCCTAAGCCTAACCGATACCCAAACCCTAACCCTAAAACTAACCCTACCCCATACTCTAACCCTAACCCTAACCCTAACCCTAACCCCTACCCGTACCCTCACCCTAACCCTAACCCTAACCCTAACACTAACCCTATCCCGTGCTCTAACCCTAACCCTAACCCTAACCCTAACCGTACTCTAACCCGTACCGTAAACCTCACCCTAACCCTAACACATACCCTAACACTAACTCTAAACCTGACCCTAACCCTAAACCTAACCCGTACGCTAAACCTAACCATACCCTAAACCTAACCCTAAACCTAACCCTAACCCTATCCCGTACCCTTAACCTAACCCTAAACCTTGTCCTACCCCATACCCAACCCTATCCTGTACACTAACCCTAACCATAACCCGTACCTAAACCCTAAGAGTAACCCTAACCCATACTTTAGCGCTAACCCTAACCCTAACCCTAAGCCTAACCCGCACCCTAAACCGAAACCTAACCGTAACTCTAACCATAACCCTTACCCGTACCCTAACCCTAAACAATAACCTAACACTGACCCTAACATTAACCGTAACCCTAACCCGTACCGTAACCCTAAAAATAACCTGTACCGTAACCCCAACCCTAACCCTAATCCTAACCCTGACCCTAAACGTAACCCTAACCCGTATCCAAACCCTAACCATAACACGTACCCTAACCCTAACCCTAACCCTTGCCATAAACCGTACCCAAACGGTAAACTTAAACCGTACCATAACACTAACCCAAACCAGTACTCTAACCCTAACCCTAACCATAACCATAACCCGCACCCTAAACTTAACCCTAACCCTAACGCAAAACATAATCCTTAACCGTAACCTAACCCTAACCCATACTGTAACCCTAACCCTAACCTTAACCGTACCCTAACCCATACACTAACCCCAAAAGTAACCCGTACACTACTCCCAACCCTAACCCTAACCCGTAACCTAACACTAACCCTAACCTTAACCCTGACCCTAAACCTAACACTAAACCTTACACTAATCCTTACCCTACCCTAAACCGCACCCAAAACCTCACCCTAACCCGAACCCTAACCCTAACCCGTGACCTAAACCTAACCATAACCCTAAACTTAACCCGTACACTAACCATATCCCGAATCCGAAACCTAACCCTAACCCGTATCCTAACCCTAAACTTAACCCTAAGCCTAAACCGTACATTAATCCCAAACCTAACCCTAACACTAACCCTACCCCATACTCTAACCCTAACCCTAACACTAACACTAATCCTACACCGTACTCTAACCCTAAACCTAACCCTACCCGTACCCTAACACTAACCCTAACCCTAACCCTAACCCGTACTCTAACCCTAACCCTAACCCTAGCCGTACTCTAACCGTAACCCTAACCCTCACCCTAACCCTAACCCGTACTGTAACCCTAACCCTAAACCTAACACTAACCCTACCCCGTATCTAACACTAACCCTAAACCTAACCCTAACCTTCTAACCCTAACCCTAACCCTAAGACTAACCCTAACCCGTACTCTAACCCTAACCCTAACCCTAACCCTAACCGTATTCTAAACCTAACCCTAACCCTCACCCTAACTGTAACCCGTACTGTAACCCTAACCCGTACCATATCATAACCCTAACCCGTAACCTAACCCTAACCCTAATTCGTACCCTAACCCTAACCGTAACCCTGACCCTAAGCCTAACCCTATCCCGTATCCTAAACCTAACCTGTACCCTAACCCTAAACCTAACCCTAACCCGTACCCTAAACCTAACCCTAACCCGTACCCTAACCCTAAACCTACCCTAAACCTGACCCTAACCCTAATCCTAACACGTAACCTAAGCCTAACCCATAACCTAAACCTAACACTAACCCTAACACTAACACCAAACCTAACCAGTACTCTAACCCTAACCCAAACCCTAACCCATACCCGTACACTAAACCTAACCCTAACCCTAACACTAACCCTAACCTGTACTCTAACCCTAACCCTAAACCTAACACTAACCCTACCCCGTACTCTAACACTAACCCTAACCCTAACCCTAACCCGTACTCTAACCCTGACCCTAACCCTAACCCTAACACTAACCCTAACCTGTACTGTTTTTTTTTATTTTTTTAAATTTTTTTCCTAACCTGTACTCTAACCCTAACCCTAACCCTAACCGTAACCTAACCCAAACCCTAACCCTAAACCTAACCCTAACCCGTACTCTAACCCTAACCCGTACCCTAACACTCTCCCTTACCCTAACCCTAAACTTAACCCATACACTAACCCTAAACGTAACCCTAACCCATACCCAAAACCTAACCCTAACACGTACCCTAACCCTAACCCTAACCTAACCCGCACACTAAACCTAACCTTAACCCTATACCTAACACGTACACTAAACCTATCCCGTACCGTAACCTTAACCCTACCCCGTACCATAACCCTAACACTAACCCTAACCCTAACCCTAACCCGTACACTAACCCTAACCCTTACCCTAAACGTACCCTAACCCTAAACCTAACCCAAACCCTAACACTAACCCTAACCCGTACTATAACCTAACCATAATCCTAAACCTAACCCTTACCCGTACTCTAACCCTAACACTAACCCTAACCCTAACCCTAACCATAAACCTTACCCGTACCCTATCCCTAACCCATACCCTAACACTAACCCTAACTTTAACCGTAACCCTACCCCGTACACCAACCGTAAAACTAACCCGTACCCTAACCCTAACCCGTACCATAACCCTATCCCTAACCCTAACCCTGACCCTAAACCTAACCCTAACCCGTACCATAACTCTAACCCGCACCTAAACCTAACCCTATCCCGTACCCTAACACTAACCCGTAACCTAAACCTAGCCCTAACCCTAAATTTAACCCGTACACTAACCCTATCCCGTACCCTAAACCTAACCCTAACCCGTACCCTAACCCTAATCCTAACCCTAAACCTAAAGCTAACCCATACTTTAATCCTAACCCGTACCCTAACACTAACCCTTACCCTAACCCTAAACCTAACACGTACCCTAACCCTGAACGTAACCCTAACCAGTACCCAAACCCTAACCCTAACATGTACCCTAACCCTAACCCTAACCCGCACACTAAACCTAACCTTAACTCTAGACCTAACACGTACACTAAACCTATCCCGTACCGGAACCTTAAACCTAACCCGTACCGTAACCCTAAAAATAAGCCTAACCCTAAACCTAAAACTAACCCTAACCCGTACAATAACCCTAACCCGAAACATAACTCATACCCTAACCCTACCCGTAGCCTAACGCTAACTCTAACGCTAACCTCTAACCCTAAACCTAACCCTAAACCTTACCCGAACCCGTACCCAAAGGATAAACCAAACTCATACCCTAACTCTAACCCAAACCCGTACTCTAACCCTAACCCTAACCCTAACCCGCACACTAAACCTAACCCTAACACTAGACCTAACACATACACTAAACCTATCCCATGCCGGAACCTTAAACCTAACCCGTACCATAACCCTAACAATAAGCCTAACCCTAAACCTAACCCTAACCCTATCCCGTACCGTAAACTTAACCTGTACCCTAACCCTAAACCTAACCATAACCCGTACCCTAAAGCTAACACTAACCCGTACCCTAACCCTAAACCTACCCTAAACCTGATCCTAACCCTAAACCTAACACGTACCCTAAGCCTAACCCATAACCTAACCCTAACCATAACCCTAACACTAACACTAAACCTACCCCGTACTCTAACCCTAACCCTAACCCTAACCCGTACCCGTACACTAAACCTAACCCTAACCCTAAAACTAACCCTAACCCGTACTCTAACCCTAATCCTAACCCTAACACTAACCTGTACTCTAACCCTGACACTAACCCTAACCCTAACACTAACCCTAAAGCGTACTCTAACCCTAAGCCTAACCCTAACCGTAACCTAACCCTAACCCTAACACTCACCCTAACACGAACCCGTACTGTAACCCTAACCCGTACCATAACCCTAACCCTAATGCGTACTCTAACCCTAACCCTAATTCGTACCGTAACCCTAACCCTAACCCTGACCCTAACCCTAACCCTAACCCGTACCCTAAACCTAACCTGTACCCTAACCCTAAACCTATCCCTAACTCGTACCCTAAACCTAACACTAACCTGTACCCTAACCCTAAACCTACCCTAAACCTGACTCTAACACTAACACTAACACGTACCCTAAGCCTAACCCATAACCTAACCCTAACCCTAACCCTAACACTAACACTAAACCTACCCCGTACCCTAACCCTAACCCTAACACGTACCTGTACACTAAACCTAACCCTAACCCTAACCCGTACTCTAACCCTAACCCTAACCCTAACACGTACCTGTACACTAAACCTAACCCTAACCCTAACCCGTACTCTAACCCTAACCCTAACCCTAACACGTACCTGTACACTAAACCTAACCCTAAACCTAACCCGTACTCTAACCCTAATCCTAACCCTAACACTAACCCGTACTCTAACCCTGACCTTAACCCTAACCCTAAACCTCACCCTAACCCGAACCCGTACTGTAACCCTAACCCATACCATAACCCTAACCCTAATGCGTACTCTAACCCTAATCCTAATTCGTACCCTAACCCTAACCCCAACCCTGACCCTAACCCTAACCCTAACACGTACCCTAAACCTAACCTGTACCATAACACTAACCCTAACCTAACTCACACCCTAAACTTAACCCTAACCCTAACCCAAACCATAACCCTTAAACTTAACTTAACCCTAACCCATAACCTAACCCTAAAACTAAACATAACCATAATCCCTACCTGTACCCTAAACGTAAAACTAACCCGCACCCTAACCGCAACCCTAACCCGTACCCTAACACTAAACCTAACCCTAACCCTGACCCTAAACCTAAGCCTAACCCTTACACTAATCCTAACCCTAACCCGCACTCTAACACTAACCCTAACCCTAACCCTAAAACTAACCCTAACCTGTACTCTAACCCTAACCCTAACCCTAACCGTATTCTAACCCTAACTCTAAACCTCACCCTAACCCTAACCCGTACTGTAAACCTACCCCGTACCATAACCATAACCCTAACCAGTACCCTAACCCTAACCCTAATTCGTACCCTAACCCTAACCCTAACCCTGACCCTAACCCTAACCCTAACCCGTACCCTAAACCTAACCCGTACCCTAACCCTAACCCAAACCCGTACACTAAACCTAACCCTAACCCATACCCTAACCCTAAACCTAACCCTAAACCTGACCCTAACCCTAAACATAACCCGTACCCTAAGCCTAACCGATACCCAAACCCTAACCCTAACCCTAACACTAACCCTACCCCATACTCTAACCCTAACCCTAACCCTAACCCCTACCCGTACCCTCACCCTAACCCTAACCCTAACACTAACCCTATCCCGTGCTCTAACCCTAACCCTAACCCTAACCCTAACCCTAACCGTACTCTAACCCGTACCGTAAACCTCACCCTAACCCTAACACATACCCTAACACTAACTCTAAACCTGACCCTAACCCTAAACCTAACCCGTATGCTAAACCTAACCATACCCTAAACCTAAACCTAAACCTAACCCTAACCCTATCCCGTACCCTTAACCTAACCCTAAACCTTGTCCTACCCCATACCCAACCCTATCCTGTACACTAACCCTAACCATAACCCGTACCTAAACCCTAAGAGTAACCCTAACCCATACTTTAGCGCTAACCCTAACCCTAACCCTAAGCCTAACCCGCACCCTAAACCGAAACCTAACCGTAACTCTAACCATAACCCTTACCCGTACCCTAACCCTAAACAATAACCTAACACTGACCCTAACATTAACCGTAACCCTAACCCGTACCGTAACCCTAAAAATAACCTGTACCGTAACCCCAACCCTAACCCTAATCCTAACCCTGACCCTAAACGTAACCCTAACCCGTATCCAAACCCTAACCATAACACGTACCCTAACCCTAACCCTAACCCTTGCCATAAACCGTACCCAAACGGTAAACTTAAACCGTACCATAACACTAACCCAAACCAGTACTCTAACCCTAACCCTAACCATAACCATAACCCGCACCCTAAACTTAACCCTAACCCTAACGCAAAACATAATCCTTAACCGTAACCTAACCCTAACCCATACTGTAACCCTAACCCTAACCTTAACCGTACCCTAACCCATACACTAACCCCAAAAGTAACCCGTACACTACTCCCAACCCTAACCCTAACCCGTAACCTAACACTAACCCTAACCTTAACCCTGACCCTAAACCTAACACTAAACCTTACACTAATCCTTACCCTACCCTAAACCGCACCCAAAACCTCACCCTAACCCGAACCCTAACCCTAACCCGTGACCTAAACCTAACCATAACCCTAAACTTAACCCGTACACTAACCATATCCCGAATCCGAAACCTAACCCTAACCCGTATCCTAACCCTAAACTTAACCCTAAGCCTAAACCGTACATTAATCCCAAACCTAACCCTAACACTAACCCTACCCCATACTCTAACCCTAACCCTAACACTAACACTAATCCTACACCGTACTCTAACCCTAAACCTAACCCTACCCGTACCCTAACACTAACCCTAACCTTAACCCTAACCCGTACTCTAACCCTAACCCTAACCCTAGCCGTACTCTAACCGTAACCCTAACCCTCACCCTAACCCTAACCCGTACTGTAACCCTAACCCTAAACCTAACACTAACCCTACCCCGTATCTAACACTAACCCTAAACCTAACCCTAACCTTCTAACCCTAACCCTAACCCTAAGACTAACCCTAACCCGTACTCTAACCCTAACCCTAACCCTAACCCTAACCGTATTCTAAACCTAACCCTAACCCTCACCCTAACTGTAACCCGTACTGTAACCCTAACCCGTACCATATCCATAACCCTAACCCGTAACCTAACCCTAACCCTAATTCGTACCCTAACCCTAACCGTAACCCTGACCCTAAGCCTAACCCTATCCCGTATCCTAAACCTAACCTGTACCCTAACCCTAAACCTAACCCTAACCCGTACCCTAAACCTAACCCTAACCCGTACCCTAACCCTAAACCTACCCTAAACCTGACCCTAACCCTAATCCTAACACGTAACCTAAGCCTAACACATAACCTAAACCTAACACTAACCCTAACACTAACACCAAACCTAACCAGTACTCTAACCCTAACCCAAACCCTAACCCATACCCGTACACTAAACCTAACCCTAACCCTAACACTAACCCTAACCTGTACTCTAACCCTAACCCTAAACCTAACACTAACCCTACCCCGTACTCTAACACTAACCCTAACCCTAACCCTAACCCGTACTCTAACCCTGACCCTAACCCTAACCCTAACACTAACCCTAACCTGTACTGTTTTTTTTTATTTTTTTAAATTTTTTTCCTAACCTGTACTCTAACCCTAACCCTAACCCTAACCGTAACCTAACCCAAACCCTAACCCTAAACCTAACCCTAACCCGTACTCTAACCCTAACCCGTACCCTAACACTCTCCCTTACCCTAACCCTAAACTTAACCCATACACTAACCCTAAACGTAACCCTAACCCATACCCAAAACCTAACCCTAACACGTACCCTAACCCTAACCCTAACCTAACCCGCACACTAAACCTAACCTTAACCCTATACCTAACACGTACACTAAACCTATCCCGTACCGTAACCTTAACCCTACCCCGTACCATAACCCTAACACTAACCCTAACCCTAACCCTAACCCGTACACTAACCCTAACCCTTACCCTAAACGTACCCTAACCCTAAACCTAACCCAAACCCTAACACTAACCCTAACCCGTACTCTAACCTAACCCTAATCCTAAACCTAACCCTTACCCGTACTCTAACCCTAACACTAACCCTAACCCTAACCCTAACCATAAACCTTACCCGTACCCTATCCCTAACCCATACCCTAACACTAACCCTAACTTTAACCGTAACCCTACCCCGTACCCCAACCATAAAACTAACCCGTACCCTAACCCTAACCCGTACCATAACCCTATCCCTAACCCTAACCCTGACCCTAAACCTAACCCTAACCCGTACCATAACTCTAACCCGCACCTAAACCTAACCCTATCCCGTACCCTAACACTAACCCGTAACCTAAACCTAGCCCTAACCCTAAATTTAACCCGTACACTAACCCTATCCCGTACCCTAAACCTAACCCTAACCCGTACCCTAACCCTAATCCTAACCCTAAACCTAAAGCTAACCCATACTTTAATCCTAACCTGTACCCTAACACTAACCCTTAAGCTAACCCTAAACCTAACACGTACCCTAACCCTAAACGTAACCCTAACCAGTACCCAAACCCTAACCCTAACATGTACCCTAACCCTAACCCTAACCCGCACACTAAACCTAACCCTAACTCTAGACCTAACACGTACACTAAACCTATCCAGTACCGGAACCTTAAACCTAACCCGTACCGTAACCCTAACAATAAGCCTAACCCTAAACCTAAAACTAACCCTAACGCGTACACTAACCCTAACCCGAAACCTAACTCATACCCTAACCCTACCCGTAGCCTAACGCTAACTCTAACGCTAACCTCTAACCCTAAACCTAACCCTAAACCTTACCCGAACCCGTACCCAAAGGGTAAACCTAACCCATACCCTAACTCTAACCCAAACCCGTACTCTAACCCTAACCCTAACCCTAACCCGCACACTAAACCTAACCCTAACACTAGATCTAACACATACACTAAACCTATCCCATACCGGAACCTTAAACCTAACCCGTACCATAACCCTAACAATAAGCCTAACCCTAAACCTAACCCTAACCCTATCCCGTACCGTAAACTTAACCTGTACCCTAACCCTAAACCTAACCATAACCCGTACCCTAAAGCTAACACTAACCCGTACCCTAACCCTAAACCTACCCTAAACCTGATCCTAACCCTAAACCTAACACGTACCCTAAGCCTAACCCATAACCTAACCCTAACCATAACCCTAACACTAACACTAAACCTACCCCGTACTCTAACCCTAACCCTAACCCTAACCCGTACCCGTACACTAAACCTAACCCTAACCCTAAAACTAACCCTAACCCGTACTCTAACCCTAATCCTAACCCTAACACTAACCTGTACTCTAACCCTGACACTAACCCTAACCCTAACACTAACCCTAATGCGTACTCTAACCCTAAGCCTAACCCTAACCGTAACCTAACCCTAACCCTAACACTCACCCTAACACGAACCCATACTGTAACCCTAACCCGTACCATAACCCTAACCCTAATGCGTACTCTAACCCTAACCCTAATTCGTACCGTAACCCTAACCCTAACCCTGACCCTAACCCTAACCCTAACCCGTACCCTAAACCTAACCTGTACCCTAACCCTAAACCTATCCCTAACTCGTACCCTAAACCTAACACTAACCTGTACCCTAACCCTAAACCTACCCTAAACCTGACTCTAACACTAACACTAACACGTACACTAAGCCTAACCCATAACCTAACCCTAACCCTAACCCTAACACTAACACTAAACCTACCCCGTACCCTAACCCTAACCCTAACACGTACCTGTACACTAAACCTAACCCTAACCCTAACCCGTAATCTAACCCTAATCCTAACCCTAACACTAACCCGTACTCTAACCCAGACCCTAACCCTAACCCTAACACTAACCCTAACCCGTACTCTAACCTAAACCTAACCCTAACCGTAACCTAACCCTAACCCTAAACCTCACCCTAACCCTAACCCGAACCCGTACTGTAACCCTAACCCATACCATAACCCTAACCCTAATGCGTACTCTAACCCTAACCCTAATTCGTACCCTAACCCTAACCCCAACCCTGACCCTAACCCTAACCCTAACATGTACCCTAAACCTAACCTGTACCATAACCCTAACCCTAACCTAACTCACACCCTAAACTTAACCCTAACCCTAACCCAAACCATAACCCTTAAACTTAACTTAACCCTAACCCATAACCTAACCCTAAAACTAAACATAACCATAATCCCTACCTGTACCCTAAACGTAAAACTAACCCGCACCCTAACCGCAACCCTAACCCGTACCCTAACACTAAACCTAACCCTAACCCTGACCCTAAACCTAAGCCTAACCCTTACACTAATCCTAACCCTAACCCACACTCTAACACTAACCCTAACCCTAACCCTAAAACTAACCCTAACCTGTACTCTAACCCTAACCCTAACCCTAACCGTATTCTAACCCTAACTCTAAACCTCACCCTAACCCTAACCCGTACTGTAAACCTACCCCGTACCATAACCATAACCCTAACCAGTACCCTAACCGTAACCCTAATTCGTACCCTAACCCTAACCCTAACCCTGACCCTAACCCTAACCCTAACCCGTACCCTAAACCTAACCCGTACCCTAACCCTAACCCAAACCCGTACACTAAACCTAACCCTAACCCATACCCTAACCCTAAACCTAACCCTAAACCTGACCCTAACCCTAAACCTAACCCGTACCCTAAGCCTAACCGATACCCAAACCCTAACCCTAACCCTAACCCTAACACTAACCCTACCCCATACTCTAACCCTAACCCTAACTCTAACCCTAACCCCTACCCGTACCCTCACCCTAACCCTAACCCTAACCCTAACACTAACCCTATCCCGTACTCTAACCCAAACCCTAACCCTAACCCTAACCGTACTCTAACCCGTACCGTAAACCTCACCCTAACCCTAACACATACCCTAAGACTAACCCTAAACCTAACCCGTACGCTAAACCTAACCCATACCCTAAACCTAACCCTAAACCTAACCCTAACCCTATCCCGTAACCTTAACCTAACCCTAAACCTTGTCCTACCCCATACCCAACCCTATCCCGTACAGTAACCCTAACCATAACCCGTACCTAAACCCTAAGAGTAACCCTAACCCATACTTTAGCGCTAACCCTAACCCTAACCCTAAGCCTAACCCGCACCCTAAACCGAAACCTAACCGTAACTCTAACCATAACCCTTACCCGTAC
This sequence comes from Urocyon cinereoargenteus, assembly GCA_032313775.1. NCBI lineage: Eukaryota > Metazoa > Chordata > Mammalia > Carnivora > Canidae > Urocyon > Urocyon cinereoargenteus. The sequence continues at coordinate 98,096,669 of JAVLSZ010000003.1, forward strand.
CCTAACCCTAAACAATAACCTAACACTGACCCTAACATTAACCGTAACCCTAACCCATACCGTAACCCTAAAAATAACCTGTACCGTAACCCCAACCCTAACCCTAATCCTAACCCTGACCCTAAACGTAACCCTAACCCGTATCCAAACCCTAACCATAACACGTACCCTAACCCTAACCCTCACCCTTGCCATAAACCGTACCCAAACGGTAAACCTAAACCGTACCATAACACTAACCCAAACCAGTACTCTAAACCTAACCCTAACCATAACCATAACCCGCACCCTAAACTTAACCCTAACCCTAACCCAAAACATAATCCTTAACCGTAACCTAACCCTAACCTATACCGTAACCCTAACCCTAACCTTAACCGTACCCTAACCCATACACTAACCCCAAAAGTAACCCGTACACTACTCCCAACCCTAACCCTAACCCGTAACCTAACACTAACCCTAACCTTAACCCTGAACCTAAACCTACCACTAAACCATACACTAATCCTTACCCTACCCTAACCCGCATCCAAAACCTCACCCTAACCCGAACCCTAACCCTAATCCGTGACCTAAACCTAACCATAACCCTAAACTTAACCCATACACTAACCATATCCCGAATCCGAAACCTAACCCTAACCCGTATCCTAACCCTAAACTTAACCCTAAGCCTAAACCGAACATTAATCCCAAACCTAACCCTAACACTAACCCTACCCCATACTCTAACCATAACCCTAACCCTAACACTAATCCTACACCGTACTCTAACCCTAAACCTAACCCTAACCCGTACCCTAACACTAACCCTAACCCTAACCCTAACCCGTACTCTAACCCTAACCCTAACCCTAACCGTACTCTAACCGTAACCCTAACCCTCACCCTAACCCTAACCCGTACTGTAACCCTAACCCTAAACCTAACACTAACCCTACCCCGTATCTAACACTAACCCTAACGCTAACCTTTACCCTAACCCTAAACCTAACCCTAAGACTAACCCTAACCCGTACTCTAACCCTAACCCTAACCCTAACCCTAACCGTATTCTAAACCTAACCCTAACCCTCACCCTAACCGTAACCCATACTGTAACCCTAACCCGTACCATATCCATAACCCTAACCCGTAACCTAACCCTAACCCTAATTCGTACCCTAACCCTAACCGTAACCCTGACCCTAAGCCTAACCCTATCCCGTATCCTAAACCTAACCTGTACCCTAACCCTAAACCTAACCCTAACCCGTACCCTAAACCTAACCCTAACCCGTACCCTAACCCTAAACCTACCCTAAACCTGACCCTAACCCTAATCCTAACACGTAACCTAAGCCTAACCCATAACCTAAACCTAACACTAACCCTAAAACTAACACCAAAGCTAACCCGTACTCTAACCCTAACCCAAACCCTAACCCATACCCGTACACTAAACCTAACCCTAACCCTAACACTAACCCTAACCTGTACTCTAACCCTAACCCTAAACCTAACACTAACCCAACCCCGTACTCTAACACTAACCCTAAACTTAACCCTAACCCGTACTCTAACCCTGACCCTAACCCTAACCGTAACACTAACCCTAACCTGTACTGTTTTTTTTTATTTTTTTAAATTTTTTTCCTAACCTGTACTCTAACCCTAACCCTAACCCTAACCGTAACCTAACCCAAACCCTAACCCTAAACCTAACCCTAACCCGTACTCTAACCCTAACCCGTACCCTAACACTCTCCCTTACCCTAACCCTAAACTTAACCCATACCCTAACCCTAAACGTAACCCTAACCCATACCCAAAACCTAAACCTAACACGTACCCTAACCCTAACCCTAACCTAACCCGCACACTAAACCTAACCTTAGCCCTATACCTAACACGTACACTAAACCTATCCCGTACCGTAACCTTAACCCTAACCCGTACCGTAACCCTAACACTAACCCTAACCCTAACCCTAACCCGTACACTAACCCTAACCCTTACCCTAAACGTACCCTAACCCTAAACCTAACCCAAACCCTAACACTAACCCTAACCCGTACTCTAACCTAACCCTAATCCTAAACCTAACCCTTACCCGTACTCTAACCCTAACACTAACCCTAACCCTAACCCTAACCATAAACCTTACCCGTACCCTATCCCTAACCCATACCCTAACACTAACCCTAACTTTAACCGTAACCCTACCCCGTACCCCAACCATAAAACTAACCCGTACCCTAACCCTAACCCGTACCATAACCCTATCCCTAACCCTAACCCTGACCCTAAACCTAACCCTAACCCGTACCATAACCCTAACCCAAACCTAAACCTAACCCTATCACGTACCGTAACACTAACCCGTAACCTATACCTAACCCTAACCCTAAATTTAACCCGTACACTAACCCTATCCCATACCCTAAACCTAACCCTAACCCGTACCCTAACCCTAATCCTAACCCTAAACCTAAAGCTAACCCATACTCTAATCCTAACCCGTACCCTAACACTAACCCTTACCCTAACCCTAAACCTAACACGTACCCTAACCCTAAACGTAACCCTAACCAGTACCCAAACCCTAACCCTAACATGTACCCTAACCCTAACCCTAACCCTAACCCTTAACCGTAACTTAACCCTAACCCATACCCTAACCCTAACCCTAACCTTAACCATAATCCCTACCTGTACCCTAAACCAAAACTAACCCGTACCCTAACCGCAACCCTAACCCGTACCCTAACACTAACCCTAACCCTAACCCTGACCCTAAACCTAAGCCTAACCCTTACACTAACCCTAACTCTAACCCGCACCCTAAACCTAACCCTAACCTGAACCCTAACCCTAACCCGTAACCTAAACCTTACCCTAACCCTAAACTTAACCCGTACGCAAACCATATCCCGTACACTAAACCTAAACATAACCCGTATCCTAACCCTAAACCTAACCCTAAGGCTAACCCGTACATTAACCCAAACCCTAACACTAACCCTACCCCGTACTCTAACACTAACCCTAACCCTAACCCGTACCCTAACCCTAAACCTAACCCTAACCCTAAACCTAACCTTACTCTAACCCTAACCCTAACCCTCACCCGACCCTAACCCGTACTATAACCCTAACCCGTACCCTAATCCTAACCCTAAACCTAACCCTCAACTAAACCTGAACCTAACCCGTACCCTAACCCTAACGCGCACTTAAACCTAACCCTAACCCGTACCCTAACCCTAACCCATCACCTAAACCTAACCTTAACCCTAAACTTAACCCGTACACTAACCATATCCCATACCCTAAACCTAACCCTAACCCGTACGCTAACCCTAACCCTAACCCTAACACTATCCATACATTAACCCTAACCCTAACAGTAACACTAACCCTAACGGGTACTCTAACCCTAAACCTAAACCTAAACCTAACCCTATCCCGTACTCTAACCCTATCCCGTACCCTAACACTAACATTTACCCTAACCCTAAACCTAACCCGTACCCTAACCTTAAACGTAACCCTAACCCGTCCCCAAACCCTAACCCTAACACGAACCCTAACACTAACCCTAACCCTTACCCTAACCCGTAACCATACGGTAAACCTAACTAGTACCCTAACACTAACCCAAACCCGTACTCTAACCCTAACCCTAACCGAAACATTAACCCTAACCCTAACCCTAAAACTAACCGTAACCTGTACTCTAACCCTAACCCGAACCCTAACCCTAACCCTAACCGTATTCTAACCCTAACCCTAAACCTCACCCTAACCCTAACCCGTACTGTAAACCTACCCCGTACCATAACCATAACCCTAACCAGTACCCTAAACCTAAGGCTAACCCGTACATTAACCCAAACCCTAACCCTAACACTAACCCTACCCCGTACTCTAACCCTTACCCTAACCCTAACTCTAACCCGTACCCTAACCCTAACCGTAACACTAACACTAATCCTAACCTGTACTCTAACCCTAACCCTAACCCTAAACGTACTCTATCCCTAACCCTAACCCTCACCCTAACCCTAACCCGTACTGTAACCCTATCCCATACCAATACCCTAACCCTAACCCTTACCCTAACCCTAACCCTAACTCGTACCCTAACGCTAACCCTAACCCTGACCCTAAACCTAACCCTAACCCGTACCCTAAACCTAACCCGTACCCTAACCGTAACCCTATCCCTAACACGTACACTAAACCTAACCCTAAACCGTACCCTAACGCTAACCCTAACCCTAACACTGTCGTTAACCCTAACCCTAACTCGTACCCTAAGCCTAACCCATACCCTAAACCTAACCCTAATCTAAACCCTAACCCTAACCCGTACCCTAAACCTAACGCTAACCCTTGACCTAACCCATACCCAACCCTATCCCGTACCCTAACCCTAAAACTAAAACGTACCCAAAACCTAACATTAACCCTAACCCATAACCTAGCGCTAACCCTAACCCTAACTCAAACCTGTCCCCTAAACCTAAACCTTACCCTAACCCTAAACATAACCCTTACCCGTAACCTAACCCTAACCCATACCCTTACCCTAACCTTAACCTTAACCATAACACTGACCCGTACACTAACCCTAAAACTAACCCGTACCCTAACCCCAAACCTAACCCTAACCCGTAAACTAACCCTATCCCTATCGCTAAACCTGACACTAAACCTAAACCTAACCCTAACCCTAACCCTTACTCTAACCCTCACCTAAACCTAACCCTAACCCATACCCTAACCCTATCCCGTTCCCTAAACCTAGCCCTAACCCGTACCCTAACCCTAACCCTATCCGTACTCTAACCCTAACACTAACCCTAACCCTAACACTAACCCTAACCCGTACTCTAAACCTAACCCTAACCCTAAACCTAACCCTAACCCATACTCTAACCCTAACCCGTACCCTGACACTAACCCTAATCCTAACACTATCCCTAACCCGTACTCTAACTCTAAAACTAACCCTAACTCTAACCCTAACCCTAACCCTAACCCTAACCCTAAACCTAACCCTAAACCTAACCCTTACACTGACACTAAACCTAACCCTATACCGTACCCTAACCCTAAACCTAAACCTAACCCGCACACCTAACCTAACCCTAACCCTAGATCTAACACGTACACTAACCCTATCCCATACCCTAACCTTAAACCTAACCCGTACCGTAACGCTAATACTAACACTAACCCTAACCCTAACCCTAACCGGTACAATAACCCTAACCTAAACCCTAACCCTAACCCGAACCCGTACCCTAACCCTAACCCTAACCCTGACCCTAACACTAACGCTAATCCGTACTTAACCCTAACCCTAACCCGATACCTAACACATACCCTACCCCTAGCCCTAACCCGTACCCTAACCCTAACCCGTACCCAAAATTAACCCTAACCCCTAACCCTAACCCTAAACCGTACCCTAAACATAACCCTAAACCTAACTCGTACCCTACCCCTAACCCTAACCCTGACCCTAAACCTAAACCTAACCCGTACCCTAACCCTAACCCGTACACTAAACCTAACCCTAACCCTAATGCATACACTATCCATAAACCTAACCGTGACCCTAACCCTAACCCTAACCAGTACCCTAACCCTATCACTAACCCTAACCCTAACCCTAACCCATACACTAACCCTAAACCTAACCCGTACCCTAAACCTAACACTACCCCTAACCCTAAACCTTTGCCTAACCCTAACCCACACACTAAACCTAACTCTAAACCCTAGAACTAACCCGTACCCTAACCCTATCCCGTACACTAAACCTAACGCTAACCCGTACCATAACCCTCACACTAACACTAACCCTAATCCTAACCCTATCCCGTACACTAACCCTAACCCTAAACCTAAACCGTACCCTAAACCTAACCCGTAGCCTAACCCTAACACTAACCCTAACCCATAACCCTACCATAACCCTAACCCTTACCCTAACCCATACCCAAACGTTAAACCTAACCCGTACCCTAACACTAACACAAACCAGTACCCTAACCCGTACCCTAACCCTAACCCGTACCGTTACCCGTACCTTAAACCTAACCCTAACCCATACCCAAACCCGTACACTAACCCTAACCCTAACCTGTACCCTAACACGTAGCATAACAGTAACCCTAACCCTAACCCTAACCCGCACACTAAACCTAACCGTAACCCTAGAACTAACATGTACACTAACCCTATCCCGTACCCTAACCTTAACTCTAACCCGTACCGTAACCCTAACACTAACCCTAACCCTTACCCTAACCCTAACCCTTACACTAACCCTCAACCGAACCCTAACCCTAACCCGTACCCTAACCCTACCTGTAGCGTAACCCTAACACTAACCCTAACCCTAACCCTAACCCTAAATCTTACTCTAACCCGTACCCAAACGGTAAACATAACCCGTACCCAAACATTAACCAAACCCGTACTCTAACCCTAACCCTAAACCTAATCCGACCCTAACCCGAACCCTAAACTTAACCCTAAACCTAACCCAAACCATAACCCTTAACCGTAACCTAACCCTAACCCATACCCTAAACCTAACCCTAACCTTAAACATAACCCTAACCCGTACCCTAACCCTAAAACTAACCCATACCCTCACCCCAACCCTAACCATAACCGTACCCTAAAACTAAACCTAACCGTAACCCTGACCCTAAACCTAACCCTAACCCTTACACTAACCCTAACCCTAATTCTAACCCGCACCCTAAACCTAACCCTAACCCATACCCATACCCTAACCCTAACCCGTAACCTAAACCTAACCCTAACAATAAACTTAACCGTACGCTAACCCTATCCCGTACCCTAAACCTAACCCTAACCCGTATCCTAACTCTAAACTAACCCTAAGCCTAACCCGTACATTAACCCTAAGCCTAACCCTAACACTAACCTAACCCCGTACACTAACCCTAACCCTAAACCTAACCCGTACCCTAAACCTAACCCTAACCCTAACTCGTATCCTAACCCTAACCCTAACCCGTACCCTTACCCTAACCCTAACCTGTACCCAAACTGTAACCATAACCCTAACTCATACCCTAGCGCTAACCGTAACCCTAACCCTAAGCCTAACCCGCACTCTAAACCAAAACCTAACCCTAACCCTAACCATAACCCTTACCCATACCCTAACCCTAACCTATACCCTATACTAACCCTAACCTTAATCGTAACCCTAACCCCTACCCAAACCCTAAATCTAACATGTACCCTAACCCCAACCCAAACCCTAGCACGTACCATAACCCTATCCCTAACCCTATCCCTGACCCAAACCTAACCCTTACCCATACCCTAACCCTAACCCGCACCTAAACCTAACTCTAAACCGTACCCTAACCCTAACCCGTAACCTAAACCTAACCCTAACCCTAAACTTAACCCGTACACTAACCCTATCCCGTAACCAAAACCTAACCCTAACCCTTACCCTAACCCTAACCCTAACCCTATCCGTACAATAACCCTAACCCTAACACTAACACTAACCCTAACCAATACTCTAACCCTAACCCTAACCCTAAAACTAACCCTAACCCATAATCTACCCCTAACCCGTCCCCTACACTAACCCTTACCCTAACCCTAAACCTAACCCGTAACCTAACCCTAAACGTAACCCTAACCCATACCCAAACCCTAACCCTAACACGTACCCATACCTAACCCTAACCCTAACCCGCACACTAAACCTAACCCTGACCCTACACCTACCATGTACACTAACCCTATCCCGTACCCTAACCTTAAACCTAACCCGTACCGTAACCCTAACACTAACCCTAACCTAACCCTAACCCAAACCGTAAGCCGGACACTAACCCTAACCCGAACCCTAACCCTAACCCTAACCCTTACCCTAAACCTACCCGTAGCCTAACCGTAACTCTAACCCTAACCCCTACCCCTAACCCTAACCCTAACCCTTACCCTAACCCGTACCGAAACGGTAAACCTAACCCATACCCTAACACTAACCCAAACCCGTACTCTAACCCTAACCCATACTTAACCCTAATCCTTACCTTAACCATAACGCTAATCCATATCCTAACCCTAAAACTAACCCGTACCCTGATCCCAAATCTAACCCTGACCCATACCCTAACACTAACCCGAAACCTAACCCTGACCCTAAACATAACCTTATCACTTACACTAACTCTAACCCTAACCCTAACCCGCGCCCTAAAACTAACCCTAACCTGTACCCTAACCCTAACCCGTATCCTAAAATTAACCCTAACCCAAACTTAACCCGTACGCTAACCCTATCCCGTACCCTAAACCTAACCCTAAACCATAACCTAACCCTAAACCTAACCCTAAGCTTAACCCGCACATTAACCCTAACCCTAACCCTAACCCTAACACTAACCCTACCCCGTACTCTAACCATAACCCTAACCCTAACTCTAACCCGTAACCTAACCCTAACCCTAAAACTAACACTAAGCCTAACCTGTACTCTAACCCTAACCCTAACCGTACTCTAAACCTAACCCTAACCCTCACCCTAACCCTAACCCGTACTGTAACCCTAACCCGTACCCTAACCCTATCTCGTACCCTAACGCTAACCCTAACCCTGACCCTAAACCTAACCCTAACCCGTACCCTAAACCTAACCCGTACCCTAACCGTAACCCTATCCCTAACCCGTATCCTAAACCTAACCCTAAAACGTACCCTAACGCTAACCCTAACCCTAACACTGACGTTAAACCTAACCCTAACTCGTACCCTAAGCCTAACCCATACCCTAAACCAAACCCTAATCCAAACCATAAACCTAACCCATACACTAATCCGAGCCCTAACCCTTGACCTAACCCGTACCCAACCTATGCCATAACCTAACCCTCACCCTAAACCGTACCCAAACCCTAACAGTAACCCTAAGCCATTCTCTAATGCTAACCCTAACACGAACCCTAAACCTAACCCTAATCCGCACCCTAAACCTAAAGCTAAACCTAACCCTAACCATAACCCTTACCCGTACCCTAAACCTAACCCATACACTAACCCTAACCCTAACCTTAACCGTAACATTAACCCTTACCCTCACCCTAACCTAACCAGCACGTACACCTAACCCTAACCCTTTACCTAAATCTAACCCTAACCCTAATCTTAACCCGTATGCTAACCCTATCCCGTACCCTAAATGTAACCCTAAACCGTACCCTAACCCTAACCCTATCCATACACTAACCCTAACACTAACCCAACACTAACACTAACCCTAACCCATACTCTAACCCTAACCCTAACCCTAAACCTAACCCTAACCCGTAATCTAACCCTAAACCTAACCCTAACTCTAAAGCTAACCCGTACTATAACCCTAACCCTAAACCTAACCCTAACCCTAACCCGTACAGTAACCCTAACCCGTACCCTAAACCTAACCCTAACCCGTAACCTAACCCTAAACCGTACCCTAAACCTAACCCTAAATCTAACCCTTACCCTAACACTAAAAGTAACGCTAACCCGTACCCAAACCCTAACCCTAACACGTACCCTATCCCTACTCCTAACCCTAACCTGCACACTAAACGTAACCCTAACCCTAGACCTAACATGTACAATAACCCGAACCCGTACCCTAACCTTAACCCTAACCCTAACCCGTATACTAACCTACGTGTCAGGTACCGTAACCCTGACACTAACTCTAACCCTAACCCTAACCCTAACCCTAACCCTAACCCGTATACTAACCCTAACCCGAATCCTAACCCTAACCCTAACCCGTACCCTAACCCTACCCGTAGCCTAACCCTAAATCTAAACCTAACCCCTAACCCTAACCCTAACCCTAACCCTTAACCGAACCCGTACCCAAATGTTAAACCTAACCCGTACCCTAACACTAACCCAAACCCGTACTCTACCCTAACCCTAACCCTAACCCGCACCCTAAACTTAACCCTAACCCTAACCCAAATCATAACCCTTAACCGTAACCTAACCCTAACCCATACCCTAACCCTAACCCTAACCTTAACCATAACCCTAACACTTACCCTAACCCTAAAACTAACCCGTACCCTAACCCCAACCGTAACCCTAACGCGTACCCTAACACGAACCCTAACCCTAAGCCCTGACCCTAAACCTGACCCTAACCCTTACACTACTCCTAACCCTAACCCTAACCCGCACCCTAAACCTAACTCTAACCCGTACCCTAACCCTAAACCGTAACCTAAACCTAACCCTAACCCTAAACTTAACCCGTACGCTAACCCGATCCCGTACCTTAAACCTAACCCTAACCCGTAACCTAACGCTACCCATAACCCTAACCCTGACGCTAACCCTAACCCGTACCCTAAGCCTAACCCATACACTAAACCTAAACATAATCCTAACCCTATCCCTAACCTGTCCCCTAAACCTAAACCTAACCCTTGACCTAACCCGTACCTAACCCTATCCCGTAACCTAACCCTAAACTAACCCTTACCCAAACCCTAACAGTAACACTAAACCATTCAAGAGCGCTAACCCTAACCATAACTCTAACCCTAAACCTAACCCACACCCTAAACCTAACGCTAACCCTAACCCTAACCATAACCCTTACCCTAACCCTAACCCTAACCCTAACCCTAACACTAACCCTAACCTGTACCCTAACCCTAACCCTAATGCTAACCGTACTCTAACCCTAACTCTAACCCATTCCCTAACCCCAACCCTAACCCTAACCTGTACCATAACCCTATCACTAACCCTAACCCGCACCTAAACCTAACCCTTACGCGTACCCTAAACCTAACCCGTACCCTACGCCTAACCCTAACCCTAAACCGTACCCTAAACCTAAACCTAACCCTAACCCATACCCTAAGCCTAACATAGACCCTAAACCTAACCCTAACCCTTGACCTAACCCGTACCCAAACCTATCCCGTACCCTAACCCTAAACCTAACACGTACCCAAAACATAACATTAACCCTAACCCATAACCTAGCGCTAACCCTAACCCTAACCCAAACCCGTCCCCTAAAACTAAATCTTATCCTAACCCTAAACATAAAACTTACCCATACCCTAACCCTAACCCATACCCTAACCCTAACACTAACCTTAACCATAACACTGACCCGTACCCTAACCCTAAAACTAACCTGTACCCTAACCCCAAACCTAAACCTAACCCAACCTAACCCTATCCCTAACGTTAATCCTGACACTAAACCTAAAGCAAACCCTAACATAACCCTAACCGTATCCCTCACTAAAACCTAACCCTAACCCGTACCCTAACCCTATCCCGTGCCCTAAACCTAACCCTAACCCGTACCCTAACCCTAACCCTAACCATAACCCTATCCGTACTCTAACCCTAACTCTAACCCTAACCCTAACACTAACCCTAATCCGTACTCTAAACCTAATCCTACCCCTAAACCTAACTCTAACCCCTACTCTAACCCTAACCCGTACCCTAACACTAACCCTAACCCTAACACTATCCCTAGCCCATACTCTAACCCTAAACCTAACCCTAACTCTAACCCTAACCCGTACTATAACCCTAACCCTAAACCTAACCCTAAAACTAACACTAACCCGTACTCTGCCCGATCCCATAGCCTAACACTAACTCTAAACCTAACCCCTAACCCTAACAATAACCCTAACCCTTACCCTAATGCTTACCCAAACGGTAAACCTAACCCGTACCCTAACACTAAACAAACCCGTACTCTAACCCTAACCCTAACCCTAACCCTAAACCGCACCCTAAACTTAACCATAAACCTAACCCTAACCATAACCCATAACCGTACCCTAACCATAACCTACACCCGAACCCTAACCCTGACTTTAACCATAACCCTAACCCGTACCTTAACCCTAAAACTAACCCATACACTAACCCGTACCCTAACCTTTACCCTAAACCTAACCCTAACCCTGACCCTAACCATAAACCTAATCCGTACCCTAACCCTAAACCGTATCGTAACCCTAGCCCTAAACCTAACCCATACCCTAACACTAAATGTAACCCTAACCCGTACCCAAACCCTAACCCTAACTCGTATCCTAACCCTAAACCTAACTCTAACCCACACACTAAACCTAACCCGAATCCTAGACCTGACATGTACACTAACCCTATCCCGTACCCTAACCTTAACCCTAACACGTACCCAAACCCTAACAGTAACCCTAACCCATACCCTAGCACTAACCCTAATCCTAACCCTAAGCCTAATCCGCACCCTAAACCTAAACCTAACCCTGACCCTAACCATAACACTTACCCGTACACTAACCCTACCCATACCCTAACACTAACCCTAACCTTAACCATAACCCTATACCGTACCCTAACCTGTACCATAACCCTACCCCTAACCCTAACCCTGACCATAAACCTAACCCTAACCCGTACCCTAACCCTAACCCTAACACTAACACTAACCGGTACTCTAACCCTAACCCTAACACTAACCTAACGGTACTATAACCCTAACCCTAACCCTCACCCTTACCCTAACCCGTACTCTAACACTAACCCGTACCAATACTCTAACCCTAACCCGTACCCTAACCCTAACCCTAATTCGTACCCTAACTCTAACCCTAACCCTGACCCTAACCCTAACCCTAACACGTACCCTAAACCTAACCTTAACACGTAACCTAACGCTAATCCTAACCCTAACCCTGATGCTAACCCTAACCGTACCCTAAGCCTAACCCATACCCTAAACCTAATCCTAATCCTAACCCTAACCCTAACCTGTACCCTAAACCTAAACCTAACCCGTGACCTAAACCGTACCCAACCCTATCCCATAACCTAACCCTAAACTAACCCGGACAAACCCTAACAATAACACTAACCCATTCCCGAGTGCTAAACCTAACACTAACCCTAACCCTAACCCTAACCAGCACCCTAAACCTAAAGCTAACCCTAACCCTGACCATAAACCTTACCCTAACCCTAACCCTAAACCTAACACTAACCCTAACCAGTACTCTAACCCTAACACTAACCCTAACCCTAACCGTACTCTAACCCTAACCCTAACCCATTCCCAAACCCCAACCCTAACCCTAACCCCTACATAACCCTATCACTGACCCTAACCCTGACCCTAAACCTAACCCTAACCCGTACCCTAACCCTAACCCTAACCCGCACCTAAACCTAACCCTAATGATAACCTAAACCTAACCCATACCCTACCCCTAACCCTAACCCGTACCCGTACCCTAAACCTAACCCTAACCCTAAATCGTACCCTAAACCTAACCCTAACCCTGACCCTAACCCTAACCCTAACCCGTAACCTAAGCCTAACACATACCCTAACCCTAACCCTAAACCTAACCCTAACCCTATCCCGTACCCTAAACCTAACCCTAACCCTTGACCTAACCCCTACCCAAACCTATCCAGTACCCTAACCCTAAACCTAACACGTACCCAAAACCTAACATTAACCCTAACCCTAACACTAACCCTAATCCTAAAACTATCCCGTACACTAACCCTAACCCTAACCCTAAGCCGTACCCTAACCCTAACCCTAACCCTAAACCTAACCCTGACCCTAACCCTAACCCGCATCCTAAACCTAACTCTAACCCTAACCCTAACCCGTAACATAAACCTAACACTAACCCTAACCCACACATTAAACCTAACCATAACCCTAGACCTAAACCGTACCCTCAACCTATCCCATACCCTAACACTAATGCTAACCTGTACCCTAACCCTAACACTAACACTAACCCTAATCCTAACCCTATTCCGTACACTAACCCTAACCCGTACCCTAACCCTAACTCGTACCATTACACGTACCTTAACCCTAATCCTAACCCGTACCCTCACCCGTAACCTAAACCTAAACCTAACCTGTACGCTAACACGTACCATAAACCTAACCCTAATCCTAACCCTAACCATAAACCTAACCCAAACCCTACCCCTCACCCTAACCCATACCCTAACCCTAACTCGTACCCTAACACTAACTCTTACCCTAACCCCTAACCCTAACGCTACACCGTAACCTAAACCTAACCCTAACCCTAACTCGTACCCTAACCCTAATCCTAACCCTGACACTGACCCTAACCGGTACCCTAAACCTAATCCGTACCCTAACCCTAACCCTAACCCTAACCCTAACACTAAACCTAACCCTAACTCGTACAATAACCCTAACGCATACCATAACACTAACCCTAACTCTAAACCTAACCCTAACCCTGACCCGTACCCTAACCGAAACCGTACCCTAACCCTAACTCTAAACCTAACCCGTACCCTAACCATAAACGTAACGCTAAACCGTACCCAAACCCTATCCCTAACACGTACCCTAACCCTATCCCTAACCCTAAACCTAACCCGGACCCTAACCCCAACCCTAACCCTAACCCATACCCTAACACTAACCCTAACCCTAAACCTGACCCTAAACCTAACCCTCACACTTACACTAAACCTAACCCAAAACCTAACCCACACCCTAAACCTAACCCTAACCCGTACCATAACCCCAACCCGTAACCTACACCTAACCCTAACCCTAAACTTAACCCGTACGCTAACCCTATCCCATACCCTAAACCTAACCCTAACCCGTATCCTAACCCTAAACCTAAACCTAAGCCTAATCTGTACATTAACCATAACCCTAAACGTAACACTAACCCTACCCCATACTCTAATCCTAAACCTAACCCTAACCCGTACTCTAACCCGTACCCTAACCCTAAACCTAACCCTAACACTAACCCTACCCCAACTCCAAACCTAACCCTAACCCTAAACCTAACCCAGACACTAATCATAACCGTAACCCTAAACCTAACCCTAACCCATACCCTAACCTTACCCCGTAACCTAAACCTAACCCTAAACCTAAACTTAACCCGTACGCTAACCCTATCCCGTACCCTAAACCTAACCCTAACCCGTAAACTAACCCTAAGCCTAACCCGTACATTAAACCTAACCCTAACCCTAAAACTAACCCTACCCCGTACTCTAACTCTAAACCTAACCCTAACCCTAACCTGTACCCTAACCCTAAACCTAACCCTAACACTAAACCTAACCCGTACTCTAACCCTAACCCTAACACTAACACTAACCCGACCCCGTACTCTAACACTAACCCTAACCCTAACACTAACCCGTACCCTAACCCTAACCCTAAACCTAACCCTAACACTAACCCTAACCAGTAATCTATCCCTATCCCTAACCCTAACCCTAACCGTATTCTAAAACTAACAATACCCTAACCCGTACTGTAATCCTAACCCATACCATAACCCTAAACCTAACCCGTACCCTAAACCTAACCCTAATACGTACCCTAACCCTAACCCTAACCCTGACACTAACCCTAACCCATATCCTAAACCTAACCCATACCCGAACCCTAAACCTAACCCTAACCCGTACCCTAAACCTAAACCTAAACCGTACCCTAACCCTAACCCTAACCCTAAGCCTAAGCTGAACATTAACCCTAACCCTAACACTAAGACTAACCCTACCCCGTACTCCAACACTAACCCTAACTCTAACCCTAACCCGTACCCTAACACTAACCCTAACCCTAACCCTAGCACTAACCCTAATCCGTACTCTAACCCTAACCCTAACCATAACCCTAACCCTAACCGTACTCTAACCCTAAAACTAACCCTCACCCTAACCCTATCCGTACTGTAACCCTAACCCATACAATAACCCTAACCCTAACCCGTGACCTAAACCTAACCCGTAACATAAACCTAAGCCTAACCCTAAACTTAACCCATACGCTAACCCTATCCTGTTCCCTAAACCTAACTCTAACCTGTACCCTAACCCTAACCATAACCCTATCCGTACTCTAACCCTAACCCTAACCCTAACCCTAACACTAACACTAACCCTAACCCTAACCCTAACACTATCTGTACACTAACCCTAACCCTAACCCTAACACTAACGCTAACCCATACTCTAAGACTAAACCTAACCCTAAACCTAACCCTAACCCATACCCTAACCCTAACTCGTACCCTAACACTAACCCTTACCGTAACCCCTAACCCTAACAATACACCGTAACCTAAACCTAACCCTAACCCATACCCTAAACCTAACCCGTACCCTAACCCTAACCATAACCCTTACCCGTACCCTAACCCTAACCCATACCCTAACACTAACCCCAACCTTAAGGTAACCCTAACCCGTACCCTAACCCTAAAACTAACCCGCACCCTAACCCCAACCCTAACCGTCACCCGCACCTAAACCTAACCCTAACCCGTACCCTAACCCTAACCCGTTACCTAAACCGAAACCTAACCCTAAACTTAACCTGAACGCTAAACCTATCCCATACCCTAAACCTAACCCTAACCCATACACTAACCCTAACCCTAACCCTAACACTAACGCTAACCCGTACTCTAACACTAAACCTAACCCTAAACCTAACCCTAAGCCATACCCTAACCCTAACACGTACCCTAACACTAACCCTTACCCTAACCCCTAACCCTAACAATACACCGTAACCTAAACCTAACCCTAACCCATACCCTAAACCTAACCCATACCCTAACCCTAACCATAACCCTTACCCGTACCCTAACCCTAACCCATACCCTAACACTAACCCCAACCTTAAGGTAACCATAACCCGTACCCTAACCCTAAAACTAACCCGTACCCTAACCCCAACCCTAACCGTCACCCGCACCTAAACCTAACACTAACCCGTACCCAAACCCTAACCCGTTACCTAAACCGAAACCTAACCCTAAACTTAACCTGAACACTAAACCTATCCCGTAACCTAAACCTAACCCTAACCCATACACTAACCCTAACCCTAACCCTAACACTATCTGTACACTAACCCTAACCCTAACACTAACACTAACGCTAACCCGTACTCTAACACTAAACCTAACCCTAAACCTAACCCTAACCTGTACTCTAACCCTAACCCGTACCCTAACACTACCCCTTACCCTAAACCTAAACCTAACCCGTACCCTAACCCTAAACATAACCCTAACTCGTACGAAACCCTAACCCTAACATGTACCCTAACCCTAACCCTAACCCTAAACCTAACCCTAACCCTAACCCGCACACTAAACCTAACATTAACCCTAGACCTAACACGTACACTAACCCTATCCCGTACTGTAACCTTAACCCTAACCTGTACTGTAACCCTAACACTAACCCTAACCCTAACCCTAAACCTAAGCGTACACTAACCCTAACCCTAATACTAACCCTAAACCTAACACGAACGCTAAACCATACCCTAACCCGTACCCTAACCCCAACCCGTAACCTAAACCTAACCGTAACCCTAAACTTATCCCATTCGCTAACCCTATCCCATACCCAAAACCTAACCCTAACCCGTAACCTAACCATAAACCTAACCCTAAGCCTAACCCGTACATTAAACCTAACCCTAACCCTAAAACTAACCCTCTCCTGTAATCTAACCCTAACCCTAACCCTAAACCTAACACTAACCCGTACCCTAACCCTAACCCTAAACCTTTCCCTAACCCTAACCCTAACCCTAACCTTAACCCTAACCCGAACACTAACCTTAACCCTTACCCTAACCCTAACCCTAACCATTACCCTAACTGTACTCTAACCCTAACCCTAACCCTCACCCTAACCCTAACCCGTACTGTAACCCTAACATGTAACATAACCCTAACTCTTACCCGTACCCTAACCCTAACCCTAAATCGTACCCTAACCCTAACCCTAACCCTGACCCTAATCCTAACCCTAACCTGTACCCTAATCCTAACCCTAACCGTAACCCTCAACTAAACCTGACCCTAACCCGTACGCTAACCCAAACGAGCACCTAAATCTAACCCTAACCCGTACCCTAACCCTAACCCATCACCTAAACCTAACCCTATCCCTAAACTTAACCCGTACACTAACCCTATCCCGTATCCTAAACCTAACCCTAACCCGTACCATCCCTAACCCTTACCCTAACAATATCCGTACACTATCCCTAACCCTAACACTAACACTAACCCTAACCGGTACTCTAAACCTAAACCTAAACCTAAACCACCCCTAACCCGTACTCTAACCCTATCCCGTACCCTAACACTAACATTTACCCTAACCCTAAACCTAACCCGTACCCTAACCCTAAACGTAACCCTAAACTGTCCCCAAACCCTAACCCTAACACGTACCCTAACACTAACCCTAACGCTTACCCTAACCCGTACCCGTATGGTAAACCTAACTTGTAGCCTAACACTAAACCAAACCCGTACTCTAACCCTAACCCTAACTCTAACACTAACCCTACCCTGTACTCTAACACTAACACTAAACCTAACCCTAACCCGTACCCTAACACTAACCCTAACCTTAACCCTAAAACTAACCCTAACCTGTACTCTAACACTAACCCTAACCCTAACCCTAACCGTATTCTAACCCTAACCCTAAACCTCACCCTAAACCTAACCCGTACTTTAAACCTACCCCGTACCATAACCATAACCCTAACCGGTACCCTAACCCTAACGCTAATTCGTACCCTAACCCTAACCCTAACCCTGACCCTAAACCTAACCCTAACCCGTACCCTAAACCTAACCCGTACCCTAACCCTAACCCTAACCCAAACCCATACAATAAACCTAACCCTAACCCGTACCCTAACCCTAAACCTAACCCTAAACCTGACCCTAACCCGAAACCTAACCCGTACCCTAAGCCTAACCGATACCCTAACCCTAACCATAAGCCTAACTCTAACACTAACCCTACTCCGTACTCTAACCCTAACCCTAACCCTAACCCTAACCCCTACCCGTACCCTAACCCTAACCCTAACCCTAAACCTAACACTAAACCTATCCCATACTCTAACCCTAACCCTAACCCTAACCCTAACCGTACTCTAACCCGTACCCTAAACCTCACCCTAACCCTAACACATACCCTAACACTAACCCTAACACTGACCCTAACCATAAACCTAACCCGTACCCTAAACCTAACCCATACCCTAAACCTAACCCTAAACCTAACCCTAACCCTATCCCGTACCCTAAACCTAACCCTAACCCTTGTCCTAACCCGTACCCAACCCTATCCCGTACACTAACCCTAACCATACCCCATATTCAAACCCTAAGAGTAACCCTAACCCATACCCTAGCGCTAACCCTAACCCTAACCCTAAGCCTAACCCACACCATAAACCTAAACCTAACTGTAACCCTAACCATAACCCTTACCCGTACCCTAACCCTAAACCATAACCTAACACTGACCCTAACATTAACCGTAACCCTAACCCGTACCGTAACCCTAAAAATAACCTGTACCATAACCCCAACCCTAACCCTAATCCTAACCCTGACCCTAAACGTAACCCTAACCAGTATCCTAACCCTAACCATAACACGTACCATAACTCTAACCCTAACCCTAACCCTTGCCATAACCCGTACCCAAACGGTAAACCTAAACCGTACCCTAACACTAACCCAAACCAGTACTCTAACCCTAAGCCTAAACATAACCATAACCCGCACCCAAACTTAAACCTAACCCTAACCCAAACCATAATCCTTAACCGTAACCTCACCCTAACCCATACCGTAACCCTAACCCTAACCTTAACCGTAACCCTAACCCATACCCTAACCCCAAAAGTAACCCATACCCTAACCCCAACCCTAACCCTAACCCGTACCCTAACACTAACCCTAACACTAACCCTGACCCTAACCTAACCCTAACCCTTACACTAATCCTTACCCTAACCATAACCCGCACCCAAAACCTAACCCTAACCCGAACCCTAACCCTAACCCGCGACCTAAACCTAACCATAACCCTAAACTTAACCCGTACACTAACCCTATCCCGTACCCGAAACCTAAGCCTAACCCGTATCCTAACCCTAAACCTAACCCTAAGCCTAAACCGTAC
Source organism: Urocyon cinereoargenteus (assembly GCA_032313775.1). Classification (NCBI taxonomy): domain Eukaryota; kingdom Metazoa; phylum Chordata; class Mammalia; order Carnivora; family Canidae; genus Urocyon; species Urocyon cinereoargenteus. The sequence continues at coordinate 98,116,763 of JAVLSZ010000003.1, forward strand.
ATTAATCCCAAAACTAACCCTAACACTAACCCTACCCCGTACTCTAACCCTAACCCTAACGCTAAACCTAACCGTACTCTAGCCATAACCCTAACCCTCACCCTAACCCTAACCCGTACTGTAACCCAACCAGTACCATAACCCTAACCCTAACCCGTACCCTAAACCTAACCCTAACTCGTACCCTAACCCTAATCATAACCATGACCATAACCCTAACCCTAACCAGTACCCTAAATCTAACCCGTACTTTAAACCTAACCCTAACCCTAACCCGTACCCTAAACCTAACCCTAACCCTAACTCGTACCCTAAACCTACCCTAACCCTGACACTAACCCTAACCCTAATCCATACTCGAAGCATAACCCATACCCTAACCCTAAACCTAAACCTAACCCTAAGCCTAACCCAAACCCTAAACGTAACCCTCACCCTCCACCTAACCCGTACCCAAACCTATCCCGTATCCTAACCCTAACCTAACACGTACGCAAACCCTAACAGTAACGCTAACCAATAACCTAGCGCTAACCCTAACCCTAACCCTAACCCGGACCCTAAACCTAACCCTAACCCTGACCCTAACACTATCCCTATCCCGTACCCTAACCCTAAATCGTACACGAACCCTAACCCTAAACCTAACCATACCCTAACACTAAACAAACGCTAGCCCGTACCCAAACCCTAACCCGAACCTTAACCCTAACCCTAACCCGTACCCAAACCCTACCTTTAGCCTAGTCCTAACTCTAACCCTAACCCCTAACCATAACCCTAACCCTAACCCTTACCCGAACCCGTACCCAAACGGTAAACCTAACCCGTATCTTAACACTAACCCAAACCCGTACTCTAACCCTAACCATAACCCTAACACTAACCAGCACCCTAAACTTAACCCTAACCCTAACCCAAACCATAACGCTTAACCGTAACCTAACCCTAACCCATACCCTAAACCTAACCCTAACTTTAAACATAACCCTAATCAGTACCTAAACCCTAAATCTAAACCATACCCTAACCCCTACCCTAACGCTAAGCCGTACCCTAACACTAACCCTAACCCTGACCCTAAACCTAACCATAACCCTTACACTAACCCTAAACCATAACCTAAACCGAACCCTAACCCTAAACTTAACCCGTTCGCTAACCCTATCCCGTACCCTAAACCTAACCCTAACCCGTATCCTAACCCTAACCAAACCCTAAGCCTAACTCGTACTTTAACCCTTACCCTAACCCTAACACTAACCCTACCCCGTATTCTAACCCTAACCCTAACCCTAAACAGTACCCTTAACCTATCCCTAACCCTAACTCGTACCCTAACCCTAACCCTAAACCTGACCCTAACCCTAACCCTATCCTGTACCCTAAAACTAACCCATACCCTAAACCTAAACATAAACCTAACCCTAACCCTAACCCGTATCCTAAACCTAACCCTAACCCTTGACTTAACCCGCACCCAACCGTATCCCGCACCCTAACCCTAACCCTAACCCATACCCAAATCCTAACAGTAACCCTAACCCATACCCTAGTGCTAACACTAACCCTAACCCTAAGACTAACCCGCACCCTAAACCTAAACCTAACCCTAACCATAACCATAAACCTTACCCGTATCCTAACCCTAACCATACCCTAACACTAACCCTAACCTTAACTGTAACCCTAACCCGTACCCTAACCCTAAAACTAACCCGTACCCTAACCCCAATCCTAACCCTAACCCGTACCATAACCATATCCCTAACCCTAACACTGACCCTAAACCTAACCCTAAATCGTACCCTAACCCTAACCTGCACCTAAACCTAACCCTACCCCGTACCCTAACTCTAACCCATAACCTAAACCCAACCCTAACCGTAAACTTAACCCATACACTAATCCTATGCCTTAACCTAAACCTAACCCTAACTCGTACCCTAACACTAACCCTAACCCTAACCCTATCCATACACTAACACTAACCCTAACCCTAACCCTAACACTAACCCTAACCCGTTCCCTAACACTAACCCTAACCCTAACCCTGACCCTAAACCTAACCCTAAACCTTACACTAATCCTAACCCTAAACCTAACCCGCACCCAAAACCTAACCCTAACCTAAACCATAACCCTAACCCGTGAACTAAACCTAACCATAACCCTAAACTTAACCCGTACGCTAACCCTATCCCGCACCCGAAACCTAACCCTAACCCGTATCCTAACCCTAAACTTATCCCTAAGCCTAAACCATACATTAAACCCAAAACTAACCCTAACACTAACCCTACCCCGTACTCTAACCCTAACACTAATCATACACTGTACTCTAACCCTAACCCTAACCCTAACCCTAACCCGTACTCTAACCCTAACCCTAACCCTCATCCTAACCCTAACCCATACTGTAACCCTAACCGGTACCATAACCCTAACCCTGACCCGTACCCTAAACCTAACCCTAACTCGTACCCTAACCCTAACCCTAACCATGACCATAACCCTAACCCTAACTGGTACCCTAAACCTAACCCTTACTTTAAACCTAACCTTAACCCTAACTCATACCCTAAACCTAACCCTAACCCTAACTCGTACCCTAAACCTACCCTAAGCGTGAACCTAACCCTAACCTTAACCCATACCCTAAGCATAACCCATACCGTAACCCTAAACCTAAACCTAAACCTAACCCTAACCCGAACCCTAAACGTAAACCTAACCCTCTAACTAACCCGTACCCAAACCTATTTCGTACCCTAACCCTAACCCTAACACGTACGGAAACCCTAACAGTAACCCTAACCCATACCCTAGTGCTAACCCTAACCCTAACCCTAACCCGGACCCTAAACCTAACCCTAACCCTGACCCTAAAACTAACCCTATCCCGTACCTTAACCCTAAACCGTACATGAACCCTAACCCTAAACCTAACCCATACCCTAATGCTAAACGTAAACCTAGCCCGTACCCAAACCCTAACCCGAACCTTAACGTTAAACCTAACCCGTACCCTAACCCTACCCGTAGCCTAATCCTAACTCTAACCCTAACCCCTAACCCTAAGACTAACTCTAACCCTTACCCAAACACGTACCCATATGGTAAACCTAACCCGTACCCTAACACTAACCCAAACCCGTATTCTAACCCTAACCATAACCCTAACCCTAACCAGCACCCTAAACTTAACCCTAACCCTAACCCAAACCATAACCCTTAACCGTAAGCTAACCCTAACCCATAACCTAACCCTTACCCTAACCTTAAACATAACAGTAATCAGTACCTAAACCCTAAACCTAACCCATACCCTAACACCCACCCTAACGCTAACCTGTACCCTAACACTAACCCTAACCCTAACCCTGACCCTAATACTAACCATAACCCTTACACTAACCCTAAATGTTAACCTAAACCGAACCCTAACCCTAAACTTAACCGTTCGCTAACCCTATCCCGTACCCTAAACCTAACCCTAACCCGTATCCTAACCCTAAACTAACCCTAAGCCTATCCCATACATTAACCCTTAACCTAACCCTAACAATAACCCTACCCTGTATTCTAACCCTAACCCTAACCCTAACCCTAAACCTAACCCGTACCTTTAACCTATCCCTAACCCTAACTCGTACCCTAACCCTAACACTAAACCTGACCCTAACCCTAACCCTGACCCGTACCCTAAAACTAACCCATACCCTAACCCTAAACATAAACCTAACCCTAACCCTAACCCGTACCCTAAACCTAACCCTAGCCCTTGACCTAACCCACACCCAACCTTATCCCGTTCCCTAACCCTAATGCTAACCCGTACCCAAACCCTAACAGTAACCCTAACCTACACTAGCGCTAACCCTAACCCTAACTCTGACTAACCTGCACCCTAAACCTAAACCTAACCCTAACCCTAACCATAAACCTTACCCATATCCTAACCCTAACCCATACCCTAACACTAACCCTAACCTTAACCGTAACCATAACCCGTACCCTAACCCTAAAACTAACCTGTACCCTAACCCCAACCCTAACCCTAACCCATACCATAACCCTATCCCTAACCCTAACACTGACCCTAAACCTAACCCTAACCCGTACCCTAACCCTAACCTGCACCTAAGCCTAACCCTAACCCGTACCCTAACTCTAACCCATAAACTATACCTAACCCTAACCGTAAACATAACCCATACACTAACCCTATCCCGTACCCTAAACCTAACCCTAACCCGTACATTAACCCTAACCCTAACCCTAACCCTATCCGTACACTATCCCTAACCCTAACCCGAACACTAACCCTAACCCGTACTCTAACCCTAACCCTAACCCTAAACCTCACCCTAACCCGTACTCTAACCCTATCCCGTACCCTAACACTAACCCTTACCCTAACCCTAAACCTAACCCGTACCCTAACCCTAAAAGTAACTCTAACCCGTCCCTAAACCCTAACCCTAACACGTACCCTAACCCTAAACCCTAACCCTAACACTTTCCTTAACCCGTACCCAAATGGTAAAACTAACCCGTACCCTAACACTAACCCAAACCCGTACTCTAAACCTAACCCTTACCCTAACACTAACCCTACCCCGTACTCTAACCCTAAACATAACCCTAACCTGTACACTAACCCTAACACTAACCCTAACCCTAAAACTAACCCTAACCCGTACTCTAACCCTAACCCTAACCATAAAACTAACCCTACACCGTATCTAACACTAACCCTAACCCTAACCTTTACCCTAACCCTAACCATAACCCTAACACTAACCTTAACCCGTACTCTAACCCTAACCCTAACCCTAACCCTAAGCTTATTCTAACCCTAACCCCAACCCTCAATCTAACCGTAACCCGTACTGTAACCCTAACCCGTACCATAACCCTAACCCGAACCCTAACCCTAACCCTAATTCGTACCCTAACCCTAACCGTAACCCTGACCCTAACTCTAACCCTATCCCGTACCCTAAACCTAACCTGTAACCTAACCCTAAACCTAACCCTAACCCGTACCCTAAATCTAACCCTAACCCGTACCCTAACCCTAAACCAAACCTAAACCTGACCCTAACCCTAACCCTAACACGTACCCTAAGCCTAACCCATAACCTAAACCTAACACTAACCCTAACACTAACACCAAACCTAACCCATACTCTAACCCTAACCCTAACCCATACCCGTACCCGTACACTAAACCTAACCCTAACCCTAACCCTAACACTAACCCTAACCCGTACTCTAACCCTAACCCTAACCCTAACACTAACCCTACCCCGTACTCTAACACTAACCCTAACCCTAACCCTAACCCGTACTCTAACCCTGACCCTAACTCTAACCCTAACACTAACCCTAACCTGTGCTCTTTTTTTTATTTTTTTTTTATTTTTTTTCCTAACCTGTACTCTAACCCTAAACCTAACCCTAACCGTAACCTAACCCTAACCCTAAACCTAAACCTAACCCTAACCCGTACTCTAACACTAACTCGTACCCTAACACTAACCCTTACCCTAACCCTAAACTTAACCCATACCCTAACCCTAAACGTAACCCTAACCCGTACCCAAAACCTAACCCTAACACGTACACTAACCCTAACCCCAACCTAACCCACACACTAAACCTAACCCTAACCCTAGACCTAACACGTACACTAAACCTATCCCGTACCGTAACCTTAACCCTAACCTGTACCGTAAACCTAACACTAACCCTAACCCTAACCCTAAGCCGTACACTAACCTTAACCCTAACCCTAAACGTACCCTACCCTAACACTAACCCTAACACTAACCCTAACCCGTACTCTAACCTACCCTAATCCTAAACCTAACCCTTACCTGTTCTCTAACCCTAACACTAACCCTAACCCTAAACCTAACCATAAACCTTACCCGTACCCTATCCCTAACCCATACCCTAACACTAACCCTAACTTTAACCGTAACCCTAACCCGTACCCCAACTTTAAAACTAACCCGTACCCTAACCCCAACCCTAACCCTAACCCGTACCATAACCCTATCCCTAACCCTAACCCTGACACTAAATCTAACCCTAACCCGTACCATAACCTTAACCCGCACCTTAACCTAACCCTATCCCGTACCCTAACACTAACTTGGAACCTAAACCTAACCCTAACCCTAAATTTAACCTGTACACTAACTTTATCCCGTACCCTAAACCTAACCCTAACCCGTACCCTAACCCGTACCCTAACCCTAACCCTAACCCTATCCGTACACTAACACTAACGCTAACCCTAACCTAACCCTAACCCGTACTCTAACCCTAACCCTAACCCTAAACCTAACCCTAAACCTAACACGTACCCTAACCCTAAACGTAACCCTAACCAGTACCCAAACCCTAACCCTAACACGTAACCTAACCCTAACCCTAACCCTAACCCGCACACTAAACCTAACCCTAACTCTAGACCTAACATGTACACTAAACCTATCCCGTACCGGATCCTTAAACCTAACCCGTACCATAACCCTAACAATAAGCCTAACCATAAACCTAAACCTAACCCTAAACCGTACACTAACACTAACCCGAACCCTAACTCATACCCTAACCCTACCCGTAGCCCAAAACTAACTCTAACGCTAACCCCTAACCCTCAACCTAACCCTAACCCTTACCCTAACCCGTACCCAAACGGTAAACCTAACCCGTACCCTAACTCTAACCTAAACCCGTACTCTAACCCTAACCTAACCCTAACCTGCACACTAAACCTAACCCTAACACTAGGCCTAACACGTACACTAAACCTATCCCATACCGGAAACTTAAACCTATCCCGTACCATAACCCTATCAATAAGCCTAACACTAAACCTAACCCTAACCCTATCCGTACCCTAAACCTAACCTGTACCCTAAACCTAAACCTAACCTTAACCCGTACCCTAAACCTAACACTAACCCGTACCCTAACCCTAAACCTACCCTAAACCTGACCCTAACCCTAAACCTAACACGTACCCTAAGCCTAACACATAACCTAACCCTAACCCTAACACTAACACTAAACCTACCCCGTACTCTAACCCTAACCCTAACCCTATCTCGTACCCGTACACTAACCCTAACCCTAACCCTAACCCTAACCCTAACCCTAACCCTAACCCGTACTCTAACCCTAATCCTAACCCTAACACTAACCCGTACTCTAACCCTGACCCTAACCCTAACCCTAACACTAACCCTAAACCCGTACTCTAACCCTAACGCTAACCCTAACCGTAACCTAACCCTAACCCTAACCCTCACTCTAACCCGAAACCGTACTGTAACCCTAACCCTTACCATAACCCTAAACCTAATGCGTACTCTAACCCTAACCCTAATTCGTACCCTAACCCTAAGCCTAACCCTGACCCTAACCCTAACCCTAACCCGTACCCTAAACCTAACCTGTACCCTAACCCTATCCCTAATCTAACTCACACCCTAAACTTAACCCTAACCCTAACCCAAACCATAACCCTTAACCGTAACTTAACCCTAACCCATACCCTAACCCTAAACCTAACCTTAACCATAATCCCTACCTGTACCCTAAACCTAAATCTAACCCGCACCCTAACCGCAAACCTAACCCGTACACTAACACTAACCCTAAACCTAACCCAGACCCTAAACCTAACCCTAACCCTTACACTAACCCTAACCCGCACCCTAAACCTAACCCTAACCTGAACCCTAAACCTAACCCGTAACCTAAACCTAAACCTAAACTTAAACTTAACCCATATGCAAACCCTATCCCGTACCCTAAACCTAAACATAACCCAATCCTAACCCTAAACATAACCCTAAAACTAACCCGTACATTAACCCTAACCCTAAACCTAACCGTACTCTAACCCTAAACCTAACCCTCACCCTAACCCTAACACGTACTCTAAACCTAACCCGTACCATAACCCTAACCCGTACCCTAACCCTAACCCTAATTCGTACCCTAACCCTAACCCAAACCCTGACCCTAAACCTAACCCTAACCCGTACCCTAATCCTAACTCATACCCTAACCCTCACCTAAACCTGACCCTAACCCATACCCTAACCAAACGCGCACCTAAACCTAACCCTAACGCGTACCCTAACCCTAACCCATCACCTCAACCTAACCCTAACCCTAAACTTAACCAGTACACTAAACCTATCCCGTACCCTAAACCTAACCCTAACCCGTACCCTAACCCTAACCCTAACCCTAACACTATCCATACACTAACCTTAAACCTAACACTAACACTAACCCTCACCGGTACTCTAACCCTAACCCTAAACCTAAACCTAACCCTAACCCGTACTCTAACCCTATCCCGTACCCTAACACTAACATTTACCCTAACCCTAAACCTAACCCGAACCCTAACCCTAAACATAACCCTAAACCGTCCCCAAACCCTAACCCTAACACGTACCCTAACACTAACCCTAACCCTTACCCTAACCTGTACCCATACGGTAAACCTAACTTGTACCCTAACACTAACCCAAACCCGTACTCTAACCCTAACCCTAACCCTAACACTAACCCTACCCCGTACTCTAACACTAACACTAACCCTAACCCGTACCCGTACCCTAACCCTAAACCTAACCCTAATCCTAACCCTAACACTAACCCTACACCGTACTCTAACCCTAACCCTAACCCGTACCCTAACACGAACCCTAACCCTAACCTTAAAACTAACCCTAACCTGTTCTCTAACCCTAACCCTTACCCTAACCCCTACCCGTACCCTAACCCTAACCCTAAACCTAACCCTAACACTAACCCTATTCCGTACTCTAACCCTAACCCTAACCCTAACACTAACCGTACGCTAACCCGTACCCTAAACCTCACCCTAACCCTAACACGTACCCTAACACCAACCCTAACCCTGTCCCTAACCCTAACACTAACCCGTACCCTAAACCTAACCCATACCCTCAACCTAACCCTAAACCTAACCCTAACCCTATCCCGTACCCTAAACCTAAACCTAACCCTTGTCCTAACCCGTACCCAACCCTGTCCCGTACACTAACCCTAACCATAACCCGTACCCAAACCCTAAGAGTAACCCTAACCCATACCCTAGCACTAACCCTAACCCTAAACCTAAGCCTAACCCGCACCCTAAACCTAAACCTAACCATAACCTTAACCATAACCCTTACCCGTACCCTAACCCTAAACCATAACCTAACACTGACCCTAACATTAACCGTAACCCTAACCCGTACCGTAACCCTAAAAATAACCTGTACCGTAACCCCAACCCTAACCCTAATCCTAACCCTGACCCTAAACGTAACCCTAACCCGTATCCAAACCCTTACCATAACACGTACCCTAACCCTAACACTATCCCTTGCCCTAAACCGTACCCAAATGATAAACCTAAACCGTACCCTAACACTAACCCAAACCAGTACTCTAACCCTAACCCTAACCATAACCATAACCCGCTCCCTAAACTTAACAGTAACCCTAACCCTAACCATAACCCTTAACCGTAACCTAACCCTAACCCATACCCTAACCCTAACCCTAACCTTAACCGTAACCCTAACCCATAGCTTAACCCCAAAACTAACCCGTACCCTAACCCCAACCCTAACCCTAACCCGTACCCTAACACTAACCTTAACCCTAACCCAGACCCTAAACCTAACCCTAACCATTACACTAATCCTAACCCTAACCCTAACTCACACCCAAAACCTAACCCTAACCCGAACCCTAACCTTAACCCGTGAACTAAACCTAACCATAACCCTAAACTTAACCCGTACGCTAACCCTATCCCATACCCGAAACCTAACCCTAAACCGTATCCTAACCCTAAACCTAACCCTAAGCCTAAACCGTACATTAACCCCAACCTAACCCTAACATTAACCCTACCCCGTACTCTAACCCTAACCCTAACCCTAACACTAATCCTACCACGTACTCTGACCCTAACCCTAACCCTAAACCTAACCGTACTCTAACCCTAACCCTAACCCTCACCCTAACCCTAACCCTAACCCATACTGTAACCCTAACCCGTCCTATAACCCTAACCCTAACCCGTACCATAACCCTAACCCTAACCCTGAGCATAACCCTAACCCTAACCGGTACCCTAAACCTAACCCGTACTTTAAACCTAACCCTAACCCTAAACCGTACCCTAAACCTAACCCTAAACCTAACTCGTACCCTAAACCAACCCTAACCCTGACCATAACCCTAACCCTAACCCATACACTAAGCCTAACCCATACCCTAACACTAAACCTGAAACTAACCCTAACCCTAAACCCTAAACGTAACCCTAACCATCTTCCTAACCCGTACCCAAACCTATACCGTACCCTAACCCTAACCTTAACCCGTACGCTAACCCTAACAGTAACACTAACCCATACCCTAGCGCTAACCCTAACCCTAACCCTAACCCAGCCCTAAACCTAACCCTAACCCTGACCCTAACACTCACCCTATCCCGTACCCTAACCCTAAACCGAACACGAACCCTAACCCTAAACCAAATCATAACCTAACGCTAAACGTAACCTTACCCCGTACCCAAACCCTAACCCGAACCTTAACCCTAACCCTAACCCATACCCTAACCCTATCCGTATCCTAATCCTAACTCTAACCCTAACCCCTAACCCTAAGCCTAACCCTAACCCTTACCCGAACCCATACCCAAATGGTAAACCTAACCCGTACCCTAACACTAACCCAAACCCGTACACTAACGCTAACCATAACCCTAACCCTAACCCTAACCCGCACCCTAAACTTAACCCTAACCCTAACCCAAACCATAACCCTTAACCGTAACCTAACCCTAACCCATAACCTAACCCTAACCCTAAGCTTAACCATAACCCTAATCCGTACCCAAACCCTAAAACTAACACATACCCTGACCCCTACCCTAACGCTAAACTGTACCCTAACACTAACCCTAACCCTAACCCGGACGCTAAACCTAACCCTAACCCTTACACTAACCCTAACCCAACCCGCACCCTAAAACTAATCCTAACCCATACCCTAACCCTAAACCGTAACCTAAACCAAACCCTGATCCTATACTTAACCCAGTCGCTAACCCTATCCCATACCCTAAACCTAACCCTAACCCGTATCCTAAACCTAACCTAACCCTAAGCCTAACCCGTACATTAACCCTTACCCTAATCCTAACACTAACCCTACCCCGTACTCTAACCTAACCCTAACCCTAACCCGTACACTTAACCTATCCCTAACCCTAACTCGTACCCTAACCCTAACGCTAAACCTGACCCTAACCCTAACCCGTACCCTAAAACTAACCCATACCCTAACCCTAACCATAAACCTAACCCTAACCCTATCCCGTACCCTAAACCTAACCCTAACCCTTGACCTAACCCGTACCCAAACTTATCCCGTAACCTAACCCTAACCCGTACCCAAACCCTAACAGTAACCCTAACCCATACCCTAGAGCTAACCCTAACCCTAACCCTAAGACTAACCCGCACCCTAAACCTAAACCTAACCCTAAACCTAACCATGAATCTTACCCGTACCCTAACCCTAACCCATAACCTAACACTAACCCTAACCTTAACTGTAAAGCTAACCCGTAACCTAACCCTAAAACTAACCCGTACCCTAACCCCAACCCTAACCCTAAACCGTACCATAACCCTATCCCTAACCCTAACACTGACCCTAAACCTAACCCTAACCCATACCCTAACCATAACCTGCACCTAAACCTAACCCTACCCCTTACCCTAACTCTAACCCATAACCTAAACCAAACCCTAACCGTAAACTTAACCCGTACACTAACCCTATCCCATCCCTAACCCTAACCCTAACCCTATCCGTACACTAACCTTAACCCTAAACCTAACACTAACTCTAACCCGTATTTTAACCCTAACCCTAACCCTAAACCTAACCTTAACCCGTACTCTAACCCTATCCCCTACCCTAACACTAACCCTTACCCTAACCCTAAACCTAATCGTATTTTAACCCTAAACGTAACTCAACCCGTCCCCAAACCCTAACCCTAAAATGTACCCTAACCATAACCCAAACCCTAACACTTTCCCTAACCCGTACCCAAATGGTAAAACTAACCCGTAACCTAAGACTAACCCAAACCCGTACTCTAACACTAACCCTTACCCTAACACTAACCCTACCCCGTAATCTAACCCTAACCCTAACCCTAACCCTAACCCGTACCCTAACCCTAACCCTAACCCTAACACTAAACCTAACCCGTACTCTAACCCTAAACCTAACCCTAACACTAAACCTACCCCGTACTCTAACACAAACCCTAACCCTAACCCGTACCCTAACCCTAACCCTAAGCCTAACCCTAACCCTAATCCTAACCCTAAAACTAACCCTAACCCGTACTCTAACCCTAACCTTAACCCTAACCATAACCGTATTCTAACCCTAACCCTAACCCTCACACTAACAGTAACCCGTACTGTAACACTAACCCGTACCATAATCCTAACCCTAACCCTCACCCTAACACTAACCCGTACTGTAACACTAACCCGTACCATAACCCTAATCCTAACCCGTACCCTAACCCTAACCCTAATTCGTACCCTAACCCTAACCCTGACCCTAAACCTAACCCTAACCCGTACCCTAATCCTAACCCTAACCCTAACCCTCACCTAAACCTGACCCTAACCCATACCCTAACCCTAACGCGCACCTAAACCTAACCCTAAACTGTACCCTAACCCTAACCCATAACCTAAACCTAACCCTAACCCTAAACTTAACCCGTACACTAACCCTATCCCGTACCCTAAACCTAACCCTAACCCGTACCCTAACCCGTACCCTAACCCTAACACTATCTGTATACTAACCCTAACCCTAACACTAACACTAAACTTCACCGGTACTCTAACCCTAACCCTAAACCTAAACCTAATCCTAACCCGTACTCTAACCCTATCCCGTACCCTAACACTAACATTTACACTAACCCTAAACCTAACCCGTACCCTAACCCTAAACATAACCCTAAACCGTCCCCAAACCCTAACCCTAAAACGTAACCTAACACTAACCCTAACCCTTACCCTAACCTGTACCCATACGGTAAACCTAACTTGTACCCTAACACTAACCCAAACCCGTACTCTAACCCTAACCCTAGCACTAACACTAACCCTACCCCGTACTCTAACACTAACCCTAACCCTAACCCTAACCCGTACCCTAACCCTAAACCTAACCCTAATCCTAACCCTAACACTAACCCTACCCCGTACTCTAACCCTAACCCTAAACCGTACCCTAACACTAACCCTAACCCTAACCCTAAAACTGACCCTAACCTGTTCTCTAACCCTAACCCTTACCCTAACCCCTACCCGTACCCTAACCCTAACCCTAAACCTAACCCTAACACTAACCCTATCCCGAACTCTAACCCTAACCCTAACCCTAACACTAACCGTACGCTAACCCGTACCCTAAACCTCACCCTAACCCTAACACGTACCCTAACACCAACCCTAACCCTGTCCCTAACCCTAACACTATCCCGTACCCTAAACCTAACCCATACCCTCAACCTAACCCTAAACCTAACCCTAACCCTATCCCGTACCCTAAACCTAAACCTAACCCTTGTCCTAACCCGTACCCAACCCTGTCCCATACACTAACCCTAACCATAACCCGTACCCAAACCCTAAGAGTAACCCTAACCCATACCCTAGCGCTAACCCTAGCCCTAAACCTAAGCCTAACCCGCACCCTAAACCTAAACCTAACCGTAACCTTAACCATAACCCTTACCCGTACCCTAACCCTAAACCATAACCTAACACTGACCCTAAAATTAACCGTAACCCGAACCCGTACTGTAACCCTACAAATAACCTGTACCGTAACCCCAACCCTAACCCTAATCCTAACCCTGACCCTAAACGTAACCCTAACCCGTATCCAAACCCTAACCATAACACGTACCCTAACCCTAACACTATCCCTTGCCCTAAACCGTACCCAAATGGTAAACCTAAACCGTACCCTAACACTAACCCAAACCAGTACTCTAACCCTAACCCTAACCATAACCATAAACCGCTCCCTAAACTTAACAGTAACCCTAACCCTAATCATAACCCTTAACCGTAACCTAACCCTAACCCATACCCTAACCCTAACCCTAACCTTAACCAAACCCTAACCCATAGCTTAACCCCAAAACTCACCCGTACCCTAACCCCAACCCTAACCCTAACCCGTACCCTAACACTAAACTTAACCCTAACCCTGACCCTAAACCTAACCCTAACCATTACACTAATCCTAACCCTAACCCTAACTCACACCCAAAACCTAACCCTAACCCGAACCCTAACCCTAACCCGTGACCTAAACCTAACCATAACCCTAAACTTAACCCGTACGCTAACCCTATCCCATACCCGAAACCTAACCCTAAACCGTATCCTAACCCTAAACCTAACCCTAAGCCTAAACCGTACATTAACCCCAACCTAACCCTAACATTAACCCTACCCCGTACTCTAACCCTAACCCTAACCCTAACACTAATCCTACCACGTACTCTGACCCTAACCCTAACCCTAAACCTAACCGTACTCTAACCCTAACCCTAACCCTCACCCTAACCCTAACCAATACTGTAACCCTAACTCGTCCTATAACCCTAACCCTAACCCGTACCATAACCCTAACCCTAACCCTGAGCATAACCCTAACCCTAACCGGTACCATAAACCTAACCCGTACTTTAAACCTAACCCTAACCCTAAACCGTACCCTAAACCTAACCCTAAACCTAACTCGTACCTTAAACCTACCCTATCCCTGACCATAACCCTAACCCTAAACCATACCCTAAGCCTAACACATACCCTAACACTAAACCTGAACCTAACCCTAACCCTAAACCCTAAACGTCACCCTAACCCTCTAACTAACCCGTACCCAAACTTATCCCGTACCCTAACCCTAACCCGTATGCAAACCCTAACAGTAACACTAACCCATACCCTAGCACTAACCCTAACCCTAACCCTAACCCAGCCCTAAACCTAACCCTAACCCTGACCCTAACACTAACCCTATCCCGTACCCTAACCCTAAACCGTACACAAACCCTAACCCTAAACCTAAACCATACCCTAACGCTAAACGTAACCTTAGTCCGTACCCAAACCCTAACCCGAACCTTAAACCTAACCCTAACCCATATCCTAACCCTACCCGTATCCTAATCCTAGCTCTAACCCTAACCCCAACCCTAAGCCTAACCCTAACACTTACCCGAACCCATACCCAAACGGTAAACCTAACCCGTACCCTAACACTAACCCAAACCCGTACACTAACCCTAACCATAACCCTAACCCTAACCCTAACCCGCACCCTAAACTTAACCCTAACCCTAACCCAAACCATAACACTTAACCGTAACCTAACCCTAACCCATAACCTAACCCTAACCCTAACCTTAACCATAACCCTAATCCGTACCCAAACCCTAAAACTAACCCATACCCTAACCCCTACCCTAACGCTAAACCGTACCCTAACTCTAACCCTAACCCTAACCCGGACGCTAAACCTGACCCTAACCCTTACACTAACCCTAACCCTAACCCAACCCGCACCCTAAAACTAACCCTAACCCGTACCCTAACCCTAAACCGTAACCTAAAACGAACCCTAATCCTATACTTAACCCGTTCGCTAACCCTATCCCAAACCCTAAACCTAACCCTAACCCGTATCCTAAACCTAACCTAACCCTAAGCCTAACCAGTACATTAAACTTACCCTAACCCTAACACTAACCCTACCCCGTACTCTAAACCTAACCATAACCCTAACCCTAACCCGTACCCTTAACCTATCCCTAACCCTAACTCGTACCCTAACCCTAACCCTAAACCTGACCCTAACCCTAACCCGTACCCTAAAACTAACCAATACCCTAACAGTAACTGTAAACCTAACCCTACCCTATCCCGTACCCTAAACCTAACCCTAACCCTTGACCTAACCCGTACCCAAACTTATCCCGTACCCTAACCCTAACCCATACCCCAACCCTAACAGTAACCCTAACCCATACCCTAGAGCTAACCCTAAACCTAACCCTAAGACTAACCCACACCCTAAACCTAAACCTAACCCTTACCCTAACCATGAACCTTACCCGTACCCTAACCCTAACCCATAACCTAACACTAACCCTAACCTTAACCGTAACCCTAACCCATAACCTAACCCTAAAACTAACCCGTACCCTATCCCCAACCCTAACCCTAAACCGTACCATAACCCTATCCCTAACTCTAACACTGACCCTAAACCTAACCCTAAACCGTACCCTAACCATAACCCGCACCTAAACCTAACCCTACCCCTTACCCTAACTCTAACCCATAACCTAAACCAAACCCTAACCGTAAACTTAACCTGTACACTAACCCTATCCCGTTCCCTAACCCTAACCCTAACCCTAACCATCCGTACACTAACCTTAACCCTAAACCTAACACAAACTCTAACCTGTATTTTAACCCTAACCCTAACCCTAAACCTAACCTTAACCCGTACTCTAACCCTATCCCGTACCCTAACACTAACCCTTACCCTAACCCTAAACCTAACCCGTACTTTAACCCTAAACGTAACTCTAAACCGTCCCCAAACCCTAACCCTAACATGTACCCTAACCCTAACACTTTCCCTAACCCATACCCAAATGGTAAAACTAACCCGTACCCTAAGACTAACCCAAACCCATACTCTAACCCTAACACTTACCCTAACACTAACCCCACCCCGTACTCTAACCCTAACCCTAACCCATACCCTAACCCTAACCCTAACCCTAACACTAACCCTAACCCGTACTCTAACCCTAACCCTAACCCTAACACTAACCCTACCCCGTACTCTAACACAAACCCTAAACCTAACACTAACCCATACCCTAACCCTAACCCTAACACTAAAACTAACCCTAACCCGTACTAAACCCTAACCTTAACCCTAACCATAACCGTATTCTAACCCTAACCCTAACCCTCACACTAACAGTAACCCGTACTGTAACACTAACCCGTACCATAACCCTAACCCTAACCCTCACATTAACACTAACCTGTACTGTAACACTAACCCGTACCATAACCCTAACCCTAACCCGTACCCTAACCCTAACCCTAACCCTAATTCGTACCCTAACCCTAACCCTGACCCTAAACCTAACCCTAACCCGTACCCTAATCCTAACCCTAACCCTAACCCTCACCTAAACCTGACCCTAACCCGTACCCTAACCCTAATGCGCACTTAAACCTAACCCTAAACCGTACCCTAACCCTAACCCATAACCTAAACCTAACCCTAACCCTAAAATTAACCCATACACTAAACCTATCCCGTACCCTAAACCTAACCCTAACCCGTTCCCTAACCCTAACCCTAACCCTAACACTATCCGTACACTAACCCTAAACCTAACACAAACACTAACCCTAACAGGTACTCTAACCCTAACCCTAAACCTAAACCTAAACCTAACCCGTACTCTAACCCTACCCCGGACCCTAACACTAACCCTAACCCTAACACTATCCCTAACCCGTACCCTAACCCTAAACGTAACCCTAACCCGTCCCCAAACACTAACCCTAACACGTACCCTAACGCTAACCCTAACCCTTACCCTAACCCATACCCAAACGGTAAACCTAAATTGTACCCTAACACTAACCCAAACCCGTACTCTAACCCTAACCCTAACCCTAACTCTAAACCTACCCGTACTCTAACACTAACCCTAACCCTAACCCGTACCCTAACCCTAAACCTAACCCTAAACCTACCCTAACACTAACCCTACCCCGTATTCTAACCCTAACCCTAACCCGTACCCTAACCCTAATCCTACCCCTAACCCTAACACTAACCCTAACCTGTACTCTAACCCTAACCCTAACCCTAACCCTAACCCTAACCCTAACCGTATTCTAACCCTAAACCTAAACCTCACACTAACCCTAACCCATCCTGTAAACCTACCCCATACCATAAACCTAAACCTAACCAGTACACTCACCCTAACCCTATTTCGTACCCTAAACCTAACCCTAACCCTGACCCTAACCCTAACCCTAAACGGTACCCTAAACCTAACCCGTACCCTATCCCTAACCCTAACCCATACCCTAAACCTAACCCTAACCCATACCCTAATACTAACCCTAACCCTAAACCTCACCCTAACCCTAAACCTAACCAGTACCCTAAGCCTAACCGATACCCTAACCCTAACCCTAACCCTAACACTAACCCTACCCTGTACTATAAACCTAACCATAACCCTAACACTAACCCCTACCTGTACCCTAACCCTAACACTAACACTAACCCTATCCCGTACTCTAACCCTAACCCTAACCCTTAACCTAACCGTACCCTAACCCGTACCCTAAACCTCACCCTAACCCTAACTCGTACCCTAACACTAACCCTAAACCTGACCCTAACCCTAACCCTAACCCGTACCCTAACCCTAACCCTAACCCTAACCCTACCCCGTACTCTAAACCTAAAACAAACCCTAACCCTGACCCGTACCCTAACCCTAACCCTAACCCTAACCCTAACCCTAACTCTAACCCTAACACTAATCCTAACCCGTTCTCTAACCCTAACCCTAAACCTAACCCTAACCCTAACCGTACTCTAACCCTAAAACTAACCCTCACCATAACCCTAACCGTACTGTAACCCTAACCCGTACAATAACCTTAACCCTAACCCGTACCCTAAACCTAACCCCGTAACCTAAACCTAAGCCTAACCCTAAACTTAACCCGTACGCTAACCCTATCCCGTACCCTAAACCTAACCGTAACCCGTACCCTATCCCTAACCCTAACCCTAACCCTATCCAAACTCTAACCCTAACCCTAATCCTAACCCTAACACTAAACCTAACCCGTACTCTAGCACTAACCCTAACCCTAAACGTAACCCTAACCCTTATGCTCACCCTAACCCGTAACCTAACACTAACCCTAAACCTAACACTATCCCTAACCCGTACTCTAACCCTAAACCTAACCCTAACTCTAACAATAACCCGTACTATAACCCTAAACCTAACCCTAACCCTAAACCTAACCTTAACCCATACTCTAACCCTATCCCGTAGCCTAACGCTAACCCTAACTCTAACCTCTAACCCTAACCCTAACCCTACTCTTTACCCTATCCCGTACCCAAACGGTACACATAACCCGTACCATAACACTAACCCAAACCCGTATTCTAACCCTAACCCTAACCCTAACCCTATCCCTAAACCGCACCCTAAACTTAACCATAACCCTAACCCTAAACTTAACCCTTAACCATACCCTAACCCTAACCCACACCCTAACCCTAACCCTAACTTTAACCGTAACCCTAAACCGTAACCTAACCCTGAAACTAACCCGTACCCTAACCCCAACCCTAACCCTAACCCATACCCTAACACTTACCCTAACACTAACACTGAACCTAAACATAACCCTAACCCGTACACTAACACTAACACTAACCCTAACCCGCACCCTAACCTAAGATAACCCGTACCCTAACCCTGACCCGTAACCTAAACCTAACCCTAACCCTAAACTTATCCCGTACGCTAATCCTATCCCATACCCTAAACCTAACCCTAACCCGTAACCTAACCCTAAACCTAAACCTAAGCCTAACCCGTACATTAACCGTAACCGTAATCCTAACACTAAACCTACCCCCTAATCTAACCCTAACCCTAAACCTAACCCGTACCCTAACCCTAACCCTAAACCTTTCCCTAATCCTAACACTAACCATAACCCTTACTCTACCATAACCCTAACCCTTACCTTAACTGAACTCTAACCCTAACCCTAACCCTCACCCTAAACCTAACCCGTACTGTAACCCTAACCCGTAACATAACCCTAACTCTAACCCGTACCCTAAACCTAACCCTAATTCATAGCCTAACACTAAACCTGACCCTAACCCTCACCCGTACCCTAAACCTAACCGTACCCTAACCCTAAACCTAACCCTAAGCGTACCCTAAACCTAACCCTAACCCTGACCCTAACCCTAACCCGTACCCTAAACCTAACCCATACCCTAAACATAATCCTAAACCTAACCCTAACCCTAACCCTACCCTAAACCTAACCCTAACCCTTGACCTAACCCGTACCCAATGCTATCTCGTACCCTAAACCTAACCCTAACCCGTACCCAAACCATAACAGTAACCCTAA
Organism: Urocyon cinereoargenteus; assembly: GCA_032313775.1. Lineage (NCBI taxonomy): Eukaryota > Metazoa > Chordata > Mammalia > Carnivora > Canidae > Urocyon > Urocyon cinereoargenteus. The sequence continues at coordinate 98,137,195 of JAVLSZ010000003.1, forward strand.
CCCATTCCCTAGCGCTAACCCTAACCCTAAACCTAATCCAAACCCGCACCCTAAACCTAAACCTAACCATAACCCTTACCCGTACCCTAACCCTAACCCATACCCTAACACTAACCCTAACCTTAACCGTAACCCTAACCCATACCCTAACCCTAAAACTAAACCCTACACTAACCCCAACAATAACCCTAACCCGCACCTAAAACCAACCCTAACCCATACCCTAAACGTAACCCATAACGTAAACCTAACCCTAACCCTAAACTTAACCTGAACACTAAACCTATCCCGTACCCTAAACCTAACCCTAACCCATACACTAACCCTAACCCTAACCCTAACAATATCCGTACACTCACCCTAAACCTAACACTAACCCTAACCCATACTCTAACACTAAACCTAACCCTAAACCTAACCCTAACCTGTAATCTAACCCTAACCCGTACCCTAACACTAACCCTTACCTAACCCTAAACCTAAACCATACCCTAACCCTAAATGTAACCCTAACCCGTACCCAAACACTAACCCTAACACGTACCCTAACCCTAACCCTAACCCACACCCAAAATCTAAACCTAACCCTAGACCTAACACGTACACTAACCCTATCCCTTACCATAACCTTAACTCTAACCCATACCGTAACCCTAAAACTAAACCTAACCCTAACCCTAACCCTTACACTAACCATAACCCGTACTCTAACTCTAACCCTAACCCTAACCATACTCTAACCCAAACCCTAACCCTAACCCTAACCCTAAACTGTACTGTAACCTTAACCCGTACCATAACCCTAACCCTAAACCATACCCTAACCCTAACCCTAAGTCGTACCCTAACCCTAACCCTAATCCTGAAACTAAACCTAACCATAACCCGAACCCTAAACCTAACCCGTACTTTAACCCTAACGCTATCCCTAAACCGTACACTAAACCTAACCCTAACACTAAGTCGTACCCTAAACCTAACCCTAAACCTGACCCTAAACCTAACCCTAACCCGTACCCTAAGCATAACCCATACCCTAACCCTAACCCTACCCTAACCCTAACCTTAACCAGTACCCTAAACCTAACCCTAACCCTTGACCTAACCCGTACCCAAACCTATCCCGTACCCTAACCCTAACCCTAACCCGTACCCAAACCCTAACAGTAACCCTAAACCATACCCTAGCGCTAACACTAACCCTAACCATAACTCTAACATTACCCGTACCCTAACCCTAACCCATAGCCCTAACCCTAAACTTAAACTTAACCGTAACCCTGACCAGTACCCTAAACCTAAAATTAACCCGTACCCTAACCCCAACCCTAACCCTAACCCGTACCCTAACCCTAATCCTAAACCTAACCCACACCTAAACCTAACCCTAACCCGTAATCTAAGCCTAAACCTAACCCTAAACTTAACCCGTACGCTAACCCTATCCCGTACCCTTAACCTAACCCTAACACGTAACCTAACCCTAAACCTAAACCTAAGCCTAACCTGTACATTAACCCTAACCCTAACACTAACCCTACCCCGTACTCTAACCCTAACCCTAACTCTAATCCTAACCCGTACCCTAACCCTAACCCTAACCCTAACCCTAATACTAACATTACCCTGTACTCTAACCCAAACACAAACCCTAACCCTAACCCGTACCCTACCCTAACCCAAACCCTAACCCTAACACTAACCCTAACCCGTACTCTAACCCTAACACAAACCCTAACTCTAACCCTAACCCTAACACTAACCCTATCCCATAATCTAACCCTAACCCTAACCCTAACACTAACACTAACCCTAACTTGTACTCTAACACTAACCCTAACCCTAAACATAACCCTAACCCGTACTCTAACCCTATCCCGGGCCTAACACTAACCCTAACCCTAACACTATCCCTAACCCTAAACGTAACCCTAACCCTTACCCAAACCCTAACCCTAACATGTACCCTAACCCTAACCCTAACCCGCACACTAAAACTAACCCTAACCCTAGACCTAACACGTACACTAAACCTATCCAGTACCGTAACCTTAACTCTAACCCGTACCGTAAACCTAACCCTAACCCTAACCCAAACCCTAACCCTAACACTAACCCGTAGACTAACCCTAACCCGAACCCTAACCCTAACCCTAACCCGTACCCTAAACCTAACCCATACCCTTACCCTAAGCCTAAACCTAACCCTAACCCTAACCCGTACCCTAAACCTAACCCTAACCCTTGACCTAACCCGTACCCAAACCTATCCCGTACCCTAACCCTAACCCTAACCCGTACCCAAACCCTAACTTTAATCCTAAGCCATACCCTAGCGCTAACCCTAACCCTAACCCTAACCCTAACCCGGACCCTAAACCTAACCCTAACCCCGACCCTAACACTAACCCTCTCCCATACCCTAACCCTAAACCGTACCCGAACCCTAACCCTAAACCTAACCCATACCCTAACCCTAAACTAAACCCTAGCCCGTTCCCAAATCCTAAACCTAACGCATATCCTAACCCTAAACCTAAACCTAAACCACACACTAAACCTAACCCTAACCCTAAACGTAAAACGTACACTAAATCTATTCCGTAAGCTAAACTTAACCCTAACCCGTACCGTGTCCCTAACACTAACTCTAACCCTAACCCGTACACTAACCCTAACTGAACCTTAACCCTAAACCTAACCCGTACCCTAACCCTACCCGTAGCCTATACCTAACTCTAACCCTAACCCCTAACCCTAAGCCTAACCATAACCCTTACCCGAACCCGTACCCAAACGCTAAACCTAACCCGTACCCTAACACTAACCCAAATGCGTACTCTAACCCTAAACGTAACCATAACCCTAACCCTAACCCGCACCCTAAACTTAACCCTAACCCTAACCCAAACCATAACCCTTAACCGTAACCTAACCCTAACCCATAACCTAACCCTAACCCTAACCTTAACCATAACCTTAATCTGTAAACTAACCCTAAAACTAACCCTTACCCTAACCCCAATCCTAACCCTAACCCGTACCCTAACACTAAACCTAACCTTAACCCTGACCCTAAACCTAACCCTAACCCTTAAACTAACCATAACCCTAACCCAACCCGCACCCTAAACCTAACCCTAACCCGTACCCTAACCCTAACCCGTAACCTAAACTAAACCCTAACCCTAAACTTAAACCGTTCGCTAACCCTATCCGGTACCCTAAACTTAACCCTAAACCGTATCCTAACCCTAACCTACCCCTAAGCCTAACTCGTACTTTAAACCCAACCCTAACCCTAACACTAACCCTACCTCGTACTCTAACCCTAACCCTAACCCTAACCCTCACCCGTACCCTAAACCTAACCCTAACCCTAACTCGTACTCTATCCCTAACAGTAAAACTGACCCTAATCCTAACCCTAACCCATACCCTAAACCTAACCCATACCCTAAACCTAACCCTAACCCTAACCCGTACCCTAAACCTAACCCATACCCTATCCCTAACCCTAAACCTAACCCTAACCCTAACATAATCCTTACCCGTACCCTAACACTAACACATACCCTAACACTAACCCTAACCTTAAATGTAACCCTTACCCGTACCCTAACCTTAAAACTAACCCGTTCTCTAACCCAAACGCTAACCCTAACCCGTCCCATAATCCTATCCCTAACCCTAACCCTGACCCTAAACATAACCCTAACCAGTACACTAACCCTAACCCGCACCTAAACCTAACCCTAACCCTAAACTTAACCCGTATACTAACCCTATTCTGTACCCTAAATCTAACCCAAACCCGTACTCTAACCCTAACCCTAACCCTAACCCTAAACAGCACCCTAACCTTAACCCTAACCCTAACCCTTACCATAACCCTTAACCGTACCTAACCCTAACCCTAACTCGTACCCTAAACCTAAAACTGACCCTAACCCTAACCCTAACCCGTACCCTAACCCGTACCCTAACCCTAACCCTATCAGTACTCTAACCCTAACCCTAACCCTATCCCATACTCTAAACCTAACCCTAACTCTAACACTAACCCGTACCCTAAACCTAAACCTAACCATAACACTAACCCTACCCCGTACTCTAACCCTAACCCTAACTCTAACCGTAACCCTAACCCATACCCTAAACCTCAATCTAACCCTAACTCGTTCCCTAAACCTAACCCACACCCTGACACTAAACCTAACCCTAACCCGTACCCTAAAACTCACCCGTACTTTAACCCTAACCCTAACCCAACCCGTAAACTAAACCTAACCCTAACACTAACTCGTACCCTAAACCTAACCATAACCCTGACCCTAACCCTAACCCTAACCCGTAACCTAAGCATAACCCATACCCTAACCCTAACCCTAAACCTAACCCTAACCCTAACCCAAACCCTAAACCTAACCCTAACCCTTGACATAACCCGTACCCAAAACTAACCCATACACTAACCCTAACCCTAACCCGTACCCAAACCCTAACAGTAACCCTAACCCATAACCTAGCACGAACTCTAACCCTAACCGTAACCCGGACCCTAAACCTAACCCTAACCCTGACCCTAACACTAGCCCTATCCTGTACCTAACCCTAAACCGTACCCGAACCCTAACCCTAAACCTAACCCAAACACTAACACTAAACGTAACCCTAACCCATACCCACACCCTAACCCTAATGCGTATTCTAACCCTAAAACTAACCTTAAACCGCACACTAAACCTAACCCTAACACTAGACATAACACGTACACTAACCATATCCTGTAACCTAACCTTAACCCTAACCCGTACCGTGTCCCTAACACTAACCCTACCCCTAACCCAAACACTAACCCTAACTGAACCTTAACCTGTACCCTAACCCTTACCCTAACCCTACCCATAGCCGATTCCTAACTCTAACCCTAACCCCTAACCCTAAGCCTAACCGTAACCCTTACCCGAAACCGTACCCAAACGGTAAACCTAACCCGTACCCTAACACTAACCGAAATCCGTAATCTAACCCTAACCGTAACCCTAACCCTAACCCTAATCCGCACCCTAAACTTAACCCTAACCCTAACCCAAACCATAACCCTTAACCGTAACCTAAACCTAACCCATAACCTAACCCTAACCCTAACCTTAACCATAACCCTAATCCGTAACCTAACCCTAAAACTAACCCGTACAATAACCCCAATCCTAACCCTAACCCGTAACCTAACACTAACCCTAACCCTAACCCTGACCCTAAACTTAACCCTAACCCTTACACTAACCCTAACCCTAACCCAACCCTCACCCTAAACCTAACCCTAACCCGTACCCTAACCCTAACCCGTAACCTAAACCAAACCCTAACCCTAAACTTAAACCATTCGCTAACCCTATCCCGTACCCTAAACTTAACCCTAAACCGTATCCTAACCCTAACCTACCCCTAAGCCTAACTCGTACTTTAAACCCAACCCTAACCCTAACACTAACCCTACCCCGTACTCTAACCCTAACCCTAACGCTAACCCTCACCAGTACCCTAAACCTAACCCTAACCCTAACTCGTACCCTATCCCTAACAGTAAACCTGACCCTAACCCTAATCATAACCAGTACCCTAAACCTAACCCATGCACTAAACCTAACCCTAAACCTAACTCTAACCCTAACCCCTACCCTAAACCTAACCCTAACCCTTGACCTAACCCGTAACCAAACCTATCCCATACCCTAACCCAAACCCGTACCCAAAACCTAACAGTAACCCTAACCCATACCTTAACGCTAACCCTACCGTAACACTAAGCCTAACCCGCACCCTAAACCTAAATCTAAACCTTACCCTAACCATAACCCTTACCGTACCCTAACCCTAACCCATACCCTAACACTAACCCTAACCTTAACTCTAACCCTAACCAGTACCAAAACCCTAAGAGTAACCCTAACCCATACCCTAGTGCTAAACCTAAACCTAACCGTAACCCTAACCATAACCCTTACCCGTACCCTAACCCTAACTCATAACCTAACACTAACCCTAACCTTAACCATAACCCTAACCTGTACCCTAACCCTAAAACTAACCCGAACCGTAACCCCAACCCTAACCCTAACCCGTACCATAACCCTATCCCTAAACTTAACCCTGACCCTAAACCTAACCCTAACCCGTACCCTAAGCCTAACCCGCACCTAAACCTAACCCTAACCCGTACCCTTACCCTAACTGAACCTTAACCGTAACCCTAACCCGTATCCTAACCCTACCCGTAGCCTATTCCTAACTCTAATCCTAACCCCTAACCCTAAGCCTAACCGTAACCCTTACCCAAACCCGTAACCAAACGGTAAATTTAACTCGTACCCTAACACTAACCCAAATCCGTACTCTAACCCTAACCGTAACCCTAACACTAACCCTAACCCGCACCTTAAATTTAACCCTAACCCTAACCCAAACCATAACCCTTAACCGTAACCTAACACTAACCCATACCCTAACCCTAACTCTAGCCTTAACCATAACCCTAAACCGTACCTACACTCTAAAACTAACCCAAACCCTAACCTCAACCCTAACACTAATCCGTACCCTAACACTAAACCTAACCCTAACCCTGACCCTAAACCTAACCCTAACCCTTACACTAACCCTAACCCTAACCCTAACCCGCACCCTAAACCTAACCCTAACCCGTACCCTAACCCTAACCCGTAACCTAAACCTAACCGTAACCTTAAACTTAACCCGTACGCTAACCCTATCCCTTACCCTAAACCTAACCCTAACCCGTATCCTAACCCTAAACCTAAACCTTAGCCTAACCCGTTCATTAACCCTAACCCTAACACTAACCCGTACCTTAACACTAAACCTAACCCGTACTCTAACCCTAACCCTAACCGTAACCATACTCTAATCCTAACCGTAACCCTCACCCTAACCCTAACCCGTACTGTAACCCTAACCGTACTATAACCTTAATGCTAACCCGTACCCTAACCCTAACCTTAATTTGTACCCTAACCCTAACCCTAAAACTGACCCTAAACCTAACCCTAACCCATATCCTAAACCTAACCCGTACTTTAACCCTAAACCTAACCCTAACCCGTACACTAAACCTAACCCTAACACTAACTCGTACCCTAAACCTAAACCTAACCCTGACCCTAACCCTAACCCTAACCCGTATCCTAAGCATAACCCATACCCTAAACCTAACCCTAAACCTAATCCTAACTCTTGAACTAACCCGTACCCAAACTTATCCCGTACCCTAACCCTAACCCTAAACCGTACCCAAACACTAACAGTAACCCTAACCCATACCCTAGCGCTAACCCTAACCCTAACCCTAACCCTAACCATACTCTAACACTAACCCTAACCCTCACCCTAACCCTACCCCGTACTGTAACCCTAAACCGTACCATAACCCTAAACTTAACCCGTACCCTAACCCTAACCCTAACTCGTACCCTAACCCTAACCCTAACCCTACCCTAAACCTACCCCTAACCCGTACACTAAAACTCACCCGTACTTTAACCCTAACCCTAACCCAACCCGTAACCTAAACCTAACCCTAACACTAACTCGTACCCTAAACCTAACCATAACCCTGACCCTAACCCTAACCCTAACCCGTACCCTAAGCATAACCCATAACCTAACCCTAACCCTAAACCTAACCCTAACCCTAACCCGTACCCTAAACCTAACCCTAACCCTTGACCTAACCCGCACCCAAACCTAACCCGTACCCTAACCTTAACCCGTACCCGTACCCAAACCCTAACAGTAACCCTAACCCATAACCTAGCGCTAACCCTAACCCTAATCCTAACCCGGACCCTAAACCTAACCCTAACCCTGACCCTAACACTAGCCCTATCCCGTACCTAACCCTAAACCGCACCAGAACCCTAACCCTAAACCTAACCCATACCCTAACACTAAACGTAACTCTAACCCGTACCCAAACCCTAACCCTAACGCGTATTCTAACCCTAACACTAACCCTAACCCGCACCCTAAACTTAACCCTAACCCTAACCCAAACCATAACCCTTAACCGTAACCTAACCCTAACCCATAACCTAACCCTAACCCTAACCTTAACCATAACCCTAATCCGTAACCTAGCCCTAAAACTAACCCGTACCCTAACCCCAATCCTAACCCTAACCTGTAACCTAACACTAACCCTAACCCTAAACCTGACCCTAAACCTAACCCTAACCCTTACACTAACCCTAACCCTAACCCAACCCGCACCCTAAACCTAACCCTAACACGTACCCTAACCCTAACCCATAACCTAAACCGAACCCTAACCCTAAACTTATACCGTTCGCTAACCCTACCCCGTACCCTAAACCTAACCCTAACCCTAACACTAACCCCAACTTGTACTCTAACCATAAGCCTAACCCTAAACGTAACCCTAACCCGTACTCTAACCCTAACCCGTACCCTAACACTAACCCTAAACCTAACCCTATCCCTAACCCGCACACTAAAACTAACTCTAACCCTAGACCTAACACGTACACTAAACCTATCCTGTACCGTAACCTTAACCCTAAACCGTACCATAAACCTAACACTAACCCTAACCCTAACCCTAACGCTAACCCTAACCCGTAGACTAACCCTAACCCGAACCCTAACCCTAACCCTAATCAGTACCCTAAACCTAACCCATAACCTTACCCTAACCCTAAATCTAACCCTAACCCTAACCCCTACCCTAAACCTAACCCTAACCCTTGACCTAACCCGTACCCAAACCTATCCCATACCCTAACCCTAACTCTAACCCGTACCCAAACCCTAACAGTATCCCTAACCCAAACCCAGCGGTAACCCTAACCCTAACCCTAACCCGGTCCCTAAACCTAACCCTAACCCTGACCCTAACACTAACCCTATCCCGTACCCTAACCCTAAACCGTACCCGAAACCTAACCCTAAACCTAACCCATACACTAACCCTAAACCTAACCCTAGCCCGTATCCAAAGCCTAAACCTAACGCGTATCCTAATCCTAAACCTAACCCTAAACCACACACTAAACCTAACCCTAACCCTAGACCTAACACGTACACTAAACCTATCCCGTAACCTAACCTTAACCCTAAACCGTACCGTGTCCCTAACACTAACCCTAACCCTAACCCGTACACTAACCCTAACTGAACCTTAACCCTAACCCTAACCCGTACCCTAACCCTACCCGTAGCCTAGCCTAACTCTAACCCTCGCCGCTAAACCTAAGCCTAACCGTAACCCTTACCCGAACCCGTACTCAAACGGTAAACCTAACCCATACCCTAACACAAACACAAATCCGTTCTCTAATCCTAACCGTAACTCTAACCCTAACCCTAACCCGCACCCTAAACTTAACCCTAACCCTAACCCAAACCATAACCCTTAACCGTAACCTAACCCTAACCCATAACCTAACCCTAACCCTAACCTTAACCATACCCCTAATCCGTAACCTACCCTAAAACTATCCCGTACCCTAACCCCAACCCTAACCCTAACCTGTACCCTACACTAACCCTAACCCTGACCCTAAACCTAACCCTATCCCTTACACTAACCCTAACCCTAACCCAACCCGCACCCTAAACCTAACCCTAACCCGTACCCTAACCCTAACCCATAACCTAAACCGAACCCTAAACCTAAAATTAAACCGTTCGCTGACCCTATCCCGTACCCTAAACCTAACCCTAAACCGTATCCTAACCCTAACCCACCCCTAAGCCTAACCTGTACTTTAACCCAACCCTAAACCTAACACTAACCCTACCCCATACTCTAACCCTAACCCTAACCCTAACCCTCACCCGTACGCTAAACCTAACCCTAAGCCTAACTCGTACCCTAAAACTAACCCATACCCTAAACCTAACCCTAACCCTAACCTGTAACCTAAACCTAACCCTAACCCTTGGCCTAACCCGTACTCAACCCTATCCCGTACACTAACCCTAACCCTAACCCGTACCCAAAACCTAACAGTAACCCTAACCCATACATTAGCGCTAACCCTAACCCTAGCCCTAAGCCTAACCCGCACCCTAAACCTATACCTAACCCTAACCCTAACCTAACCCTTACCCGTACCCTAACGCTAACCCATAACCTAACACTAACACTAACATTAACTGTAACCCTAACCCGTACCCTAACCTTAAAACTAACCTGTACCCTAACCCAAACACTAACCCTAACGTGTACCATAATCCAATCCCTAACCCTAACCCTGACCCTAAACCTAACCCTAACCCTAACCCTAACCCTATCCGTACACTAACCCTAACCCGTACTCTAAACCTAACGCTAACCCTAAACCTAACCCTAAACCGAACTCTAACCCTAACCCATACTCTAACACTAACCCTAACCCTAACATTCACCCAAACCCGTACTCTAGCCCTAAACCTAACCTTAACTCTAACCCTAACCCGTACTATAACCCTAACCTAACCCTAACCCTAACCCTAACCATAACCCTAACCTGTACATTAACCCTATCCCGTAGGCTAACACTAACTCTAACCCTAAAACCTAAACCTAACCATAACCCTAACCCTAACCCTAACCCTAACCCGTACCCAAAGATAAACCTAAACCGTACCCTAACACTAACCCAAACCCGTACTCTAACACTAAACCTAACCCTAACCCTAACCCTAAACCGCACCCTAAACTTAACCCTAACCCTAACCCTAACCATAACCCTTAACCGTACCCTAACCCTAAACCTAACCCTAACTTTAACCCTAACCCTAACCCGTACCCTAATCCTAAAACTAACCCGTACCCTAATCCCAAACCTAACCCTAACCCATACCCTAACACTAACCCTAACCCTAACCTTGACCCAAAACCTAACCCTAACCCGTACACTAAACCTAACCCTAACCTTAACCCGCACCCTAAATTTAACCATAACCCGTACCCTAACCGTAACCCGTAACCTAAACCTAACCATTACACTAAAATTAACCTGTACACTAACCCTATCCCGTGCACCAAACCATACCCTAACCCGTAAACTAACACTAAACCTAACCCTAAGCCTAACCCGTACATTAACCCCAACCCTAACCCTACAATAACCCTACTCGTACTCTAAACCTAACCCTAAACCTAAGCCTAACCCGTACCATAACCCTATCCCTAACACTTTCCCGAACCCTAACAGTAACCAACCCGTACTCTAAACCTAACCCTAAACCTAACACTAACCCTAACACTAACCGTACTCTAACCTTAACCCTAACCCTCACTCTAACCCTAAACCGTACTGTAAACCTAACCCGTAACATAACCCTAACACTAACCCATTCCCTAACCCTAACCCTAACTCGTACACTATTCCTAACCCTGACCCTAACACTAACCCTAACCCGTAACCTAACCTAACCCGTACCCTAAAACGAACCCTAACGCTAACCCGTTCCCTAAACCTAACCCATACCCTAACCCTAACCCTAAACCTAATCCTAACCCTAACCAGTACCCGAAACCTAAACCTAACCCTTGACCTAACCCGTACCCAACACATTCTCGTACCCTAACCCTAACCCTAACCCGTACCCAAACCCTAACTGTAACCCTAACCCATACCCTAGTGCTAACACTAACCCTAAACCTAAGCCTAACTCGCACCCTAAAACTAAACCTAACCCTAACACTAACCGTAAAACTTACCCGTACCCTAACCCTAACCCATACCCTAACACTAACCCTAACCTTAACCGTAAACCTAACCCTAACCCGTACCTTAACCCTAAAACTAACCCGTACTCTAACCCCAACCCTAATCCTAACCCGTACCATAACCCTATCCCTAACCCGAACCCTGACCCTAAACCTAACCCTAACTTGTACCCTAACCCTAACCCGCACCTAAACCTAGCCCTAACACGTACCCTAACCCTAACCCGTAACCTAAACCTAACCCTAACCCTAAACTTAACCTGTACACTAAACCTATCCCATACCCTAAACCTAACCCTAACCCGTATCCTTACCCTAAACCTAACCCTAAGCCTAAGCTGTACATTAACCTTAACCCTAAACCTAACACTAACCCTACCCCGTACTTTAACACTAACCCTTACCCTAAGCAGTACCCTAACCCTAACCCTAACCCTGACCCTAACCCTAACCCTTGACCTAACCCATACCCAACCCTATCCCGTAACCTAACCCTAATCCTAACCCGTACCCAAACACTAACAGTAACCCTAAGCCATACCCTAACGCTAACCCTAACCATAACCCTAAGCCTAACCCGCACCCTAAACCTAATCCTAACCCTAAACCTAACCCATACCCTAAGCCTAACCCATACCCTAACCCTAAACCTAAACCTAACCCTAACACTAACCTGTACCCTAAACCTAACCCTAACCCTTTACCTAACCCGTACCCAACCCTATCCCGTAACCTAACACTAACCCTAAGCCGAACCCAAACCCTAACAGTAACCCTAACCCATAACCTAGTGCTAAACCTAACCCTAACTCTAAATCGCACTCTAAACCTAAACCTACCCCTAACCCTAACCATAACTGTTACCCGTACCCAAACCCTAAACCATACCCTAACCCTAACCCTAACCTTAACCATAACCCTGACCCGTACTCTAACCCTAAAACTGATCCGTACCCTAACCCCAACCCTAACTCTAACCGGTACCATAACCCTATTCCTAACCCTAACCCTGACCCTAAACCTAACCCTAAACCGAAACCTAAAC